>CP139506.1:157036145-157426634 GCA_021014915.2 Artemisia tridentata subsp. tridentata
GTGGGAATTATTAGCAAGACGATCTCTAAGATCTTAGCTAATCGTCTTAAAAGAGTGTTGGGGAAGGTGATCTCTAACTTGCAATCGGCGTTCTTAAGAGATAAATTTATTCTAGATGGGCCGCTAATTATCAATGAGGTTATAACTTGGTGTAAAAGGAACAAAAAGCAAACTTTTATTCTTAAGATCGATTTCGAGAAAGCGTATGATAATGTCAATTGGAATTTTGTTCTTGACTCATGGAGCAGATGGGGTTTCCGCGGGTGTGGTGCTCATAGATAAGGGGTGTTCTTAAATCGGCGCGATCTTCGGTGTTGGTTAATGGATCGCCTACGTTTGAATTTCAGTTTGGGAAAGGGATGCGTCAAGGAGATCCGATCTCTCCGTTCCTTTTCTTAATTGTTATGGAGTCTCTTTCTTGTATGCTTAACAAGGCGCAGAAGGATGGATTGATAAAAGGTATAAATACTCCTAATTGGGGTCCTGTCATTTCGCATCTGCTCTTTGCGGATGATGCTATCATCATTGGTAAGTGGTCGGATTCATGTCTTTACAATGTGGTTAGAATTATTAGGTGTTTTTATTTATGTTCCGGGTTAAAAATCAACATTACGAAGTCGTGTCTTTATGGGAAATGGGTGAGTGAGGCGGAGGTGGTTGATAAAGCGAAAGTTGTGGGATGTAAAGTTGGGATGCTGCCTTTTAAGTATCTGGGTATTACTGTTGGGGCGAATATGAATCAAATTAACAACTGGAAACCAGTTTATGATGTGTTTGAGGCGCGGCTGTCTAAGTGGAAGGCTAGTTTCTTGTCGATTGGTGGGAGAGTCACCTTTATTAAGTCCGTGTTGGAAAGCCTTCCGTTGTACTTTTTCTCTCTTTATAAAGCTCCATGTAAGGTTATTAAGGATTTGGAGTCTTTTATGAGTAACTTTCTGTGGGAAGGATCGAAGGAGGAGCATAAAATGCACTGGGTGGCGTGGGATAGAGTGAGTAGGCTAAAGAAGTATGGGGGCCTCGGGCTGTGCAAGTTGAAGTTTAGTAATGTGGCTTTACTCTCTAAGTGGGGGTGGAGGTTTAAAACTGATAGTCATAATCTTTGGTGCAAGGTTGTCGAGGCGTTCCATGTCTCTAATCGATGCTGGGATTTTTTACCAGCTAGAAAGGCTTTAAACGGGGTGTGGAGCAATATAGTTAAAGTTGTGTCTAGGACTATGGTCTCGGGATTACCACCACTGGTACAGATTTCACCTATCGTCACACTGGAAATGCGTGACTATATGCATATAGTCACACACGTTTTTTTGGGTGTGTGTGACAAAAAGTCGCGCCACCGTAGGTATCATATGGTCACATTGTTTAGTTTGTGGCCGTTTTCATCGAAAAAGAGTGACCAAAACCCGAATATGTGTGACTAATTAGGCACAAGTTTTGTTGGATTCATTAGTATGTGTGACTATTTCCCATCCTATGGCCACACGAAAATATAATAAATGTGACGTTTGGGATGATTTAGTCACACATCGTGTGTTGTTTTTTTCGAGTTAGTCACATACAATTTAAAAAACAATGGCCAAAAGTGTTAATAAGTGTGACCATATGCTGTTTAAAGTGAAGAAATGTGTACTATTGATCATCCAATGGTCACATGAATTCTTAGTTTGTGTGGCCTTTTGTAATATTTAGTCATACAAAGCATGTTTGCTTTGGGTATTTAGTCACATACAATTAAGCATAAAGTGGCCAAAAGTGTTAATAAGTGTGACCATATGCTGTTTTAAGTGAAGAAATGTGTATTTTGTGTGACTATTGATCATCCAATGGTCACATGAATTCTTAGTTTGTGTGGTCTTTTGTAATATTTAGTCACACAAAGCATGTTTGTTTTCGGTATATAGTCACATACAATTAAGCATAAAGTGGCCAAAAGTGTTAATAAGTGTGACCATATGCTGTTTTAAGTGAAGAAATGTGTATTTTGTGTGACTATTGATCATCCAATGGCCACATGAATTTTATGTTTTGTGGCCTTTTGTAATATTTAGTCATACAAAGCATCTTTGTTTTGGTTATTTAGTCACATACAATTAAGCATAAAGTGGCCAAAAGTGTTGATAAGTGTGACCATATGCTATTTTAAGTGAAGAAATGTGTATTTTGTGTGACTATTGATCATCCAATGGTCACATGAATTCTTAGTTTGTGTGGCCTTTTGTAATATTTAGTCACACAAAGCATTTTGTTTTGGTATTTAGTCACATACAATTAAGCATAAAGTGGCCAAAAGTGTTAATAAGTGTGACCATATCTTTTTAAGTGAAGAAATGTGTATTTTGTGTGACTATTGATCATCCAATGGTTACATAAATTCTTAGTTTGTGTGGCCTTTTGTAATATTTAGTCAGACAAAGCATGTTTGTTTTGGGTATTTAGTCACATACAATTAAGCATAAAGTGGCCAAAACTGTTAATAAGTGTGACCATATGTGTTTTAAGTGAAGAAATGTGTATTTTGTGTGACTATTGATCATCCAATGGTCACATGAATTCTTAGTTTGTGTGGCCTTTTGTAATATTTAGTCACACAAAGCATGTTTGTTTTGGGTATTTAGTCACATACAATTAAGCATAAAGTGGCCAAAAGTGTTAATAAGTGTGACCATATGCTGTTTTAAGTGAAGAAATGTGTATTTTGTGTGACTATTGATCATCCAATGGATCACATGAATTTTTAGTTTGTGTGGCCTTTTGTAATATTTAGTCACACAAAGCATGTTTGTTTTGGGTGTTTAGTCACATACAATTAAGCATAAAGTGGCCAAAAGTGTTGATAAGTGTGACCATATGCTGTTTTAAGTGAAAAAATGTGTATTTTGTGTGACTATTGATCATCCAATGGTCACATGAATTTTTAGTTTGTGTGGCCTTTTGTAATATTCAGTCACACAAAGCATGTTTTTTTTGGGTATTTAGTCACATACACTTAAGCATAAAGTGGCCAAAAGTGTTAATAAGTGTGACCATATGCTGTTTAAAGTGAAGAAATTTGTATTTTGTGTGACTATTGATCATCCAATGGCCACTTTAATTTTATGTTTGTGTGGCCTTTTGTAATATTTAGTCACACATCGAATTAAACAAAGAGTGACCAATAATGTTGATAAGCGTGACCATAATACGTGACTGCATCTTTTAGTCACAGGGTTATTATTGGTATTTTTAATTTAGTACTGTTGGAGCAGAGTTGCTACTGCTAGTACTATGCTAGTGCTGCTGGAATGAGTATATTATATATATAAAACAGAATCATAAACAAAAAGAAATTTGAAATTGAATAAAACTCGAATGTATATAACTGAACAGAATATACAATTGTAATGTCGTACATAATCAAATTCTCAAGTACCATAATTTAAAGACTTTTGACTCTTCGCCGGCATAGCTTGCTTTAGGGCTTCAATAGAGACATTACTTTTGCGCTTCGATGATGATGTTGGTCCACAGTTGTTGTCACTTTTCTTTTGCATTGTAGTTGGCAGTGTAACCTGTAGTAACAAAAGACGCTTGTATCAAACATTGAATTATATATCAAGAATTATATATATGTACGTTGAAAAAACACATGTATGTACCCAAAGCAACGATATTTGATTTCTTTAAGTGCCACAGTTTGCAGTTAAATGGCTTAAAAAAAGAATTTTTGCATGTACATATATCAGAAATTATTTAAATAAAAGAATAACAAGAAACATGTTGAAATACATACTGTTGGCAGTGCTTGTGTTGGAGACACATTTTGTTCTGATTGGGAATCTGGAGGCCCGTTTTGTCGTGACTTAGGCTTTTTCTTAGGTCCGACAGTTTTAGCAGGTTCCTATATGTATATTTAAAACAAGTTACATTATATAAACAAAAGAATAACAAGAAACATGTTGAAATACATACTGTTGGTACTCCTTGTGTTGGAGACACATTTCCTTGCGATTGGGAATCTGTAGACCCTTGTTGGCTTGCATTTGAGGCTACTGGCAATTGAGATGACAAATTTAACTACACCCCTTGTTGACTCAACTGTGCCATCAGTTGAGTAAGTATTCTTTTTGTTTCTGTAATCTCATTGGACAATTTCTTGATCTGGTCATCAGATTCTTTCTGCAAAAAAAATATAGGAAATGTTGGGATTAAAAGTCTTCTGGATGCTGTTAGAGTAACTGATGCTCTTATTTGTGTCAATGCTGCTCAGATGGAGTTAGTGATGCTCATGAACTTCAATTACAAATATGGCTAGTGTTTACCACTGCTAGTACACAATTTACTACTGCTAGTACACATTTAATCCTGCTGGTATATAAGCATAATAATAGAATTTGCAGTCAAACTTACAAGTGTATCTCCCACTGATGTGATCTCATCATCTGGAAATTCGTCATCGTTGTTTACCCTTCCTTTCAACCACATTATACCACGCGGGGGTTCTTCATCAGCTTCAATCTCTTTATTTTCGATCTAATAAACATCAAATGCATACACATGTAAAGTTAAAACAAGATAAACGAAAATATGAAGGTGCATACACATGTGATCTTACCATTTTCTCTTTCAAATAAACATATCCACCTCGTCCCATTTTATGCTGGTAAATATTTTTGGAACGCGACATTTTAGCTTTATCAGCTATCTTCTAAAAACACAAAATCATAAGGCGTTTACATGTGGTAATGCTGCAAACTGAAAATTATGAAATGACATATAGACTTAAATAAAGATGACTAATTAAAACCTTGTATTCATCGGTGGTCGTGTTGTTTACAAACTCGACCCAGTCTTCTGATTTCACAAATCGACTATACTTGGCCGGGACTTCATTCAGTTTGGAAGGTGTATTTAGGTGGGGCAAAATGTATTCTTCTCTGAGCTTCGTTCTGAAAGTCCTTAGCAGTTTACCAAGATGAGTCATTACCAATTTTCTGAATGTCACGTCAACATCAAAATATCGCTGCAAAGATTAACACAATGTTGTTAATTAGTTGCACATAATGTAACTGCATAGATAAAATTATGTAGTACTGGGTTAAAACATACAGTAGTATATATGTACAGTGATGTCAGTCCATAGTTTATCTCTTTCTTCTTTATTCACATTCCTCCAGGAAAGATTCTTCAAACCTATGTGCTCACGAACCAGATCTCCTAAAAAATTCGTAAACAGTGCTCTGTGTAACCCTGATACCCTATTCAATGCATCGAAGGTTAACTTGAGCTTTATTCCACCAGGGTTGCCATATTTCATGTGAAACTTAAATAGCCTGGTCATGCCTCTCTTAGCTAGTATCCGATCTGATTGGTTGGTTCCAGGCGCATCTAGATCTTCCTCATCAGAATACTTTTCGGATTCATAGTCTATGTTGTTATCATCATGTTCATTATCAGCAGGAAGCAAAAGATGATTATCAACAATGGATTGAATTCCCATGACTCTTGAGTAACAATGGGTACAAGAAAATGATTCTGGCTTTGAGAGTAATGGTGATATAAGAATTGATTATTGTGTTTTCTTTGCAGTTTTTTTTTTTTTTTTTAGGAGAGAAAAGAGGGTATAGGAAGAAGATGAATCGTACCTTATTCTTGGTACCCGCTTCTAATTAATTAGGCGATTTCAAAATTTTGGCTCCAAATTCTAATTTCAAAATAACAATTGAATTATTTTAAAATTTTGCCTTAAATTTGAACCTGTTTAGTAAAGCATAAACTTGAAAAAATCAAAATTTTGGCTCCAAATGTTATATATCATTATCTTAATCGCAAATCATGAACCAAGATCTAGAACAAAGATCATGAACACAAACTGCATATCAAATCAAGAACTCAAATTTACACAATTACACCAAAATCATGAACACAACTTGACACCATTTAACACAAACTGCTACCATTAAATCATAAACCAACATGAAAAATGAAGAACACAAACTGCTACCATTATCAAAATTTTGGCTCCAAATGTTATATATCATTATCTTAATCGCAAATCATGAACCAAGATCTAGAACAAAGATCATGAACACAAACTGCATATCAAATCAAGAACTAAAATTTACACAATTATACCAAAATCATGAACACAACTTGACACCATTTAACACAAACTGCTACCATTAAATCATAAACCAACATGAAAAATGAAGAACACAAAGTGCTACCATTAAATAAATATGTGCAATCATCAAATCAACAACAGAAACTGCTACCATAAAATCTAACTATGCAATCATCACATCAAGAACACAAATTGCTACCATTTAACAAACCAAAATACTATCATTACAGTTATAAAATAGATACAGAGTTAAACTACACTAGTTACCAGTTACTGCACCATTAATAATTACATTTATCCAAATTAAATATCAGAACTGCTACTACGTACCATATTAAAGTAATTATCCTCTAGTTCATAATAGTCGAGATGATCACCACCTTTACATAATTCTCAACACATTTAATGTACGAGAAGTCTTCTTCACGGCCATCGGTTGATACAACATCTTCTTACTCGTAACTGCTACTACGTACCATATTAAACTAATTATCCTCTAGTTCATAATAGTCGAGATGATCACCACCTTTACATAATTCTCAACACAACATTTAATGTACGAGAAGTCTTCTTCACGGCCCAACATTTAATGTACGAGAAGTCTTCTTCACGGCCATTGGTTGATACAACGTACATCTTCTTACTCATCACTGCTACTACGTACCATATTAAACTAATTATCCTCTAGTTCATAATAGTCGAGATGATCACCACCTTTACATAATTCTCAACACATTTAATGTACGAGAAGTCTTCTTCACAGCCATCGGTTGGTACATCTTCTTAATTATACGGCAGTCCCAAGACAATATCCTGAGTAAATTTATTTTTATACCTACAAGTTAAACGAGTATATATAATGGATTAAGTCTTGAGAATGTGATAAAGGTATCGAAAGCTAAGGTATTGGAGGCATCATTCTGTTCCGCATTGTATTGACTTCATGCATGTAGAAAAGAATGTTGGTGAGAGTCTACTCAGAACTTTGCTGAATGTTCCTGGAAAGACAAAAGATGGAATGAATGCTCGACTGGATCTGGAAGAGTTAGGGATAAAAGAAGAGTTGTTTGCTAGGCAAGAAGCAGACAAAACAACACTACCTCCAGCAGGTTACACATTAACGAATGCTGAAAAAGACATCTTTTGTGAAACGTTAAGCAACATCAGGGTACCACAAGGCTATTATTCAAATTTCTCTAGTTTGGTCAGCCTAAATGATAGGAAGCTCATTGGCCTTAAATCGCATGACTATCACATGCTAATGCAAGAGTTTTTACCCATTGCTATACGTTCAGTCATGCACCCGCCCACACGATATGCTATTATCAGGTTTTGCTTTTTCTTTAAATCTATATGTAGGAAAGAAATCAGCTTGCAAGAACTAGATAAGATGCAAGACGAACTTTTTGTTACACTGTGCCTACTCGAGAAGTTCTTTCCTCCGTCATTTTTTGATATTATGATACACTTGACTGTGCAGCTAACTAGGGAGGTAAAATTATGTGGTCCCATATGCTTTCGGTGGATGTGTCCCTTCGAAAGATGTATGAAGGTTATTAAAGGACATGTGCGAAACAGAAATAGACCAGAGGGATGCATTGCCGAGGAGATTATCACGGAAGAAACAATAGAGTTTTTTAGCGAATATCATAAAACCATGAAAACTATTGGTATCCCAACTGATAAACATGTAACCAATGAAGTTGAGGACGGAAAGCCATTGTCGGCCGGCAAACCAAGTGAAGTTTCCGTAGAATCCTTTCAGAAAGCACATTTGTATGTAATACAAAATACAGATGAAATTCAACCGTATATCGAGTAAGTATATATTACTAACACATGTCGATTTCGTTGCTTAAAATGTTCTATCAAATATAATAATCAAAGACATTTATTTGTTTCAGGCGACACAAGGAAGTTTTGAAAGGAAAAAACCCGGGTAAAAAAATTGCATTGCTGGAGAATGAGCAAAGTAAATCTTTTGCTAAGTGGTTACTCGAAGAGGTAATTACTTGTATGTTGTTTATAATTGTTTGTTTGTTGCTATCATCATAATTGTCCCTCCTGTATATGACATTAGATAGAGGTCGACCAGCACACCATTTCATTATCCCAAACACTCCTATTCTTTAATTGTTTGTTTGTTGTTCCTGCAATTTAAAGGTAATATATACTTATAATGAAATTCAGGTTGAGAGAGAGTTAGCGATATCCAATGACAGTGTATCAGAAACTGTGAGGTGGATATCATTTGGACCACGCGCCAGCATAGTGAAATACGAGGCGTATAACATCAATGGGTATACATTTCGTACGAAAAGTAATGATGGCATAGTTTACCAGAACAGTGGGGTTAGTGTTGAGTCAGTAGATGTGCACATATCCATAAAAGAAGTTGCAACCATAAAAAAAAAACATCTTATTATGGGGTTTTACAAGAGATATGGGTACTAGATTACCGTTTCAGGCAAATTCCTCTTTTCAAATGTGATTGGGCTAATCGCAAAACTCATGGGGTCAAACATGATACTCTTGGTTATACGTTGGTAGACCTGAATACTTTCGGCCACAAGGATGATCCGTTCATATTAGCGTCACAAGCAACACAAGTGTTTTATGTGAAAGACCAGGTACAGAAAAATTTGTCCATTGTCTTTAAAACACCTACCAAGAATTACAAAGATACATATGACGAAGTCGATGAGGAGTTTAGTACAGTCATTCACGAGCAAAATGAAAAAATATTGCCACGTGTATATAAAGAAGACTTGGGCAAGGAATCACGAAGTGACTACTATCGAACCGACATTGAAGGTATTGTTATACGAAAATCCAAGTGAAGCATGTCATGCTGCATTAAGACTGCTAGTGTAATAGTTAACCCTGTTGGTTGAAGTTAAGACTGCTGCTCAAGGCTAAGTGCAAGGTTACTGCTGGTATTGTAAAGATAGTAATGTTAGATGAATAGCTGTTTTAGTATTAAATAGTTGTTCCTGTAATTTAGCCTGTTGTAATGGATTTTGATTCAAAAAAGTCAAGCTTTTCAATGGCAATGAAAAATTTTGCGGTTTTCACTGTTATATGTCCACTTGCAGTCAAGCTTTATTGTATTTGCAGTTTCCATTTATCATGTATATGCACTTGCAGGCACTTTAGTAACATGTTATTTCATTATAAAGTTGAAAATTGGCTTTAGAAAGTCAAGTAATCTGGTTCCAGCTAGGGGAAAGTAACATACTTACATACTACTGCATTAAACTAGATAGACTATAAAATCCCAGCATTGTAATGGGGCAAATTAAATGAAGAGTCATGACTAACAGTCTGAACTCAAAATATGACTCTATGATTTAGACACCTAAATAAATACTTCATGTGATCATATGTAACATCTTGAATTTAGTCACACAAACACTCAATGTGACTAATATCAAGGTTAATGATAACTGAGTTCACATTTTGCTATACATATTAGTCACATGAATATTTCACAGTGTGACTATTTTCAATGTATTGGTCACATATAATACCCTTATAATGTGGCCATAAACATAATTTAGATGCACATTTGTAGTATGGTGTGACTATTGTATAGCCTATAGTCACATGATTGTGCTACAATTAAGTGTGACCATACACATTAGGAATAGGCAGGCAAACACACACTTAACTTTAGACACACATATTAACTTACGTGACCATTTGTATCGAATTATGGCCACACTTAATCATGTATACCTATGGTTTAGTGTGACGATATATGACATTTGGTCACACTGTTCAAGTGTGTGACATATATTTGTCACTTTTAAATGCATATCGTGACTATGCCTCAAACTTACTTTTCAGTTGTCACACATTTCAAATTCATATGTGGCTAAATTTTCAACAAAAAATAGCAGTCATGCTTAAATAATGTGTGACAAACTTGAGTATATGATTTAGCCACATACACAATTACTTCGTGTGACCATATATGGATTTTGGTCACACTTTTCAATTGTGTGGCATATATTTGTCACATATGTATATATATAGTGTGACTAATGTTTCAACCTTATTTGTATCCGTCACACGTCCCAAATTATAAGTGACTAAAAAATCAAAAAAAATTTTACCAGATACGTATAGTCACGAAAATATTCAAATGTGTGGCTGTAGCCTCGGATGTAATTCCGAAATGGTCACACAAGTCGGATCAAGTGTGGCTGTTTATTTTATTCTGGTACATTTAGTCACATAAAAAGGCGACTGTGTAGCTGTTCGAAAAACAGCATGTGTGACTAAATCCACATTCTGGCGTAGTGCGCTAAGAAGATGCTTCAAAGGGAAAGTGGGGAATGGGAATAATACTTCTTTTTGGATTGACCCGTGGTTGTTGAACATGCCGTTAAGGGATGTGTGTCCAAATTTGTTTCGATTAGAAGCTTTCAAAAGATGCAAGGTTAGTGACAGGCTGATCAAGTCGGATGATAGTACGTTGCGAGTCTGGAGTTGGAAAAGGCCGGTTTTGTCAGATGAGGAAAGTCACGAATGGAATGTGTTGAATTCGCTATTGGGGGCTGCTGTTCTGTCTGATTCGATGGACAGCTGGGTTTGGGTGGGTGTTGGAGATGGTGGCTTCTCGGTGGGAGCTGTTAGGAAGTTAATGTTCAACGATAGGGATTACAGTGATATATCAGTTTTCGAGTGGTGTAAATGGATTCCGAAGAAATGCAATATTTTTGGGTGGAGGGCTGAGATGGATAGGATTCCGACGGCGATAGCGTTGAGACATAGAAATATTCCGGTTGCGGATGTCTCTTGTCCGCTTTGTGGTGAGGCGGAAGAGTCTGTGGACCATTTATTCACAAGCTGTTTTTTTGCCACAGTGCTTTGGCAGCATATTTCCTCCTGGTGTAAGGTCCAAAACTTGTTTGTCTTTTCGTTCAAGGATCTTTTGGAAGCCCATAATTTCGTTGGGTTGTCGGGTAGAGCCAAAGATATATTCTATGGTATTATTATAATAGGGTGCTGGAGTATCTGGCAGGCGAGAAATCGTCTCAAGTTTCAAAGTAAGAAGGCTAGGATGGAGGATATCATCGGAGAAGTTAAAGCGTTGGGTTTTCTTTGGGCTAAAAATAGAGCTAAGTTGTCGTCCTTTTCTTGGGGCGATTGGTGTAAATTTGTGTTCATGTAGTTTTTGTTTTGTTGTTGTATTTGCCGCCCCGTTTGGTGGGTTGGTGGTTCTCTAATGAAATATACCTTTCAAAAAAAAAAAAAAAAAAAATGTCTTAGTGTATTAAAAAGTTGTACTTTAGCAATAAAACTTGGAATGCTCCAATTGTGTTATAATTGGTTGTAACTTTAGCAATAAAACTTGTAATGCTGAATTTAAGGAATTTAATGCTCAAAAGTGCTTTCTTGCTTTATTAGATGGTAAGATACTCATTATCATGTGTATACCCGATTTCATATCCGTGTACACATTAAACATAAGTATGTTGAAAACTTATAGTATCGTTTACTTTACAACAATTTCTCAATTTGGTCTGTCACTTTGTCTAGCGTATATTGTTTCATTTCAAAACTTGAGAACATAGCGCATCGTTTAACATAATTATAGCGCATATACGTTACTCTCATACGGAGTAATTTGTTTTACTCATAGCACATAAAGGTTTTAAGAATCTGTAACACTTTGTGTGTTTTGGTAGCACATAACATACTTTTAGCACATACTATTATTCGCTTACTCTTTTCTTCAAACAAGTCTAGCTATGCTTCTTTTGGTAACCATGGTTTTGATTTTTCGGTCGATTAATCTACTATATGGGGTTTGAGCACACTACCATCAATTTAAACCGGGTAAAACTCTCAAATTTCAATAAATTGACATGACTACTTTAGAGTTGTTTGCATCTAGTATAAATTAGGTCTGAGACCTTACATATTTTAGAGATGTTTGTTACAAGCCTTTTGACACTATGTCTCATAGCGATCAAGTTGAGCTAAGTTTCTTAATTGAACATTAGCGTTAACAAGTGTGTATGGATTATCTCACATAAGTAGAAGTGTAGAACAACAATAACTTAACTGTCTTAACTTGAGTAGAGTGTTTGTGTTTATGTGGGTAAAGCAAACGGTTTTTAAAATGCACTACGGCAACATTTTGTGATTTTTTTGATAAGGCTAACATAATTCTAGCTCATATACGTTATTCCTTTTTTTTTTTTTTTTTTTTTTTTCAATTGAAAATTGACAAGTAGTTGATGATATATATATATATAGGGAATGGTTCTTTTCAGAACCAAATAAATGTACAGAACTGTGAGAACCAGCATCAACCAATCAGATTTTTTTTAATATTTATTTTTATTATTAATTCAAAAGGGCATAATAGTAAAATTACATTTTTTAATTTCTTTTTGCTTTTTTTAATAAAAAAACGTTTTTTAGTTCCTAAATTTTAGGTTTTTTTTTTTTTTTTTTTTTTTTTTTTTTGAAATAATTTTTATTTTCAGTATGTATGATTTCAAAAGTAAGGTGCACATGTGTTTTTTAATATAATGTATGTGTACGTATATTTGTAGTGTTCAATTTACGTGTATTTGGTAAGGTGCATATGCGTTTTTTTAAATAATGTAAATTTACGTGTGTTTGTAGTGCATGAAATGGCAAACAAAAAGTATTTTACATGTATTGTTTACAATTTAAAACAAAAACATTATATACAAAATTTAAAATCATGTGATATACACTTCAAATACAAATTTCTAAAAGCAAAAATATGTTGTCGTATATGCACATGTATTTTCCCTCGTTGGACTCTTTGTATGTATATGTGCACTTGTATCTACGGCTGCACTTGTGTCTTTACTCTTTAAATCTTTAGAGTAACTATCTTATCGCTAGATAGTATGTACAAAACACATGTGCACTCTTCATGTTGATCATCATACTTGTTCCTGTAACCACAAAACACAAGTGCACACTTAAAATAAAACTAAACACAAAACATCTTTATATCATAACTAAAAACATATATGCACTTTCAACATATTTAACTCCAAAACTGTAAAAAATCACACTCTCATGCTAGACACATGTGCATCAACATATATTTCTTCAACACATGTGCATTCACTATGTTCCTAATCTATACATGATTCGTACAGTTTAACAAAATATATAAAAACCATCACACTCTCATGCTAGACACATGTGCATCAACTGAATTATAAAATCAATCATTTTTTATCCTTTCACCGTTACATTATACATAAACAAAAACAACTAGACCAACACAATCAAAAAAGGCAACTGTACATCTAAACTTAACATATTATGAAAACCAAAATGGTTATAAAGAGTCCTTTATGCTTTTTTTAACTAATCATGTAATCGGCAACATAAAGCTTTTTTTAAAAAAAAACATATTTTAAAACAACTTTAAGAATAGTTACTACCAACACGCAACACATACCTGGCCTTGTTCCAACATGAATTAAAATTTATACAGTACATCCAAATAGGCACCAAAATAGTAAACACAAACAAACCCTTTTTTAGATAAAGTAAATCTATAAGTTCTTACCGAAAGTCGCTACACCAAAACTATAATTCCTTCTTTGATCTCTAAATATATTAAAGAAAACATGAGATCTCCAACCGCACTTTTAGATCTGAGAAAGCAAATGCCAAAACCTTTACTTCTAAACAAAAAAAAGGGCTAAAACCTTTATATCTAACACAAATGTTGAACGTTACCGGATGAGAAGTTGCTGGAGATCGGAGAGATTCACGGTCGCCGGAAAAAGACACGTTTGGATCTGATTTGGATCTAACACAATTTCACAAGGCTGCACACAACTCCAAACGATCCTTAATGGGCAGCTACATCTCGACTTCTATTCTTGGGATGGAAAACTGATTTTGGATCTTGGCTTTCCTGCTTTTTTTCGGTGAATAAAAGAAAAGAGATCAATAGAGGTTTTGTGCGTGAAAAAAAAGAAAACGTGTATACGGTTTGATAGGGAGTAACGAATGGAGAGAATCAAAGAGGGGAAAGTGCCGTGATTTTTGGGAAATAAAGAAAGACTATTTCTTTTCCAAACTTCCAAATACCAATAATACCCCTAAACCCTTTATAAAACATTCCTTTATTTTTTATTTAATTACAATCATGCCACCATCATTTATAACCATTGATTAAATAATAGATGGCTAGGATCGGTTCTCGCAGTTCTGTACATTTATTTGGTTCTGAAAATAACCCTACACTATATATATATATATATATATATATATATATATATATATATATACACACACACTAGACACACTTGTAAAACACGGTATATAGCAACAAATAATTCTATTCGTGAAATCGTGATTTTGATTTGACCTTTGATGCAAAACTTACGGGTTCAATATTTATTAGACCACCCTGTGTTAACTTGTTTTGAAAACGTGTTTTAGAATTAAAAAGCCATCATGTGTTAACTTGCTATTTTTATTATTAGAGCAAAGTAAAATAATACTAAAGATATTCTTGATTTTTTTCATTTATAAGTGGTATTATAAGAAGATGTTAGAATTAAAAGACCAACCTAATTATGTAAAGTCAAACCTTGTTAGTATAATAAGAGGTGAGTAAAATAAGTATAGAACACATTACTCAAAATTAAGAAATTTAACAGATTAAGAGATTTTACACATGCTTTATAAGTAGTTAAGATTAAGATATGCTACTGATTTTAGCGTATGTTTTTATCCTACTAATTATCTTTTGCAAAAGTTTTTTTAATACAAACAAATGTTTATTCGGCTTTGATTAAAATGTAAACCAAACGTATAGTGAAAGTTGGTAAGGAGACAAGGGTATATAGCTCCAATTTTAATAGTAGTAAGTAGTAAAGATTTAGCTTGAAAACAATTGTAAAACGATGTATCCAACAATTTACGTATAATAAATGATGTTATTATACATATAGTTCAAGTATATGCATGTTTAGCTATACAAAAAAGCAAACACACAATTAGGATGGTAAGATTCGAACCGGGTACCTCTATGTTATCCACCTCATTCATTTCTTTCAAATTTCAATTTCTAATATTTAAATACAACCAGGCTTGAGGCTTTTCCAGTGACCCACTTAAGAACAAGTTTCTATACACAACTGTAAATTATAGGTTCAAACTTGTATAAAAATTTCTATTCTGGTAAAGATAATTCTTATTACTGAGTGTACACCCAATTTCAATATTTCATGTATACATTGAACCAAAGGATGTCGAAACACTGTGGTACGCATTGTTTACTTTACAATAATATCTCAAATCGATCTCCCACTTGCTCTTAGTTACGAAACACGTCGAGTTATGATGTGTAAGGATATTTAGCATTAAAAGTGTTTATGGATTTGTCACACATTACTTAGAAAAATAACAAGAATCTGTATTAAATGTTAACTACTTATAATATCCGTGCACGCACGGAGTTTTTTCTAAAGCTTTTAGTGATGTATTCTTGTTGATTAAAATACAAATAAATTAACGTGTCCTAATAATTTTACAACATTCATCAAATAATAGTGTTATTGCGCAAGTATGGAAGGAAAATTTTGTATGAATAGCAAACGGCAAAAGTTTAATATATATCTTATATTTGTCATAGATCCAATTAACAAATCCTAACCATTCATTTTTTTTTATCAAAACAAAAAATATAAACTTTCACCCTTTTTTTTAAAATTAAATATCTTGCAAACTGTTAATCGTTACACGAAAAAATCATACCATCGCGACGAGAATTCAATTATCTTTCTATAGATATGCATTATTAGATACTTTCGACGAACTTTTTTTTTTCAAAATTTTCGCCCAGAAAAATCATACGTGATTTGTAAAAATCACATGTGATTTGATTTGTAAAAATCACATGTGATTTGATTTTTATGAATCACATGTGATTTTTACAAATCACATGTGATTTTTACAAATCATATGTGATTTTTCTGGGCGAAAATTTAAAAAAAAAAAAAAAAAGTTCGTCGAAAGTATAGAGAAATGCATATCTATAGATAGATAATTTAATTATCGCCACGATGGTGTATTTTTTGTAGCTTGAAGATTTATCATTTGCAAGATATTGTTTTAAAAAAAATTGGTGAAAAATGGTTTTTTATTAATCTAGATGAAAAATGAATGGCTAAAATTGGTTCTTTTGATCTATGACAAATATGAGATTTATATTGATCTCAACTCAATAGCAAACAACTTGCAAAATCTTTTTCACTGACAAATTATCATACCAATTGTCGAAGTGGAATGTGAAAAATAAGGCAGCAAAGACACACTACGGTAGAGTGGATTTGCGGAAAATATAAACAAATAAGAAGGGAAGAAAAAAAGTATTTTGACATATGACATAATCACTATCCCCGTCTGTAACTTCTCCTAAAAAAAAATTAAAAAAAATTAAAAAAAAAAAAAAAAAAAAAAAAAAAAAAAACTCATTATACTAACTACTGACTAACTTCATTCATGTTCGCCATTGCCCCAAGCCGCAACCTTTCCAACCCAGTCGACCCAGATTTCTTCTCCACACTTCCATACCAGAAGATTTGGTGGTAACGGTATACATGCCTGTAAGATCTAACCCTTTTGATTGTGTGGATCTATTCGGGTGGTCTTGGATCTTGAAAGATCAAGAAACCCATGGAGTTAGTTTGTAGAGAGATGAAGTTTTAGAGAGAGGTGAGAGAAACTCAAAAACAGAAAATTAGATTAAATGTAATGAGAGTTCCACCCCTTCCCATGTGTGGGAAGGGTTTATATAATTCCTAATATTTGTGCCCCTAGTGGGCTGTGGAGTGAGCTAACAGTGGGGAAAGCCCCGACCCACTCCACAAATATAACTACGACTAATACTATTAAAACTAATAATACTAATATTACTAATAGTACTAAGCTAATATTAATAAGCATACGAGCTATGTAAATGCTAAATTGATACTCGGGGTGACCGAGCCTTCATCTGAATATTTATATTCCTAACAATCTCCCCCTAAGGGAGGTCACCCCAGAAATAATAACTTGAATTCTAGCATTTTATCTTCTGAAGTTGTCTTCATAGCTCGTAGTCTTTGATTCTTCATTGTCTTGAAACTTTGTGCATTCAGCAGTGTTCGTTTGATGACCGTTTGATCGTCTTGGATGATCTTTGAGTATTCTTCGACTTTATCATCCAACATTTGTTTCCAAGTCATCTTTCAGCAGTATGTTTCCTTGTGATGTGATATTCTTCGAGCCGACATGCTCACACTATTTGGTGTCATGATCTTTAGCATCAGAGTTAGCAGAAGCCGTGTTGAAGGTCTTTTGGTTGATCATGACTTTGTTGAATTACAATGATGGTGTAGTGTGAGCATGTGGTGCTGGATTGGCATCTTTTCTGTAATCTGCTACAACCGCAATCAGCTGCAACTTCAATCAGCTACAACCGCAAACAGCTGCAACAGCAATCAGCTACAATCGCCAGATGTTCCTGCATACGACAGTTAGCAATAAAACGTCCGGTACTTACAGGTTCGGACTTTGAGATTGTTAACAGCATAGTGTGAAAACTCTCTCTAATCCTTACCAAGACCGTTCCTAATCGAAAACCCACAGAGGGCTTTTTAAGATCGTACCGTAGTATATCAACGATTAGGTGAGTCGCTGGAGATCACTCCACGACTGTAGACCGTTTGAAACCGCCGCGATCACTAAGCGTAATCCACTGGGAATTACCGAAGTGACCTGCTTTCAGGGCTGTTTGATGTTGACCCTGGCAGGAATTTCCATTCAATCATTGAGAATTACATTTGTAAGTTCTCTCATAAATGTTCTGGCAGATTGCTAAGATCTGCGTAGGACTCATAAGTTTACAACTGGTGTCCTTAATATTGAACAACCAGTGTAGAAATAATTCGTGTTCCTATGAGATCTTATTATGAATCTCGTGGCTCTAGACTCTATAGTGCGCTTTGATTTAGTGAGCGGAGGCTGGAGAGGACTGCCACCTTTTCAATATCATCTAACTCGGAGTGAGAGAGACGATAGGAATGTATTGAACTCCGTGACAATTGAAACAAGAATCCTTTGAGGGACCTTGAGTGGCTAGGGAGGGTTGTGCAGCGTATCACTGGGTCCATGATACTTTGTCTTCAATGCCAGCAATCAACTATGTGATTCTGACAGCATATGTATTGACCCGGTTTCTGCCTAAGTTGTAAGGAGGGCTATTTCTTTTCACCCTTTCTCACTTCATTTCTTTTTAATTCTTCAACCCCTTCAGTGCTTACCGAGACTTCATTACTAGAACCTTGTTGGGTTTGTTCCAGTACTAGCTCCATCTCAGTCGGCACTTTTCCCTTATCCACTTTTCTCCTTTTTTAGTCATACCTAAGGACTTCTACACTAACTAGTGGATTGTCCCTGGGTAGATCCCTCCGGCTCTGGCGGGATCGTGGGAACTTGAGCCTAACCTAACCATCCTTATAACTCCATGCATTAATTAAAATGGCCGGTCTTTGGTATTCATCCACGATTGCTAAACCAAATCCTTGAAAAATCTCTCAAAGTGTTCATGATTAAGAAACACATTTTTGCAAACACTTGAGAGTTTTATATTTTTCAAATGCTCCCCCTCAACATGTGCTCGATTGATTGTTTTATAAATTTGCACATGTTAGGTAGAGCTCGCATTTTTTTGAATTGATCAACTTTCAGTGAACATGACCGATTCGAGACACGCTTACATCACTGGTTAGACCAGCTTGAAATTATTACCCGTCCTGGTCATGTTCACAGAAAGTTTCTCGAAATGGTACACTCTACTCAGACACATCCTTTTCGAGACACGCTTACATCACCGTCCTGGTCAAGTTCACAGAAAGTTTCTCGAAACGGTACACTCTACTCAGACACATCCTTTTCGAGACACGCTTACATCACTGGTTAGACCAGCTTGAAATTATTACCCGGCCAGGATATGTCCTTTCGATTGATGACAACTTGTGTTTCGTCAATTCATTGGTTACGTCTGAGTCACGATCTCATGCGGTGCCAAATCCTTTTTGTCCATTTGCTCCCCCTCAATATGTGCATCGATATACGAAAGAGTTTAGCACATATGGGAGAGCCTAACATTTGAGTCCAAAACATCACATTTTATCAGATTTCATATTTAAATCACATTCTCTCCCCCGATCAAAAATTTCAAACCATTTGAGATTTGTGATCCCAATTGATTTAAATAAGTTAGAAAATGTGGGAGAAAATGTGTCCGATTTAATGTTTTCTGATAATGGAACATACTATGCTCCCTCTTAATCTAAGAGGGAGATTCACTGCTTATTATGCACAATTCGACAATTATGACACAAATGATATTGACCTTTTTGCGCAGATGATGTAATCACCCGCTTTTCTGAGTTAGTAGTCAACATCAATTATCCATCCACCAACATATCTTTCGCAAATGTCGTTGATCCCCACTTGGCGAGACCAAAATAGATGAATGGTGGTGGCGGTGGTGAAAGTGTTGTTGTTGTTGTTGTTGCCGACGTTGTTGTTGTGGTAAATTTCGAGCCAATCAATAGAGTTTGAACGTCTGATCAAATGGTTAGAATGGGAACTGGCACATTCATTTTGGCTATGGAATCTGCATAAGAATATCAACACAGATATACATACATACAGATACACTATACCTTAATAGCTACCCTTCAGCAGCTTGCCACATTATAATACCAAGTTCATCTTATAATCAAACCACAATCAGGAAGTACGTCAAACCACTATCTAGCATGAAGAGCAATTAGCAATCATGAACATGGCAATTCACACAGATTTCAATATTCAATTCAGGATCTTAGGAACATGATTCTATCATGATAGCTATATACCTAAGTGAATCCTGAGAACATATGCACAATATCAACAACAATTAAGCAACAATCGACCAACAAAAGTCAAACGACATTTGAAACTCATTCATTTAGATCATACAAATGCCAGTGGAGTATTCAAGAACATCAAACACATCTAGTTTTCTAACTTCTTTTAGGTTTTGAGTCTTAAAGTATTTAGGGGATTAAACGAGGATTCCAAAGTAACACAAATGAACCTTCTAGATACATCAAGCTAGGATACTATAAGCAAGTTGCACATAATGTCCTAAACTTTCTAGCAACTAACACATTTGGCCATTTGATATAAAGTTTTAGCAAGATCCTCTTCAACTAATACCCCATTGACTACAAAACCATTTCTAACAAGTATGAGTTAACCAAGAAACCCGTTTGATGATATAAAATTTGAATTCACTCTCCCCCTCAATCAATGACCTAGTTAAAGATTTGTAGTCGTTGATTGAGTGACAAATTTTATGCATAATCTAAGTTTAAACAAATTTCATACAACACATAATCACCAAGTGTCTCACAAATAATTTTCAGAAGAATCATTGAATGAAAACTATTTGGATGGAAAGAAGATTTCTCTTCCTTTTCTAGAAATGATGCACTGAAACGTACATCAGATCGAAGAAACATGGATATAAAGTAATCCATGCCCAGGTGAACATCACCCAGTTGGAGGAACAACCGTCTTTTTGGCGACGTGCTTTCCCCATTATGAGGCGCGGGTTGCTATCTAAAGTAATAGCAAGCCATTTAGACATGTTTTAACCATCCATTTTAACTTCTGCTCGAGCTTCATTTAAAGACCCGTGCCATTATTGAATGACATTTCTAAGTCCGTAAATGTTATCGATAAACAGAAGACATGCCTAGGTGAAACTATTTTTGGTATTTTCTAATTTTTTAATTTTTATGGGTTTTCTGGTTTTAAGTTTCTCTATTTACAATTAGCAAGATATCTATATATCTATTTACAAAAAGTTATAAGATATGAAAAAGAATGAAAGAGGCAAAATATATACAAGGATACGAACCGAAAACCATTACTCCTCAGCATCCTGAATCTTTTCCGCTTCCATCATTTAACTTGCTGAAGAGTAACGTGAGCACTTTTAACTTAGGGATTAATTCAGGCTTTTCACTCTCCCCTAATTAGTGCTCTCCCCCAATCTGACAACCTTTCTGATGAACACCCATAATAGAAGGAAGAATTTGGATGAACGCCCATGATATGAAGAAGCCTTTGGATAACCAAATGCATGCCGTCTTTAGTCTCTTAACACATAGCGTCCTTGAGAAACGCCGTCAAAAACCTTCGGCATCTTTTCGATAGTTTAAGATGAGCCTCAACTGAAATCTAGCATAACCCCACAACTCATCAAACAAGAACTGTCGTAAGGTTAAGCTAAACCACAAATTTAAGCCCAGTAACAATTTGATTTCAGCTTAACCTCATAACTCATCAAACAAGAACTGTCATGAGATTAGGTTAAAATCAAGTTGGACCTAACCTTAAACTACAGAACAACTTGAACCTAACTTAACTCCATAACTTATCAAATAAAAACTGTCATGGGATTAAGTTAAATATCAAGTTGTAAGAAAAGAACTCAACATTTTTGAATGTAGAGAAGACTGTAGACACGACCTTCTTCAAGATTGCCCAATGTGGAGGAACAGAATACCAATCATCTTCATCTCACCAAATGCCTTCCAGTAACCTTACATGTAACCCATCAACCCGCAGTATACACATGAGATGATAACACCCAACCGAGAATGAAGAATAGACTGACGACTCGACCTTCTTCAGTCTTTAGTATAACACCAAAGTAACAAGTTGAACCACTGATCATCTATAAAATGTATCCATATTTGGATATTAAGCCCTGATCACGTGAACCTGTTGTGCATCCTTGATGTACACATTCTCTCTCCCCTGATTGTTAAGATTAATCATACCATGACGTAACATTGAAACGTTAATACCAAGGTAACAAGTTGAACCACTGATCATCTTTGCGGCTTTTCAACACCGGGATACACGATTAAGCTCGATCACGTGAACCTTTTGTGCGTCCATGGTGTACACATTTCTCTCCCCCATGATGGTTACGATTAATCGGAATCATCATCATTATGTGTACATGTAGCCTGATGACGTATACATGAAGCATTGACTAGAAACCCTTTGTTACTGATTGAATCAGCCCGTGAGACGATGTCGATTAGCATTCCCTGACCATGTTCTTCAACACCTTAATAGACGAAGGAAGAATAGTGTTGGAGGAACATGGTTTGCACGACTCCTGAACTGACGTATTCAGGAATCGTATGACCATTTCTCAATCATCAATCAACATGTAGAATAATATTCACCCTTTCCCCCCCTCAAAAATTGCATATGCCTGCCAACTGTAATTTTTGATGATTGAACTAGTGAATATTAATACCATCAACGGTAAGTAGCTCCGCTTGATGATTCTTGAAGACTGACATGTTGTTTGTTCACCCTTTCCCCCCCTCAAAAATTGCATATGCCTGCCAACTGCAATTTTTGGTGGAACAAGTGAATAAGAATATACTCCTATATGCACCGATCCACTTGAAGACTGAATAAGCACGGAAAGAGCATAACAACTTGTTGATGAGAATGGCCATAAATAAGAAGATTCCTCTTCTTTTGAAGATAAAGTGCACTCAAGCGTACACTTTTCTTTTCTTGATGAACGAGGCCTGCACTGATGTGTACAGACGTCATTATGTTGAAGAGCGAGGCCTGTACTGACGTGTACAGACGTCATACTGATGAAGAACGAGGCCTGCACTGATGTGTACAGACGTCATTACTCTCTCTTTACTACTTCTCTCCTCTAACTCCATACCAACCCCATTATCATTCAATCGGCTTGATGTCGTGACCACTGATGGAGTAAAACCCAATATGATAAACTTGAGACTGAAGTAACATAACCCGAACTTGTGACTTAAACTTGTACTAATGCGAGACAAAGAGCGGTGCAGAGACTTCGTACAACATCGAATCCCTAAGTACTCTATACTCTTCAACCAACCAACCATCAAGTATAAGACGTACATCACCTCTTGGATATCCACAACTTCGTGTGACACTGAGCACTACAACGTGACTCCTTAAAGTGATAGTTATTTTGTAAAAGAGAGAAAGAAAAAATAACTAGATATCCAAGTCCTCGTCATTGTAAATGTTGAAAGCTCGAACAAGGATCTCGAAGAATCTTCATCCAACCTCCCCGATATCTTCAGATACTAAGTACACGCACCCATGAAATTTCACTTCAGCCTCAAATAAATAATACTGATCTAACGCTGTAGTCACATCTTGTTGATTAACTGCCTCGATCCAGCCATTTGTGATGTTATAGCTGAACTTTGATAATGGTTTTAACCCGATCATGGTCAAGAGTGCATAGCTCATCATCACGGGATTTTACAAATCTATGATTTAAACCGAGAAATAAGTTCTTTCGCGGGATTTTACAAAACCAAGAAGAAACCGTGAAACAGTAACTGATTGAATGTGGCATGACTGATTTGGTTTTAGTGAGCATCAGTTTGGGTTAAGAATATCTTGAGAATTACAGATCACATCACGCCTTTTAAAATCTTCGTCCAACTAACCAACCTCGACCACAAACCACTATTTGTGACCACTTGATGAAGGAAACCCGATATACCAATCTTGCAAATGAAGTAGAATTACTCAAATTTGTTACCTAAGCTTGCATTGTTGTTGGAAGAACGGTGTTAAGTCTTTAAGTGCTTAATGTTATCCTGACAAAGTATGAGACATTCATCACCTCTTGCGATTATCCACAACGTCTTCTACGTGTGACACTGAGTACTACAATGTATCTCCTTTAAGTGATAGTTTACCAGGTCTTCAACCATCCACCCCGACTTCTGGAAACTAGATAACCCAAGTCTTCAACTTACATCATAAGCACGAGCAAGTTATCATTGAAATCATGCATCCAACCATCCCCGATTTCAAGATAAAATAGGTAGACTCTTTCGTGAAATCCAACTTCACCCTCAAGCAAGGAATATCAAATTAACGTCGTAATCAATTTGTGCGGTTGAATAGTCAAAGAGAGAAGAAACAAGCGCTAATTATTAGCAGTGCCCAAAACTCATAGTCAGTCCTATCAAACATAGCTGTCTGACCCAGCTGCTTGGATGATATCAGATGCAGTGCATGGAATAGATGTCGTACTGTGTACAGGATTTTACAGTTCTTTGAGATTTAACCAAGAAATAAATTCAAGAACAAACTGCACAACAGTAAGTATCAGACTGCTGAAATCTTAAGCAAGTCGCTAAGCCCCAAACCGCTGAAAGCTAAACCACTGAAGCTGGAACCGCTAATATTCAAACCTCTGGAGACTGAACCCCTGAATCCTGAATCGCTACGATCTGACCCGCTGAAACCGGAACTGCTAGTATATAAACCGCTGGAGACAGAACCAATACGATCTGACCCGCTGTAACCGGAACTGCTAAAATTCACATCGCTGGAGACGGAACCGCTAGGAAACTCGCGCTAATTCTCCCCCTCAAAAAGGGCATGAAATGACCTTTTTGCCAAAAATTGAAAGTTCGTGATGGTTGAGAATTTGTCAGGCACAATACATGGAAAGAAACAAATAAAATTACTGCAACGACGATGGAGATTAAGACACTCTTGTAGTAACCCCTTGCTTGTCTCCTCATCAACGACTTAGTAGATTAACAAAGTCACTGAAGCTCGTAATATGCCAAAGCTGCTTGATGAAATGTGTTTATCTTAAGAGTGAATAAAAGGTTAAAACACGTCTCCAAACAAATCACCTCTTGTCTTTAAGTCTGACCACTTCTTGAGAAGATCTTGTACTACAATCCCATTAGAAGCTTTAGAAACAACAATCACTTGATGAAGCTTGATAAAGAACAAGTCCGCGACTTAAACTTGCACTAAATTGTGATTTAGAACCTATACTGAGCACAACAACGTAACTCCTTTAAATATAGGTAGTGATATATACCCAACCTTCCATCCTTTATTGTATATATCCACTTCTTGAACATCCAAGTCTAATTACCTTAAATATGCTCGAGCAAGGGTCATCAAACATCGTGCATCCATCCACCCCGAGATGTTTGTGACACTAAGTACATCAACCCGTGAATTAGCAAACCAACCAAGCTACCATAATTTCCCAATTTCTACTGATCTCGAAGCACAAACTTATCCCAAAAAAATAGTCAAACCCCATAAGTTTTATTATGTCAAAATCCATGTCCCGCCTACTTGTCCAAAATTGATTTAACGGGATTTTACTACTCTGGAGATTTAAACCGAGAAATCGAATCTTTCGCGGGATTTTCTAAAATCTACAAGAGAAACCGTAAAATCAACAAGAATAGCCTAGAGTGAAGTGCAATATTAATCTTCGAAATTCAAGTCACAGGAGTCACATCACTACTTGATCAAATCGCAACAAGTCAAGTCACAGATTGTCAATTTGCAACATGTCAGATTGCAATCAACCAAGTCACAATTAGTCAAATCGCAAGTGTCAACTCGCAACGTCATATCGTAACTGGTCAAATCGCAATCCGTCAAGTAGCAATAAGTCAAAAAGCAACTTGTCAATTTGCAATTAATCAAATCGCAATTAGACAACTGAAACTCAAATTGCAAAGATCACATCGTAGGCTCACTCGAATCGCAGATACCCATAGGACAATGCTGCCAAATCCACAGTTCTGAAATCACGTAGACATTCATATACCCAAACACTAGCCTTGACATGCAAATCCTCGTGAAATTTTGTAGATCCAAACATACGACACTTTTCACCATTTTTGCTAAGTAATTTGGATCCAATCATAACCCAAATAATACCAACCCGTGAACTAGCCCAACTCAAGCCGTGTGGATCCGGTCATAATACAACCCAAGAACCACTTTGAATTATTTCCCAGGCCCATCACAGTTATATTTGAACATAGGCCCAACAAGCACACCTCAGGTTCATGACCATAAACCGGATCCAATGTCATCGATAAACAATCGGGTATTAACATACTCATTATCCACACATGCCGTTCAATATGCCAAAAACTATACCAAAAATTAAGACTACATTGGAATCGGCTCAGTCCAACACTTCAATCCATGATCCGTTCTGGTCCACAAATCCAATTTATCACTAATAAACCCGGTACTCAGAACTGACATAATTAAAAGAAATAACCATTGACCAAGTATTATACCAAACTTAGCTTAATCCAAACGTTTAGCAAATTGTCAGATAAACAAATTTGAGCTCAATTCGTTTGTGTACAACAAGCGTGCAGATAAAGTCCATCTCATATTCCCAATCCATCAATTGAGCCCAACACCACTCAAGGATACACAGCCCATAATTAACTTTGAGATGCCCTAAATACACGGTATTTAACGCCCACTCAACACAAAAGTCAAACCCTAATCTCATTTTATCATAAAATCCGCCTCCCTTCATCCTTAATTCACACAGCCACCAATACTAACCCAAACCCTAATCTCCAATATTCATTCCAGCGCCGCCCCCATCTAACTCTCTCTTCACCAAACTCATATCCAATCTCAATGACATTCATCATCATCTAATCCGACAACGTGAGGCATAATCACAAGCACACACCCGAACCTAGATGTCTTCGATTTCTTCTCAATCCGAATCTAGAACGCGACATAGCTTCAAGATCCTTGAGGGGTCTCGGGTAGGTTCTTGTTGTGATGTTTTTATGTGTTTTTCATTTAAACCGAATAAAAGAAACGGTATAACATTCTTGTTACATTCCGTTCTTTATATTTTGGATATTGAGAAATGAAGGTTATAAACACTTTCCACAGATCGATGATGTCATGTTCATTTCGTGTTATGATCTGTCAAGATCAATGAATAATTGTGCCACACGAAAATCAAACTGAGATCTTTGAATTTTACCTTTTGATTGAGGGTCATGAACGAACGAAAGAAGAAAAACAATAACAGTTTTGTTATTTTATTTTTCTTTCTTGTGTCGTATATTAAATGAAGCAACGTTTCAAGCAAATCAGTGATGAATGATTATCGTGTGTTAGACCTTCGATGGTCTTGATGTTTCCATAATAAACACGAGCTAAATCTGAGATTTGTGATTGTATCATTTACGGTTCGAGTCTTGTGGATGATTGTGAGAGTTGGGAAGTGATGGTGGGATTTAGGATAGATGTTAGATTCGCTTGTCGATGGGATTTAGGTTAGTCTTGGTTGGATTTTTGGATTGGTTGTGGTCTCTTTTGCTTCATCTTCTTACCTTTTATCGTTTTGAGTACATTGACTTTTCTTGACCAGTCAACTGTGGTAAACCACCAGTCAATAAACCGCCAGCCAATAAACCGCCAGCCAATAAACCGCCAGTCAATAAACCATCACAGTCAATAAACCGCCAGTCAATAAACCGCCAGCCAATAAACCGCCAGTCAATAAACCGCCACAGTCAATAAACCGCCAGTCAATAAACCGCCACAGTCAATAAACCGCCACAGTCAATAAACCGCCACAGTCAATAAACCGCTAGGACAAGTCAAACTGCTGTTGACCGGTCAAACAGTCAAACCGCTGGAGCATCAAGCCAAACTAGTCACTTTCAGCACTTTTGTCTTCTTTCCGGTTTTGGTTAAGCTCCAAACTGTACTACATTTGTGTTGTTCAACCCGCTGGCAAGAATACATAAGCAGTTTGACAAACCGCTACTTAGAACACCAAGAACACCTTACAGTTTTCAACCAAAACCACCAACAAGAAATAAGCATTATCACCTTAAACACAACAAAGAGAACCACCAAATCGTAGTCAAGAAGTAACCACGAAATAAGCCAAGCAAGACATTGAACTACCCAAAAGTTCGAACAACAAGAAGGAAAAAAAAAACGTTGAGAAAGTCAAATCCACTAGCAAACCAAACTGACCATATAACCACAAGTGGGCTGAGGAGGAACCTTTGAATAGTTAAAGCCCAAAACACAAGTAAGCTAGTGTTCGAACCAAAGAAAACAAGAAAATAGAACCAAAAAAAACAGCAACTCAAATCTTTGAATAGACATACTGTTTACTATTCGAACCAAAGTAAGCACACAATCAATAGAACCTAACCATGGCTCTTGATACCAATTGTAAGATCTAACCCTTTTGATTGTGTGGATCTATTCGGGTGGTCTTGGATCTTAAAAGATCAAGAAACCCATGGAGTTAGTTTGTAGAGAGATGAAGTTTTAGAGAGAGGTGGGAGAAACTCAAAAACATAAAATTAGATTAAATGTAATGAGAGTTCCACCCCTTCCCATGTGTCGGAAGGGTTTATATAGTTCCTAATATTTGTGCCCCTAGTAGGCTGTGGAGTGAGCTGACAGTGGGGAAAGCCCCGACCCACTCCACAAATATAACTACGACTAATACTATTAAAACTAATAATACTAATATTACTAATAGTACTAAGCTAATATTAATAAGCCTACGAGCTATGTAAATGCTAAATAGATAATCGGGGTGACCGAGCCTTCATCTGAATATTTATATTCCTAACAATACCCCACTTTTACGCACCGGTGATTCTCTTTCATACTCATATGTTATTCGTCATATTTTTCCAATGTTTATAGATTTGAACACACATCTTTCCCATTGGTCAACTTTAACATTTAATACATATTTATATCAAAATTTAGGGATGTAACAATCTTGATAATAAATACAAAAATGTCAACTTTATAAATAAGTACTAATATTAGTTCAAATAATAAACAGTTAAACAAATAGCAAAATGAATACTTATATTTATTTTCAATGTCATAAAAAAAAGCTCAAAGTCTAAATATAAAAGTCACCAAACAACTAATTAAACTCATTCATCTTAAAATCATGCCATTCTTACAAAAGTTAATGACAAAAATAATTACCACACATTACACTATGACCAATTAGATAGAGCCCGAGTGCAACGCACGGGTCTGAATGACTATATATATATATATATATATATATATATATATATATATATATATATATATATATATATATATATATATATATATATATGGGAAATTCTAACTTGTGCCATGGTGGTAGAGGTTAAGATGCATTAAATGAACTCACATTACCATGTTCTCATGTTCGTTGATATTAATAATTTTCTAAATTTGTGATGTCTACCAAAATTATCAGTGTTTTATATGGAAATTAAGTTATTTAAAGAAATATGTGTCTTCATTAAACACTTCTAAGCTTGTGCCACTATGGCACAAGTTAGAAAAACCCTATATAAATATAGTGTATCTTTATTTTCAGAACCCTGTTAAGTGCGGGAACTGTGAGAACTCGCTTTACACCGTTAGATGAGTTTGATCAATGGCTATAATTGATTGTGCCATTAATGTAATTAATTAAAAGTACAAATATTTTTCTTTTTGGCTCGAAGGGCAATATAGGTATTTTATGTCAAACAATTTTGAAAACCGTCCTAAATTAAGGGCATGATTAAACCGACCATCCCATTAAAAAAATCCGTCACTTTTATTTGATTAGATCCACCATTCTCTCAAAACCCTAACCACCTTTCTTTCTCCCTAGTGTTTCACAGCCACCATAACCACACCCATCTCTCTATCATTCACCGCCCCATCTCCCCATCATTCACAGACCCCATTTACAAATGTTTACATCACCGTTGCTTGAGATGCCGAGTGATTACGAAGTTCTGTAGATTTAGTTCTATCATGGGGTTCTTTTGCTACTCGTGGAAGAAGGGAGACAATGGAAGACACACACTTCCTTATGCCTCGTTTGTGGAATGAAGATGATACTCATATCTTTGGAATTTTCGATGGTCATCGAGGTAGACATTACTACATTAGTAGCAATATGGGTTCAAATACGATTGCTATATTGTTGTATGATGTTCCTGTAGATATAAAACATGCTATTTGTTTAGTTTGTTTGCTAGTTCTTTGCTATATCACCTCCGGAGACCTAAGTCGAGGAGGCAGAATGGGCAGGTCGGAAGGGCTGGGTAACGAGTTAAAATGAGTACATTATTTGGTATATAGTTTATACACTTTATTTTTTCCAACACAAATGATCTTGTGTGCCTTCAGTTAGGGTGCTTTATTGGTATTTGTCCTTGTGATGATTTTATACGGTTGGAGTCCAAGTAAGAAAATTTTAGGAACTGCTTCCTGTTATCAGTGAGAAACTAAAACGGGTAAACGGAGTAAGATACCTGTTAAGGTTACCCCAGGAAGTCGAGCTTTTTTGGCTTTTATGTACGTGGCCTAACGGGTATTAAATGAGAAACTGTTTTATAAAAAAAATATATGTAGTTCTTACCCGTTGCTATTGGAATACAAAATTAAACATCTAAATTCTCTTTTTATGAATAAACTAAGTTTTGATTTTCTTAGTTTACTTGATACATACGGTAAATATCTTGTTGTATTACTGTATTCGTAATTGTGACATTGGCCGTATGCAGGTAGTGCAGCTGCAGAATTTTCTGTTCGAGCACTACCAACACTATTGTAAACTATGGATTGCGTGAGCAGGTTCGCATGAATTTACTTCGATGTGGTGATTTTGACCCATTTTCTTGATACTGGGCTGTGTTTTTTTAGAGGGAAATAGCTCAAATGGGTCTAACGAGTCAAATAGGTCAAAAGTTGTCCAAAGCCTGTTTTGTGCATAAAAAATTCCTTAAACATTCTATTCGAAGTTGTATATTGTTAATGTTGGGAATTAAATATTCAAGAAGTTTAAATATCGGATTCTATTCAAAGAAAAACGTTAAGTTTGATTCTGCTGCTAGTGCATTATGGTTCCTGCTGTTAATGTTGTTCCTGCTGCTAGAACATTTGATCCTGCTGCTAGTGATAAATGATTCTGTTGCTAGGTTTAGCATTCTGCTGCTGTTGATCCTGCTGCTAATGATACTTGTTCCTGCTGATAGCGATAACTCATTGCTGCTGATAGTGAACATTCTGCTGCTAAGTGGATAAGTATGAAAAAATATTATTTGTATTTTGGTCAACAATATACGATAGATAATATCTTACCCCATGTGCTTAGTTAACAAGTTGTGTACACAGACACATGTTGTATCTTATGTACTGACACACTCAAGATGTAACACCCCAACCCGGCAAGGGTAGAAGTATCACATTAATGGTTTCATATCAGATCAAAACAAAGCATACATTCAAATAATACAAGAATTCTCAAAGGTTACAAATGAATTGCTGAATATACAAGATTACAAATGAAAATTTTCAATAACTACCAATTCTAAATACAATAACTTCTAGTCATCTATACTCCAGAGTAGCTATCAAGGTCTTCTAAGTCCAAGATTCTCTTCACCCATACCCAGCTTCCAAACTAAAACCTGCCGCGGGAAAGAAACGCGGCTGAGCTTAAAAAGCCCAGTGAACAGATATATAATAAACGGAAACGAAAGTAAACGGAAATGAACAGAAGTAACATAATGAATAAGATATAAGTAAAGGTATAAAGAGTAAGGTTTAGGACAGTCATCCACCACGAGCCCACATATCACATCACATAACGAATCCTGTAGCAAATCTAGAGGGGATACCTCTTTAGTAACCGGATAATATGAGGGGTGTCCTCATGTACCACAATGGAGTGATCAGCTCCCACATTTTGTGAAAGACGTGGATTGCACCCATCATCAGTCACCACATATCACATATCACAATATCACAATCACAATACAAATCTAGGATGCATCCATACGCCCCCCACACAAATCACATTGGCCATAATAAATATAAAGCGCGCATATCACAATCACAATGGGGACGGTGTACAACATCACTCGAGTACACTAGAGTCATGTCAGTGGTGCATCAAAGACATGGCCATGTTACCTTCATGGCTAGGAAACACATTTGGCTCGGGTATCAAACTGGGGTTAAGGGTCAAAGGTTCAAATATCAAAGGTTCAAATCACAATGTAGGGAACATAGCAATGGCTTAGGAAACCCTAATACGAATCAAAGTAAGAGGCCGAAGGCTCCTTATACAAAGAGCAGAATATCTGTACCTTATGCGAATCAAACAATCAAATAAGAAAGCACCGGAAATAGAGAGTCACTCCTTCTTCACCGAACCTATACAAATTAATGATCACTTATTACTAATAAGCTCGTTTTATAGTTTATCGCTTATAGCTATCAAGGTTTCCCATTTATGGTCTCTTTTCTATTTTTAGAAACTTTTAAGGTTATAAATGATGACTTAATGATCTTAAAGGTTTAATATAACCAATATCATAATTTAAGGCTTATTATGTCACTTTAGTAGGGTTTAGGGTTTATCATGGCAATTATTAAAGATTAGTGTTTGGTAAGTAAATTTAGTAAAGTTTAGAATATAACATGTCAATTTGAGTTTAAAATTTGGTTCATAAAAGAAATTGATAACTCTCAGTTAATGATTTTATATCTCAAATGACTATAACATGTCACTTTATGTGACTTCAATTGATTCACTCTTATATATCTATAGATATATTGAATTTAGGTTCTTATGACACTTCACATGCTACCTTCCCTATGCCTTGACATGCTACCCTATTTGACACTATGTCAACACACACTAGACATAAAATCACATGACACTCCCTTTTACCAACCATACACTCAATCACTACACATGTTTTCTGTCCTTAATATCCACACAATCCAATACACATGACCAGGTCTTTTTAATGTGTATTTATACGACCCATCATGCAACACCAATACCCATCGACTATATGACCAGGAAACTCTCTCTTTATACTCATTATACACGACCCAACTTCACATGAAATCACACCCTTGAGACACACATTTGACCCATAAATGACTCACACTAACGACCCATTCATAACCACTTTAACCCATGTTGCATGACACTACACAACTTCATATTTATTTCAAATCCATGCATGCCTAACATTAGACAATGACTCATTTATATGACACAACACCACAATTTACACGATTTATATTCCAGATCATCAGCCTTAAACATAACTCTAGCCTAGCCACACAACTCGACACACAAACCCACATTAACACCATCAAACAGCCCTATTCGACATGCCCATATAACCCATCGACTCTCATAAAATCACAACACACACTAGCCTCTTGACATACACACAACACACCATTTACCTCCTATACTACACACTATTATACACATAAAATGACTACCAAACAACCCCATGAAATCACAACGCACTCAGCACACACAACAGTGAACGACCCTATTAACAGCCAACATTACACATTCATAACGACCACATACACACTCAATACTTGACAACATACACATGCATGAATAACTTCCCTAAGTTCCACGTTACTTTCCAAGCTGATTTTATATTCCCAATCCAGGTCTTATGTCACATACACAAGCACCCTTTTTATCAATCCCGTTTTCCAGATTTTTATATCGAAACATTTTATGTGACATAAACTCGATTCCTTCAATCAGTAAGCCTTCTTATAAACGTCTTTTGGTTCGTTATTTTATGCCGCAAAGTCTGATTTTAAAGGTCACATACACCCTTATATTATCGCCACTTACTCTATCATTTTATGTGCTCAAACTTCAGGTTTTTGGAATTATTTTTGTGATCAAATACAATTTCATTCTTTTCGTGATTTTATGTGCCAGAAAGGATTCAACTTTCATGCAACTATTGATTTGAAGGGTCATATTAACTGTTATGTTAACATATTTAGCGCACCACCTTTTCATAACCCTTAACCAGCTTCTAAGTCATGTACTCAGTGATTGAAACAACCGTTTTTAGTTCAGTTTTAAAAACCATTCATTCATTAATATTATAGATTGATTAAAGGTTTTGCTCAAGGTTACAAAACTTATATCTCATGCGATCATGACGAGAAGAAAACGAGAAACAAAGAGTGATACCTCAAGACGAATGGAACAGCAATATGAGCACCTAAAACTTCTCCTATTCGAACCAACCTTCTTTCAAACTGGACACACCCACGATCAACCCAATGCACCCAACGATCACCACAGCCTGAGCCTCTTCGTACCTTGTTCTTCTTGCACCACTCGAAGATTTTAGAGAGAAAAAGAAAAATATATAAAGTTGCCGTCACTTTTTGTTTAGGGTTTTAGGGTGAAAATGAGATGAGAATATTTGGTTGATTATAAGTGAGAGATGAATGGAAAGTATGGGCTGTGAATGAGCCGAGATTTTTGGCAGATGGGACTTGACTGTTTGCGTGATTTCAGGGACTTCATTAAAAGATTTTGTCTTTCAAAAAGAGCATGAGTGCATGGGAATGTCAATGATGGTATTTAATGGGATCAAAATTTGTATATTGGTTTGTTATTTCATTAACTTTATTTCATTAACTTTGGATATTAATTTCTTAAGCACAAATAACATATCTCTTGTATGATTTTATATGTTCTTTAAAATTTAAAATTTGAGAGTATTTTGATCATTTCAGATTATGTAAATTTTAGGGTTTTACAACTCTTCCCCTCTAAAATAAAATTTTTGTCCTCGAAAATTGAAGTGGCACAGTTAGACGAAGTCGTAGCAAATCGCAAAAGATCATCAAAAAACATTCTCACGCCCGAGGAGGTTCTTCCAAAAAGATCTTCAGACCAAATAGTTCCTCATGACTCAAATCAAAACGAGGTGGGTTCAAATTTCTCAGAAGGAAACAAAATAAGCTGATTTCTGATCCAAAAGGTCCATGCAACATAAAATGGACGATAGGTGAATCTTCAGGAAGCTCATATGGAATACGAACAAGATTTCAGATCATTTAACTGTATCAACAGTAGAGAGTTTTACAAGAATTCAAGATTTATAACTGAGGTCAACAGAATGCAACACGAGAGTCCAAAGTCATCCAGATATTTGATGAACGAAAGCAGAGTATACGCATAGGTAGAACGAACCTAAGGTCTCACTAATCACGGATAATCCGACGGAGATCAAATTCTAAGCTTCTTAGGTACTCCCCAAGATATCCTATGCCCACAACAAGTGCACGCTATATGATGTAAGTATTATCACGTTGGCCAGACGTCATAATACTGGCATCATATAAATATGCCCTCATGATGGTCATACTTTATCTCAAGTCATAATCAAAACCACCTATCTTAATCCACCTAGTACTTCTACAGTCTCAGAGGTCAACAAAATCAAATGCCATAGTCAAGAGAGAAAACAAAACTATTCGCAAGAGTATCAAAATCCCAGATTGCCTAGCAGAAGTGAGGTACGCCGTCACAAGCATCATATCTTCTACAACTCGCCAAAATCTCTCAAAACAAAGCCATCACCAAACATATGAAAAATGAACACGGAACTGAAATGCTTCTAGGGAACTTAAATCATAAGAGGATCTTATTACTATATAACGAAACTTAAGAGGGTCAACGGAACTGGAAGTTAGTTGCCAAGAACTTCGGCCTTCATGGAATCAATTCTTCCAAACATAAAGGTCTGTTTCAAAAATCCGTTCATCCAATCTCTTCAAGTCTGGTTAGTCTGTCTTCGTTTGTCCACTAATCGGAAGATGAAACCAAAATCGGGAACTTGTGTCTGGTTCGTCGAGCCTTCTGCAGTTCTTTTGGGAATGAGATGGAGTAATGTGAATTTCTGGCATGCTCTTTAAATTCCTTCATTATCCAGTCTGCTTCCGCTCTCAATCCATCTTAGTACAACCAAAATGAATAGGGAAGTGAGACTGCACGTCTTCATCAGCTCCGGGTTCGCCGTCTTGACTAGATTTTTTCTTCTGCATCGCCAACACTTCTGCCTTATAAGGAATGTCTTCACTCTTCAGGATAGCCGCCGTTGTTGTCAACTCCAAGTCGGGTAGTGAAGTAACTCTTCTGACGTGCTTCTAGTTGTCCTGGTGCATACGAAAAACCTTCTGTGCTGCAAGGGAGTACCACCGAGTCTCTTCCTGATTTATCCCAAACTTGTTTCGCCCGAGGTAAGGAACTAACTTTTATTTCAGCTTTTCCCAAACTCCATTCTAAATCAAACTAAGCTGCTTCTCTCTGTTCACGAAATTTCTCAATGGTATCATAAGTTGCAAACATCTTCCGAAATTCTTCTGCAAAGTTCAAAGGGTTTTCAGTTCTCCATTCTGTTATCAGTCTTGACCACTTGGTGATAGTTTTCAAAACTTCCGGGATTTAAAGAGATATACTCAATTAAGAACATCGCTGTCTCAACAAATATCAGTCTCTCAGAACGCACAATGATCGACGAATTTCCTAACAAAGTGCTAAGATGATTTTCATGCTCTTCCTCGTCCCCGAACGTAATATTAAGTCATACAATGACCATTCGCCCAAGTACTCACGAGAAAACATCATTTATCAAATTCGCAAAACAGTCAGAGCTTTAGCTAATACTATTAGCGTCACTAACCGTCATAGCAGTCGTTTACGAATACGGAAGGCGATTCCAAGAATAAAATCAATTCATCAGAAGGAAACTTCGCGCTCTGAAATTAAACAAACCCATAGTCGTTCAGGGTGGAGAAATATTGGCTCCTAACAGTAATACGGTGCAGCTATCTCCAGTCACCATCCTTCTTTATCGCGAACGAAATTAAAACACGCCCAGCAGATACACTCTAGCAGACTTACATTCTGGTCTTCGGTTGCTGCTCCTCCCGATAGCTCAAATCAACTGGTATAATTCCGGACACATCCGGAGGAAATCTTTGCCTGGTGACTAGACAATATCTCGATATCATGTCAAATCTTACTTCACACTCCGGTGGAAAACTTGGTGGTTCAACCAAGAATCATATTCAAGAAATTTAGGGTGCCAAATAACGTTCAAGATACGATTCATTCATTGGTGTACGAAATGGGTCCTAGGAAAACTTCATAACCGCGAAAGTAACACACGAGTCTCCAGAGTAATAGTGATAGCAGAGGGTCTAACAATCGGTAATCATGGTAGGGAGTTCAAACTTGTTGCAAACGTTAAAGGTGAGATATCGAAGGGAAATTGTCAATATTTGAATGATCAATCAACCAATTCCTTGTCAGGATAATATTGAAGTTAACTGTCCCAAGATAGACGGATCACAAATCAAATCGTTATCATTCAAAAGTGAGGTAAAACATTCTTATACTCGTGGTTACACACCACAAGACTTCTCATAGGGACAAAGATGGGTGGAACGAAATTTAATAGTGTCGGAAGATTCATAGGTACTTATCAAAAGCAAGAGACAAATAAGAGAATACATCAAGTACGTCATTGCTATGGGGATTCTCAAAATGATCGAAGAGGCATCAAATGATTAACGAATGATCAGAGGTCAGAGTCAATATCTGAGGATAAGGATCAATTAATGTCAGGCAATTTTTATGAAATTTTCAATGCCTTCAAGATTTAATCAGGTTCAAATCTTAGGTGGTGCAAAACATAAGCTTTCGCTTTCCAAAAGTGATATCAACAGGATCTAACCAGAAGCAAGGCACGAATCAGAGTGATGCGGAAGCAAAGATACTTAAACGAATGTCTTATAGTCTACCCATTCCTCACTGGTCAAAACTTACGTTCCTATAGGGAAATCTTAAAGCAATTTTCAAAGGTTGTCTTACGAGCGCCTACAGGGAAAACTTAGTGGTCCTATCTTACACAGGCCAAGGGTAATTGTATTATGAATCGCAGCCTGTCTCTCTGATACCATAATTGTAACACCCCAACCCGGCAAGGGTAGAAGTATCACATTAATGGTTTCATATCAGATCAAAACAAAGCATACATTCAAATAATACAAGAATTCTCAAAGGTTACAAATGAATTGCTGAATATACAAGATTACAAATGAAAATTTTCAATAACTACTAATTCTAAATACAATAACTTCTAGTCATCTATACTCCAGAGTAGCTATCAAGGTCTTCTAAGTCCAAGATTCTCTTCACCCATACCCAGCTTCCAAACTAAAACCTGCCGCGGGAAAGAAACGCGGCTGAGCTTAAAAAGCCCAGTGAACAGATATATAATAAACGGAAACGAAAGTAAACGGAAATGAACAGAAGTAGCATAATGAATAAGATATAAGTAAAGGTATAAAGAGTAAGGTTTAGGACAGTCATCCACCACGAGCCCACATATCACATCACATAACGAATCCTGTAGCAAATCTAGAGGGGATACCTCTTTAGTAACCGGATAATATGAGGGGTGTCCTCATGTACCACAATGGAGTGATCAGCTCCCACATTTTGTGAAAGACGTGGATTGCACCCATCATCAGTCACCACATATCACATATCACAATATCACAATCACAATACAAATCTAGGATGCATCCATACGCCCCCCACACAAATCACATTGGCCATAATAAATATAAAGCGCGCATATCACAATCACAATGGGGACGGTGTACAACATCACTCGAGTACACTAGAGTCATGTCAGTGGTGCATCAAAGACATGGCCATGTTACCTTCATGGCTAGGAAACACATTTGGCTCGGGTATCAAACTGGGGTTAAGGGTCAAAGGTTCATATCAAAGGTTCAAATAACAATGTAGGGAACATAGCAATGGCTTAGGAAACCCTAATACGAATCAAAGTAAGAGGTCGAAGGCTCCTTATACAAAGAGCAGAATATCTGTACCTTATGCGAATCAAACAATCAAATAAGAAAGCACCGGAAATAGAGAGTCACTCCTTCTTCACCGAACCTATACAAATTAATGATCACTTATTACTAATAAGCTCGTTTTATAGTTTATCGCTTATAGCTATCAAGGTTTCCCATTTATGGTCTCTTTTCTATTTTTAGAAACTTTTAAGGTTATAAATGATGACTTAATGATCTTAAAGGTTTAATATAACCAATATCATAATTTAAGGCTTATTATGTCACTTTAGTAGGGTTTAGGGTTTATCATGGCAATTATTAAAGATTAGTGTTTAGTAAGTAAATTTAGTAAAGTTTAGAATATAACATGTCAATTTGAGTTTAAAATTTGGTTCATAAAAGAAATTGATAAATCTCAGTTAATGATTTTATATCTCAAATGACTATAACATGTCACTTTATGTGACTTCAATTGATTCACTCTTATAAATCTATAGATATATTGAATTTAGGTTCTTATGACACTTCACATGCTACCTTCCCTATGCCTTGACATGCTACCCTATTTGACACTATGTCAACACACACTAGACATAAAATCACATGACACTCCCTTTTACCAGCCATACACTCAATCACTACACATGTTTTCTGTCCTTAATATCCACACAATCCAATACACACGACCAGGTCTTTTTAATGTGTATTTATACGACCCATCATGCAACACCAATACCCATCGACTATATGACCAGGAAACTCTCTCTTTATACTCATTATACACGACCCAACTTCACATGAAATCACACCCTTTAGACACACATTCGACCCATAAATGACTCACACTAACGACCCATTCATAACCACTTTAACCCATGTTGCATGACACTACACAACTTCATATTTATTTCAAATCCATGCATGCCTAACATTAGACAATGACTCATTTATATGACACAACACCACAATTTACACGATTTATATTCCAGATCATCAGCCTTAAACATAACTCTAGCCTAGCCACACAACTCGACACACAAACCCACATTAACACCATCAAACAGCCCTATTCGACATGCCCATATAACCCATCGACTCTCATAAAATCACAACACACACTAGCCTCTTGACATACACACAACACACCATTTACCTCCTATACTACACACTATTATACACATAAAATGACTACCAAACAACCCCATGAAATCACAACGCACTCACAGCACACAACAGTGAACGACCCTATTAACAGCCAACATTACACATTCATAACGACCACATACACACTCAATACTTGACAACATACACATGCATGAATAACTTCCCTAAGTTCCACGTTACTTTCCAAGCTGATTTTATATTCCCAATCCAGGTCTTATGTCACATACACAAGCACCCTTTTTATCAATCCCGTTTTCCAGATTTTTATATCGAAACATTTTATGTGACATAAACTCGATTCCTTCAATCAGTAAGCCTTCTTATAAACGTCTTTTGGTTCGTTATTTTATGCCGCAAAGTCTGATTTTAAAGGTCACATACACCCTTATATTATCGCCACTTACTCTATCATTTTATGTGCTCAAACTTCAGGTTTTTGGAATTATTTTTGTGATCAAATACAATTTCATTCTTTTCGTGATTTTATGTGCCAGAAAGGATTCAACTTTCATGCAACTACTGATTTGAAGGGCCATATTAACTGTTATGTTAACATATTTAGCGCACCACCTTTTCATAACCCTTAACCAGCTTCTAAGTCATGTACTCAGTGATTGAAACAACCGTTTTTAGTTCAGTTTTAAAAACCATTCATTCATTAATATTATAGATTGATTAAAGGTTTTGCTCAAGGTTACAAAACTTATATCTCATGCGATCATGACGAGAAGAAAACGAGAAACAAAGAGTGATACCTCAAGACGAATGGAACAGCAATATGAGCACCTAAAACTTCTCCTATTCGAACCAACCTTCCTTCAAACTGGACACACCCACGATCAACCCAATGCACCCAACGATCACCACAGCCTGAGCCTCTTCGTACCTTGTTCTTCTTGCACCACTCGAAGATTTTAGAGAGAAAAAGAAAAATATATAAAGTTGCCGTCACTTTTTGTTTAGGGTTTTAGGGTGAAAATGAGATGAGAATATTTGGTTGATTATAAGTGAGAGATGAATGGAAAGTATGGGCTGTGAATGAGCCGAGATTTTTGGCAGATGGGACTTGACTGTTTGCGTGATTTCAGGGACTTGATTAAAAGATTTTGTCTTTCAAAAAGAGCATGAGTGCATGGGAATGTCAATGATGGTATTTAATGGGATCAAAATTTGTATATTGGTTTGTTATTTCATTAACTTTATTTCATTAACTTTGGATATTAATTTCTTAAGCACAAATAACATATCTCTTGTATGATTTTATATGTTCTTTAAAATTTAAAATTTGAGAGTATTTTGATCATTTTAGATTATGTAAATTTTAGGGTTTTACTGACACACTCAAGAGATAAGTTAAAAAAGTAAGTCGGCTAGACTTTATACAATATTGTAAAAGATCTCTTGGACTATAAAAGAGATCTTAGACTTGTGTTTTAGGTAGTCCATGCATATGTTATATTGTTAGAACTTATAACTGTTAGAATTAGAACAATACACATCAATATCACAAGTGATAAAAACATAAGATTCAAGGTCTTTGTAACCCTAGTGATATTTCAAGATCACTCGTATTATTATCATTAATAATATTGAATCGTTTGGTGATAATCTTTATGTGTTCATTGCTAACTAACAAACATAACAATTCCATTTCCATAACATACACAACCTTCTAAGTGTGATTGAGTGAATTCCGCGCACTTAATCATATTAACACAACATATCATTACACACAAAGAACCAAAGGTTTAACCACCTTAACCATGTGTCCAGTCCTAACAAGTGGTATCAGAGCTAGACTGATATAGTTGTTTTTAGAAGAAACAGAAATGGATGTACAAGATGTTCAAACCAATGTCGCTGCAAAGTTGCCCATGATCAAACCGAATGAGTTTGAGTTATGGAGGATGAGAGTTGAGCAATATTTTATGGTTCAAGATTATGCTCTTTGGGATATAATTCAGTATGGTGATTCCTTCACTCTACGCTATTCAGATGTTCTTGTTGAAGGGAAAGCAGTTAGAAAAAGAAATACTGGACCAGTCTCAAATGAAGAAAAGATACAAAAGAGAAATGATCAGAAAGCAAGAAACTTGTTGCTCATGACCATTCCTGGTGAGCAGATGCTATCTTTTAACAAATATCTTGATGCAAAAACTCTTTTTGAAGAGATTTGTGCATGGTTTGGTGGTAATGAAACTACCAAAAAGACACAGAAGACATTACTAAAGAAACAATTTGAAAACTTTACTGCTTTTAGTAATGAAACTCTTGATAAGCTGTTTTCAAGATTACACAAGCTTGTCAGTCAGTTAGCTGTGTTGGGTGTTGAGACAGAGAAGGAAGATCTCAACATGAAGTTCTTGAAAAGTCTACCTGATGAATTCCATACTCATGTTATTGTCTGGATGAACAAACCAGAAATTGAAACAATGAAACTTAATGATTTGTTCAACAACTTTAAAATTGTTGAACAAAGTCTAAAGAGGGGTGGAAATTATGGTACTAGTTCTGGAAATGTGGCACTTTTGTCAACTCCCAGTGTTAGTCATACAGAAGATGTAGATGAAGTTGAAGGTGTTTCTAATGCTACTTATGGTGGTCCTTCTGCTAGTTTACAAAAGGATATTGCTGGACTTGGAGATCCAACATTTTATGCCTTTATAACCAGTCAATCTAGTGGTTCTCCTCTAAATCATGAAGACCTTGAGCAGGTAGATGGTGATGATTTGGAAGAGATGGATATTAAGTGGCAAGTTGCTTTACTTAGCATGAGGGCTAAGAAGTTTTGGCAAAAAACTGGAAAGCAAATTACCATAAATGGTAATGATACTGCTGGGTTTGATAAGAAGAAAGTGGAATGTTTTAACTGTCATAGGTTGGGGCACTTTGCTAAAGAATGTAGAAGCCCAAGGAAGCAGGATAATAGAAACACATGGTATAAGCAAGAGAGGAAAAAGGAAGTACTGGTGGAAGAGCCAAAGGCTATGCTGGCTATTGATGGTATTGGATATGATTGGAGCTCTATGGCTGTTGAAGAGGAAGCACCACCAAATGCTGCTCTTATGGCCAATGAATTTGCTCTAATGGCCTTTTCTGATTCAGAGGTAGATGCCATTCCTACTTGTACTAATTCATGTCCTAATCTTAAAAATTATGAAGACATTAAAAAGAGATTTGATGCTTTTAGAGAAGAGTTAATTGATGCCCTTCATAATTTAGCTAATCATAAGAGGTGTGTACGAGTTCTAGAAAAACAAATCCAACATTTTCAAAAGAATGAATCTACTTTTACTGATGACTTAAATGCTTTAAAAAGAGGAATAGCATTCAGAGATGAATTACTAAATGATCAAAGTAGACAGTTAAGTGAAGCAAATAATAAAACTGAAAATGTTAAGATAACTATAGATGCTTTAGCTCATGCCTCAAAAGGAATGAATAAGATTTGGGAAGCTCAAGTAATTGATAAAGCTAATTCAGGTCTAGGTTACAAAACTGTCCCTCCACCATACAGAGGTGTTCATTCACCTCCAGGTGTTGACCTAGCACACACAGGTTTAGCTGATTTTCAAGAACCAATCATGGAATATGGTTCTAAGGCTAGTAAGAGCCTTAAGGTAGAAAAGATAAGTAAAAGTTTAGATAAAACTTTACTTTATCAGGACAGGTGTCCTTTGTTAAGAAAGGAGATGCTATAGTTGTTGAGGATTGTACAACTGATAGTGATGATGAAGATGAACAGGTTATGTCTAAACCTGTCTTGGTTAAGAAAGTAGGAACAAGTGTTCCTAAGATAGTCAAACACAATACTGATAGGCCTAAATCAAACATTAAGCATGTTAGGCAACCAGTTAGATATTGTGAGCAATATAGAACCACCAACAAGCCCAGAGGTAACCAAAGGAATTGGAACAACCTCAAGTCTAACCAATTAGGTGATGACTTTGCTTTTTATAATAAAGCTTGTTACACATGTGGTAGTTTTGACCATCTTGCAGCTTTCTGCAACCAATGGGTAACTGAGTATGAAAACCATAGAGTGAACAACAAAAGGTAAATACCTAAATCTCATTTTCACTCTAGTTCTAAGAGAACAAACCCTAGAGTAGTCAAAAACAAGTCTATCTCAAAATCTGATCCTGTTGGTAGACAAATGGATCATGCTGCTAGACTATTTGTTCCTGCTGCTCAACCATTTATGACTATTAACCTAAAATCAACAGCTAAGGGTGCAAAATCATTTTTCAATCATGCACCAAAAACTGTTTTAAGGCCCATTCAAACAAAAGCAGTGGTCCAAAAACAAGTTTGGAAACCAAAGGGGAGAATTGAAAAGTTAGCAGTTCCTGGCTTCCTGCTGCTAAGCAATCAGTTCATCCTGCTGCTAAGGGAAACAGGGCAAATGCTGTTAAGGCCTCAGCATGTTGGATTCTTAAATCCAATGTTGCATCAACTGTCCTTAAAAGATTGAATTATATTGATGCAAGAGGCAGATCCTAGTCAGTAATGGCTTGGATCCCCAAAAGAAACTAACACTCTTATTTATGTGCAGGAACATTCAAATGATCAGGAAGAGGATCAAGGATACTCAGATAGTAGATGTTCAAGGCACATGACAGGCAACATGTCTTATCTTTCAGATTTTCAATCATTCAATGGAGGATATGTTACCTTTGGAGGGGGTGTTAGTGGCAAAATTTCTGGTAAAGGTATAATCAAAAACGGAAATTTAGATTTTGAAGATGTGTACTATGTAAAAGAGCTAAATTATAATCTTTTTAGTGTTTCACAAATGTGTGACAAAAAGAATAATGTACTTTTTTTGTGAGACTGAATGTCTTGTACTTTCTCCTGATTTTAAGATGCCTGATGAAAGTCAAGTACTTCTTAGAATTCCTAGAAAGGGCAACATGTATAGTGTAGACATGAAGAACATTGTTCTTAAAAAGAATTTAACTTGTCTTGTTGCAAAGGCCACATTGGATGAATAAATGAAATGGCATAGAAGGCTTGGTCATATTAACTTCAAAACCATAAATAAAATTGTTAAGAATAGTTTGGTAAGAGGTTTACCTCACAAAATATTTGAAAATGATCAAACATGCATTGCTTGTCTAAAAGGAAAACAACACAAAGCCATTTGTAAGCCCAATATTTTTAACTCTATCAATCAATCATTGTTTATGCTGCATATGGACTTATTTGGACCTGTTTCAGTAAGTAGTATAATGCATAAGAGATATTGTCTTGTTATAACTGATGACTATACTAGATTTACATGGGTTTTCTTTCTATCTACTGAGGATGAGACTACAAGCATCCTTAAGACAATCATTACACAGATAGAAAACCAAGTAGACAAGAAAGTGAAGGTCATTAGATGTGATAATGGGACAGAGTTTAAGAATAGAGTTATGGATGACTTCTGCAAACAAAAAGGTATTAGGAGAGAATTTAGTGTTGCTAGAACACCACAACAGAATGATGTTGTTGAGAGAAAGAATAGAATTAATTAAAGCTGCTAGAACATGTTAGCTTATTCCAAGCTACCAATAACCTTTTGGGCTGAAGCAGTCAACACTGCTTGCTACGTTCAAAATAGAGTTTTAGTTGTGCAGCCTCACAATAAGACATCATATGAACTTTTTAATGGTAGAACTCCTGCAATAGGATTTCTTAGACCTTTTGGATGTCATGTGACAATTCTCAATACCTTAGACCATTTAGGAAAATTCGATGGTAAAGCAGATGAAGGATTCTTTGTTGGTTATTCTCTTAATAGCAAAGCATTTAGAGTTTACAACACAAGAACAGAAATAGTAGAGGAAAACCTACATGTGGAGTTTTTAGAAAACAAATCCAATGTAGAAGGTCAAGGACCAAAATGGCTATTTGATCTAGAGTATCTAACCAATTCAATGAATTATGTGCCTTTTGTTGCAGAAACTAATGATTTTGCAGGTTCTAATACAACAAATGAGGCTGAGTTAGAGAAAGATCAAAATGATGTGATAATGCCAATATGGTCAAGTACAATTGTGGAATCAACTTCAACAACTGATGAATCTTCTTCTAGCAAAGCTAAAGAAGATGTTGAAGATGAAAGAAAAGAAGATGAAACTCAGGAACAACACAATGTTTCTGCTGGTAGTATTTCTGTTGCTGCTGGTAGTGTATCTGTTTCTGCTGGTGATTCTGCTGCTAAGCTTACTGATTCTGCTATTCGGCCAAATGACTTTGCTTCTGGCCCTTCAGAAACAAAAGAAACAGAATTCTCAGATAATGAGGTGGATTTCAACAATCTTCCATCAAATTATCAAGTTCCTTCCACTCCACAAACAAGAATTCACAAAGTTCACTCCCTAGATAATGTGATTGGAGATGTACAATCTGGTGTGAAGACAAGACATCAATTGATGACTTCAGACCAACAAGGGCTTCTTGATGCCCTTTATGCTTCAAAACAACATAAGCTTTCAAAATCTTGCTTGTTTGTATGTTTTCTCTCACAAGCTGTACCAAAGACCATTCTGAAAGCATTCTGAAAGCCCTAGATGATTCAAGCTGGTTAGAGGCTATGCAAGAAGAGCTTCTTCAGTTCAAGATTCAGAAGGTATGGGTGCTAGTTGATTTACCTACAGGTGTGAAGGTAATTGGCACTAGATGGGTTTTTAAGAACAAAAGGGATGAAAGAGGAATTGTGATCAAGAACAAGGCTAGATTAGTAGCCCAAGGGTACACACATGATGAGGTTTATGCTCCTGTAGCAAGGATTGAGGCAATTAGGCTTTTCTTAGCTTATGCTTCATTTTTAGGCTTCACAGTCTACCAAATGGATGTCAAGAGTGCATTTTTATATGGAACAATTGAAGAAGAGGTGTATGTTTCACAACCTCCAGGCTTCATTGACCCATTACATCCAAACAAAGTGTACAGAGTAGTGAAAGCTCTATATGGCCTTCATCAGGCACCAAGAGCTTGGTATGCAACACTAGCTTCCTACTTATTAGAAAATGGATTTCAAAGAGGAAAGATTGATCAGACACTTTTCATCAAACAGCACAAGAAGGATCTTCTGTTAGTGCAGGTGTATGTGGATGACATTATCTTTGGATCTACTAGGAAAGATATGTGTTTAGAGTTTGAGAAACTTATGAAAGATAAGTTTCAGATGAGTTCCATGGGGGAACTTACATTCTTTTTGGCTTTGCAAGTTAAGCAATCATCTGAAGGCATATTTATTAGTCAAGACAAATATGTTGCAGAGATACTTAAAAAATTTCAATTTGCTGATTCAAAAATAGCAAGCACACCAATGGACTCTGAGAAGCACCTTCTGAAAGATGAAGATGGAGAGAGTGTAGATGTACACACTTACAGATCTATGATAGGCTCTTTGATGTACCTTACATCATCTAGACCTGATATCATGTTTCCTGTTTGTGTTTGTGCAAGATTTCAAGTTACTCCAAAGGTTTCTCATTTAACTGCAGTCAAGAGAATTTTTAGATATCTTAAAGGTCAACCAAGGTTGGGTATATGGTATTCTAGAGAATCTCCTTTTGACTTGGTAGCATATTCGGATAGTGATTATGATGGTGCTAGCTTGGACAGAAAGTCAACAACTGGAGGATGTCAATTCCCTGGGTGTAGACTTGTCTCATGGCAGTGTAAGAAGCAAACAAGTGTGGCAAATTCAACAACTGAAGCTGAATATATAGCTGCTGCAAGTTGCTCTAGTCAAGTTCTATGGCTTCAAAACAAACTTCTTGATTATGGGTACAATTTCTTAAACACTGTTATTCATATTGATAATAGTAGTACAATTTGTATTATTAAAAATCCAGTGCAACATTCTAAAACAAAACACATTGAAATTAGACATCACTTTATAAGAGACTGCAATGAGAAAAGGTTAATTCAAGTTCTTAAAATTGCTTCAGAACATAATTTTGCAGATCTGCTAACAAAAGCTTTTGATGTTTCAAGGTTTCAGTACTTGGTAGCAAGTATTGGAATGCTTAATCTTTAAATTTTCAATATGATGTGTTTTTGTAAATAAATTTTTGTTACTGCTGCTGGATTTATCTAATACTGCTGTTATTACAAAAAGTTTGTGCTGCTAGTACAAATTTAAAATGTATTATTCATACAGTTGGTCTTATGATTATTCTAATGCAAGACAAGTACTTAGTACATTGTTCTTTTGGTTTTAGACTAACAATTTCAGGTATGAATATGTGAACACAAAAGATGTTTCAAGTGAAATGGAAGCAGCAAAATGATTATATTAGTTGCTACATTTTAGGTTTATGATGGACTGAGTTTGGGAATTTAAAACTCCTTAAAACTTCTTTCTTGAAACCTAGTTATGATATTTCACATTGAATTGATGACTTAGTTGATCAGATAGTAACTGATGCAACTCACTTTCTATCATTTTATACTTTTAAGTATAATGTGCAAGTCTAAGGACATCTGATAGAAAGAACAGCTAGTGAAAGTGAATCTAACACTTGTGTTAGAGGTAACAATTACTATGAGCTGGAAACCCTGTCAAGAAAGCTCTTTGAATGAGTTTATCTTTACACAGGCAGTTATCAAGATAACAGAAAACATTGGTTCTCACACAACCAGAGGTTGCTTTAAACCGAAATTTTGATTAAGTGTCTGTTATACACTTTATCCCTTCAAAATGGTTGAAAGCAGTATGATTTTTCAATTCTAAAATCATGAACATACTGCTAAGTCAAAAAGGTTTCTTAAAAGGATTTTCAAAGATTCACAAAAACCATCTATTGATGGACCATGAATCAAAATGTCCACTAATTCACCTCTCATAGGAGTTAACACACCTAGAAGTGATGAGGGCAGTAACTTAAACTCTTAAGGAATTGATGGCTTCATGTACAACATTGTCTGAAAACAAATTCACATTGGTAGATCAGATAATGATGGGATGATGGTGAGAGATCTTCCAAACAAGGGGAGGATAAAATTTTATTTACTTCAGGGGAGGAAATAAAAGCCCCAGAAAAGAAGACAACCCAATTATGGAAGGAGAAGACAAGAGCATACAAGATGATGAGGAGGTTGAAAATGACAAGAACATTCCAAAGGAGAAAGTTCTATCTAGGTCAAACGAAGAAAAGTTTCAATTTCACTTGCAAAGGCATGCTGATAGATGATTTCACTTGTTGAAACAAGCATCCAAGATAAACAGCATCATTCCCTCTTATAATTCCTCCATCCAAGGAAATTGCACCATCTTTTAGTCCAAGATTGGAGCAATGTGTTTTGATATTGTTAAAGTCAAAGAAGAACAAAGCAGATGAATTACTGAGAAGATATTCAATCTTGAAGAACAGAAGTGTTTGAAAGATCTTCAATCCATGATTTAATTCAGAAACATGTTGAAATGGATTCACATGTTTAGGGGAGGATTGTTGGGAATTAAATATTCAAGAAGTTTAAATATCGGATTCTATTCAAAGAAAAACGTTAAGTGTGATTCTGCTGCTAGTGCATTATGGTTCCTGCTGTTAATGTTGTTCCTGCTGCTAGAACATTTGATCCTGCTGCTAGTGATAAATGATTCTGCTGCTAGGTTTAGCATTCTGCTGCTGTTGATCCTGCTGCTAATGATACTTGTTCCTGCTGATAGCGATAACTCATTGCTGCTGATAGTGAACATTCTGCTGCTAAGTGGATAAGTATGAAAAGATATTATTTGTATTTTGGTCAACAATATACGATAGATAATATCTTACCCCATGTGCTTAGTTAACAAGTTGTGTACACAGACACATGTTGTATCTTATGTACTGACACACTCAAGAGATAAGTTAAAAAAGTAAGTCGGCTAGACTTTATACAATATTGTAAAAGATCTCTTGGACTATAAAAGAGATCTTAGACTTGTGTTTTAGGTAGTCCATGCATATGTTATATTGTTAGAACTTATAACTGTTAGAATTAGAACAATACACATCAATATCACAAGTGATAAAAACATAAGATTCAAAGTCTTTGTAACCCTAGTGATATTTCAAGATCACTCGTATTATTATCATTAATAATATTGAATCGTTTGGTGATAATCTTTATGTGTTCATTGCTAACTAACAAACATAACAATTCCATTTCAATAACATACACAACCTTCTAAGTGTGATTGAGTGAATTCCGCGCACTTAATCATATTAACACAACATATCATTACATACAAAGAACCAAAGGTTTAACCACCTTAACCGTGTGTCCAGTCCTAACAGTTAACCTAATAATTATGTATTTGTATCTGTAATTAACCTATTAATCATGTAAAAAGAATTTTACCATGATGGACAAACGTTGTTTGCGGGTCTTGACCGGCTAGCCAACCCGGATGACTTGCCACCACTAATTTTGTTCTTCTGTTGAGACCATTTATATTTCTTTCATTTGTTTTTATTATAAAATTTACCTTTTCTATGCTAATGACAATACAGTCCCCCTGATGCACTTAAAGTGGCATTCATCAACACAGATGTCGCATTTAGAAAGGAATTAAATTCTTTGCGTAAATCCAAGGGGCTTATTCAGAAAGACTATCATCCTGGTTGTACAGAAATTGCTGCACTTATTGTTCAGAATAAGCTCTTCGTTGCTAATGCTGGTGATTGCAAGGCAATCTTATGTCGAGCAGGTTCCCCTTATCCTTTAAGTAAGGTTGTTATTCTATCAGCCTTTACCTGGAGTCGCTAAAAATCATTAGTCAGCATAGGCTCTTGATTTATTACCTGGTTAATTAGTATATTGTTTATAGGACATGATTGTGACAAATATATGATCTTTTAACTTTTTGCTAAAATGAATGGATTATGACATAATTTTGATCGATGTTTTTAAAACATATATGTGACTATGTGAGGCTTTCTTAAAACATGTATGTTCAAAACATACATGTATGCTTAAAATATATATGTTCAAAACATACGTGTTCAAAACATATATGTTTTAATTAGTGGGATCTAACTAATGAAAACCATATATGTTTGAGAACATGATTTTTTAAACATGTATGTTCAAAACCTGTATGTTTTAAACATGTCTGTTTAAAAAAAATGATTGTAAGGCTTTCTTAAAACATGTATGTTCGAAACATACATGTATGCTTAAAACATATATGTGACTATGTGAGGCTTTCTTAAAACATTTATGTTCAAAACATACATGTATGCTTAAAACATATATGTTCAAAACATACGTGTCCAAAACATATATGTTTTAATTAGTGGGATCTAACTAATGAAAACCATATATGTTTGAGAACATGATTGCCTATAAACATGTATGCTTAAAACATGTAAGTTTTAAAAATATGATTAATAAGTTCATTTCCTATTTAGTTGAGGTTTAATTGTTTTCTGGTATGTTTGTACCAGATTAATAGAAGATGGTGATAGCAATGAAGATCTAGAAGTGGATGCACACATAGATACATGATGATAATATGCGGCGTTTGAAGAAATACGATTATTGAAGGCGCGCATATATGTTCGACTTCTAAAAATATTGATAACAATGAGTTGCACATATGTCCGTTTGCGTTAAATATTATTAGTGCATACATGTATAGATCGATTAGATTCAAGTATTTTTTCTTTTTAGAAATTTGTATTTTAATTGTATTTCAATCGATATCGACTTTTGTGTTTAACATATATGTTCTTGGTTTGTTATAAATTTACATTATCAAAAAAATGCGTATGCACTTTACTATTTGAAAAACATGCATGTTGTAAAAATTATTGCACAAACTAAAATAAAAAAAATTAATTCGTAAAAACACATATGCACAAATAATTTTAAAAACAAAGCATGCTGGAAAAAAAAAAATTAAGTGTCTAAAAAACGGAATTTTATTAAAAAAATAAAAATAAAATAAAAAAGTGTCATTTACTATTATACCCTTTAGATTAAATAATAATCTTTAATATTTAAAAAAAGCTCATTGGTCTAGAAGGGTTCTCGCAGTTCCCGCACTTAACAGGGTTCTGAAAATAAAACCCCCATATATATATATATATATATATATATATATATATATATATATATATATATATATATATATATATATATATATATATATATATATATATATATATATATATATACATGTTTAGCTATACAAAAAAGTAAACACACAAACACACAATTGGGATGGTAAGATTCGAACCGGGTACCTCTGGGTGCGTTTGGTATGCTGCCATGAATCACAATCAGTATCGGTTTCGGTATAAGATGGGTCCCTCACCTATGATAGATTCATACCTCCCCTCTTGAACTCTTATGGAGTATGGACAATATACATATTTAATTCCCATATAATGTGGGCCCCCTCATCTTAACCAAACACTTAAAATCATTGCCACTATGATTCCTTCATTCTCATAGGGGATACCAAATGCACCCTCTATGTTATCCAGCTCATTCATTTCTTTCAATTTCTAATATTTAAATACAACCAGGCTTGAGGCTTTTCCAGTGACCCACTTTAGAAAAAGTTTCTAAACAACTGTAAATTATAGGTTCAAACTTGTAGAAAAATTTCTATTCGGGTAAAGATAATTCTTATTACTGAGTGTACACCCGATTTCAATATGGATAATGATATGTAAATGTATTCAACTTGCCACCATTTACTAAGTTGTACAGCGAACTATTAATCTCGCAAAATAATACAGGAAACTTACTAATCTTTGTTATCTTGTGTACTCCGTTAGTTTCCGTTAGTTTCCGTTAGTTTCCGTCTGATTTATTTTCATAAATCGTCCTTGTGGTTGGGACCAAATTGCAACCACAATCCTTAACGTCCTTAACTGTCATTAAGTTATTTGCATAAATCGTCCTTGTTACAAAAATTAATTTTCTTTTTTCGAAATTAATTTTTTTACAAAAATTACTTTTTTTCTCGAAATTAATTTTTTTACAAAAATTAATTTTTTTTCGAAATTAATTTTTTTAGAAAAATTAACTTTTTTTTCGAAATTAACTTTTTCTCAAAAATTACTTTTTTTTTCGAAATTAATTTTTTTACAAAAAATAATTTTCTTTGTTCGAAATTAATTTTTTTACAAAAATTACTTTTTTTTTCGAAATTAATTTTAATTTTTTTTCTAAATTAATTTTTTTATAAAAATTACTTTTTTTTCGAAATTAATTTTTTTACAAAAATTACTTTTTTTTTCGAAATTAATTTTTTTACAAAAATTATTTTTTTTCGAAATTAATTTTTTTAGCAAAATTAATTTTTTTTTCGAAATTAAATTTTTTACAAAAATTAATTTTCTTTGTTCGAAATTAATTTTTTTACAAAAATTAATTTTTTTTTAGAAATTAATTTTTTTACAAAAATTATTTCGAAAAAAAAATTAATAGGCCAAAAACCACCCCAAGCCGGACTCGAACCCCCGACCTCTTGGATGGAGGGTGAAAGGGGCTACCAGCTGCGCTGGAGCAGCCTTTCATTTGTTATACACACATTTAATCTTTTAACGATTAAATAGAAGCATTTCCTTTTTTATTAATAAAAAGGGTCAAAACAGTTTTGACCTGTCATTTTAAAGGGGTTATGGGCCGGTTCAAAAATTGAGGAAAATACCGCCGGACTCGTTTTTTCGTGCTCTTTCCAATGGTGTGCTCGGTGAATTTTTTCGACTTCGTTTGAACCTCGATAAACACGAAAACATTGCGCAAGTATAGAAGGAAAATACAAACAAATTAACGTGTACTAATAATTTTACAACGTTCATCGAATAATAGTGTTATTGCGCAAGTATGGAAGGAAAATCTTGTATAAATAGCAAACAACTTGCAAAATCTTTTTCACTCACAAATTATCGAACCAATTGTCTAAGTGGAATGTGAAAAATAAGGCAGCAAAGACACTACAGTAGAGTGGATTTGCGGAAAATAGAAACAAATAAGAAGGAAGGAAAAAAAGTATTTTGACATATGACATAATCACTATCCCCGTCTGCAACTTCTCCTTTTAAGTTAAAAAAAAAAAAAAAAAAAAAAAAAAAAAAAAAAAAAAAACAAGGACTCATTATACTAACTGTTGGGAATAAAATGATCAAAGTCAAAGAGCCTGCCAATGATGAGAAGAGCCTGCTAGTTGATTTTGTAGTGTACGAAGATGTTCTACCAGTACCTTCTGGGTAGAAGGTACTGCTAGCTAATGAAGAGCCTGCCAAGCTTATGTCAAGTCGATTAGATATTTTGTAATAGATATTTAGTTGAATTATTAGTCTTTGTACATTGTTATACGTTATGTAGAAGTAGATTAGTCTTCTGTGGTGACAGAAGAATATATCAGAGTGTACATGGGTAGTTGTATTTAATTGTAGGCGCCAATATAGTCAAAGTATAGTATTATATTCATCTACTTGACAACATGTAATAAGATATCCTTATCTTATAAAAGGATATCTTAGTCACTTCTTCATGCATGCATCTTTCACAACTCACCACCTTGTGTTCTTATAAAGTGTGTTGTAGTAGATTCCGCATGCTAAACACATTCAATACATAAATATCTCAATCGAACTATAACCAAAACGTTCCACAAGTGGTATCAGAGCTAGGCTTGATATTTACAAATTTAAAAGAAAAATGGATGTTGAACATATTCAGACAAATGTTGCAGCTAAACTTCCACTACTGAAACAAAATGAGTTTGAAATGTGGCGACTCAGGGTTGAACAATACTTTCAAGTGCAGGACTATGCACTTTGGGAGATTATTGAACAAGGCAATTCATTTAAACCCCAAATCACCACATCAACAGTAAATGATGCTCTTGTATCAACAATACAAAACCAACCATCAAATGCAGATGAAAGAATTCAGAAGAAAAATGATCTCAAGGCAAGGAGTATGTTACTGATGACTATTCCAAATGATCAACTTCTGATTTTTAACAAATACAAAGATGCTAAAACCCTCTTTGAAGCTATTGTGGCTAGGTTTGGTGGTAATGATGCTACCAAGAAAACACAAAAGACACTTCTCAAACAACAATTTGAGAACTTCACAGCCACAACCAATGAGTCTTTGGACAGTATGTTCAATAGACTTCAGAAGCTTGCAAGTCAGTTAGCCATCCATGAAGTGATGATAACTCAAGAAGATCTAAACTCTAAATTTCTTAGGAGTTTACCTTCAGAATGGTCTATGCATGTCATTGTATGGAAGAACAAGTCAGATATTGACCAGATGAGTCTCAATGATCTCTACAACAATTTCAAGATTGTAGAACATGAAGTTAAGAAGACTACTGGGTCAAGCACAGGAAATATGGCATTTGTTTCATCCCCAAACATCTCAAAGGTTGATCATGAAGACAAAGGTGGCAGAGAAGAAGGTACTGCTAACACAACCTTTGGTACTGCTAGTACTTCTAGTAGCACCAAGTCCATTTTGGATGAAACAATTGGGTGTGCTTTTCTTACATCTCAACACAATGGGTCTGTATTAACATTTGAAGACCTTCAAGAGATTCATCCTGATGATCTTGAAGTAATGGACCTAAAGTGGCAACTTTCACTTTTAAGCATTAGAGCTAAGCAGTTGATGATGAGGACTGGCAAGAAGATACTGATAGATGGAAGTGAGCCTGCTGGCTATGATAAGTCAAAGGTGGAGTGTTACAACTGCCACATGAAAGGTCACTACTCTAGAGAGTGTAGAAGACCTAAGAGGCAGGATGACAGAGGTAGAGGGTTTGACAATAGAAACCAAGGAAGCTTTGAGAAGAAAGGAAGCTTTGAAAGCAAGAGTAAGGTTGTTGAAGTTGCTGAGCCTAAAGCAATGGTTGCTATAGATGGCATGGGTTTTGATTGGAGTTTCATGGGTGAAGATGAGTCAACTTCTGATGAATTGGCTTTGATGGCATTCTCCACTCCTGAGGTAATAATTTCTAAATGTTCAAATACATGTGAAGCATTTAAAGAATTGCAAACTTTAAGAAAATGCTTTGATGAACTCACAATAGTAGAAAGAAAAACCAATCAATCTCTATTTGACCACAAGTGTGGTATGTCTAAGCTAGAAAAACAAATCACTCACTATAGAGAAAATGAACTTACCTTTACTGATGCAAAAAATGCTCTTCATAGACAAATATTTTTGAAAGATATAGAAATAGAAATGGTAAGAAATGAGTGCACTAAAGTGACATTAGCTAGAGACAATATTCAACTGACTGTTACTAAATTGGAAAATGCTTCTGAGTGTACTAAAAGTATAGTAGAGAATCAGTTGAATAAGAGGATAAAATCAGGGATAGGATACAACAAATGTCCACCTCCTTATAGAGGAATTCCTTGTCCACAAGGTAGTGATCTTGCTGCATCAGGTTTACATGAATTTGTTGCAAAACCATTAGCTAAGCCTGAAGTGTTAAGTGAACCTTCTGAGGGTGCTAAGAATGTCTCACTCTCCAAGGTACTCACTGAGAAGAGACCAGATGTCCTAATTATTGAGGATTGGGTATCTGATGATGATGAAGATGAGACTATTCCTATTAAAGGAATCAAAGTAGGACCAACCAGTCCTAAGAAAGTAGAAGTAAAAGCTAAAGCCAAAACTGTTTTAAAGACAGTTGAAAGTTGTGAAAAATGTAATAACAAACCTAGGGGAAGCCAAAGAAATTGGAACAACCTTAAATCACAACAATTAGGTGATGACTTTGTTATGTTTAATAAAGCTTGTTATTATTGTGGTAGCTTTAAACATCTTCATGCTTATTGTAATAAATGGGTTTCTGGGAGTAAATCAAAAGCTAAAACAAATGTTACTCACCCCAGAAAAAGTTTTGTTAAGTCTAACACCACAAATGTTAAACATACTGTTAGACAAGATAAGCCTGTTATTGCAAAACCAACTGATAAGGGTACAAGAAACACTTATAAATCTGTACCAAAAGTTGAGAAGAATCCTATTCAAAAGATAAATGTGGTCAAAACAAAAGTTTGGAGTCCAAAAACCAAAGGTCCTGCTAGACCAAAAGGTCCTGCTAGACCAAATGGTACTGCCAAAATTGGTATTGCCAAAATTGGTACTGATAGACCAAAGACCACACAATGGATTAAAAGGGAAAGTGCTGTTAAGTCCTCAGCATGTTGGATTTGGAAACCAATCCAATCTAAAGGTGCATCAACAATCCTGAAAAGGTTTGACTTCATTGATGCAAGAGGCAAACCCAAGTCTGTCATGGCTTGGGTACCCCAAGGAAACTAATATGTTTATTCATGTGCAGGAACATTCAACTGATATTGAAGATCAAGGATATGTTGATAGTGGGTGTTCAAGGCACATGACAGGCAACATGTCATTCCTCTCAGACTTCAAAACTTTTGATGGAGGATATGTTACCTTTGGGGGAGGAATAAAAGGAAAGATCACTGGTAAAGGTACTATCAAAACCAGTAAAATAGATTTTGAAAATGTGTATTTTGTGAAAGAACTTCAGTTTAATCTTCTTAGTGTCTCACAAATGTGTGACAAAAAGAACAATGTTCTATTTACTGACAATGAATGTATGGTTCTTTCTTCTGATTTTAAGATGCCTGATGAGAGTCAGATCCTTCTTAAAATTCCAAAAAGGAACAATATGTATGTTGTCAATTTAAAGAACATTGATCCCAAGGAAGGTTTAACTTGTTTGGTAGCAAAGGCCTCATTGGATGAATCTATGATTTGGCATAGAAGGCTTGGTCATGTAAACTTTAAAACAATCAACACTATTGCAAAATATGATTTAGTAAGAGGTTTACCCAAAAAGATTTTCCAAAACGACCAAACTTGTGTTGACTGTCTAAAAGGCAAACAACATAGAGCTTCTTGTAAGCCCAAGACCCAAAACTCTATTTCTCAGGCTTTACATATGCTTCATATGGATCTCTTTGGTCCTACTAATGTGTGTAGCTTGAATGGAAAGAAATATTGTCTGGTTGTTACTGATGACTATAGCAGATTTTCATGGGTTTTCTTCTTAAGATCTAAACATGAAACTAGTGAGATACTTAAAACCTATATCACTGAGGTAGAAAACCAATCTGATAAGAAAGTCAAAATTATCAGGTGTGACAATGGGACAGAGTTCAAGAATAGAGTTATGGATGACTTTTGCAAGGAAAAAGGCATAAAAAGAGAGTTTAGTGTAGCTAGAACACCTCAGCAAAATGGAGTAGCAGAAAGAAAGAATAGAACACTTATAGAGGCTGCTAGAACTATGTTAGTAGACTCTAAGTTGCCTATTTCATTTTGGGCTGAAGCAGTTGGTACTGCTTGTTATGTACAAAACAGGGTTCTTGTGACAAAACCACATAGAAAAACACCTTATGAACTTTTCTTTGGTAGAAAACCATCTTTAAGTTTTATGAGACCTTTTGGTTGTCAGGTTACTATTCTCAATACCAAAGATCATTTAGGCAAATTTGATGGAAAAGCAGATGTTGGCTTTTTGATAGGGTATTCCTTGCAGAGTAAGGCCTATAGAGTGTTTAACACTTGCACTAGGCTAGTGGAAGAGAATCTTCACATAGAGTTTCAAGAGAAACTAGCAAATGTGAAAGGAGTTGGACCAGATTGGATGTTTGATGTTGATAGGCTCTCAGAATCTATGAATTATGTGCCTGTTTCAGGTACACATGCTAATGATAATGCAGGTTCTAAAGAAAATGTTGAAGCTCCTAAAGATCAAGATTTCATCTGGATGCCAATTTGGAAAAGTATGGATCTATCTTCAAGTCAAGAAGGACCTTCAAACTCAAGAAATGAAGGCAATGAAGAAGATCAAGGAACTCAGAATCAAGAGAATCAAGAAAGTGGTGCTAATAACAATGGTACTGCCAGTTCTTCAGATGGTCCTGCTAGTACAAGTATTGGTACTGCTGAGCCATTGAATGTTCAAATAGATGATTCTTTTCAAGAAGAGGTTGGGATTAGCAATCTTCCAACTACATATGAAGTTCCTAAAACACCAAACACTAGAATTCTCAAAGATCACTCAACTGATGATGTGATTGGAAGCATAACTTCTGGTGTTAGGACAAGATCTCAAGTTGGTTTATCTCAAGTCTTATCCTCAGATGAAGAAGGGTTAATCTCCTCTATTTATGAAGAAAAGAATAATGATAATTCCAATATATGCCTGTTTTCATGTTTTCTATCTCAGGCTGAACCCAAGAACATAAACAAAGCTTTAGATGATGCAAGTTGGGTGGAAGCTATGCAAGAAGAGCTTCTCCAATTCAAGATTCAGAAGGTTTGGATATTGGTTGTTTTGCCCAGAGGTCATAGGGCAATTGGAACCAAATGGGTGTTCAGAAACAAGAAGGATGAAAGGGGTATAGTAATCAGGAACAAGGCTAGATTGGTAGCACAAGGATATACTCAAGAGGAAGGGGTAGATTATGAAGAAGTGTTTGCTCCAGTTGCAAGACTTGAAGCAATTAGGCTTTTCTTAGCCTATGCTTCATTCATTGGCTTCACTGTCTATCAAATGGATGTTAAGAGTGCATTTTTGTATGGTGAAATTGAAGAACCAGTATATGTATCTCAACCTCCAGGCTTCATTGATGCTGAGTATCCAGATAAAGTTTACAAGGTTACCAAGGCTTTGTATGGACTACATCAAGCTCCAAGGGCATGGTATGAAACATTGGCTTGTTTTCTACTAGAAAGTGGATTCCAAAGAGGCAGGATTGATCCAACTTTGTTCATCAAAAGGACAAAGAAAGACATCTTGTTAGTGCAGATTTATGTTGATGACATAATCTTTGGATCAACAAACCAAGGCTTGTGTGTAGAATTTGAAAAACTTATGCACAGTAAGTTTGAAATGAGTTCCATGGGAGAACTTACTTTCTTTTTAGGTCTCCAAGTGAAACAATCCAAAGAAGGCATATTTATCAGCCAAGATAAGTATGTAGCAGAGATCTTAAGGAAATTCAATTTTGCTGATTCTAAGGTTGCAAGTACACCAATGGATCCAGACAAAGGGCTACTCAAGGATGCTGAAGGTGAAGATATGGATTTGCACAATTATAGGTCTATGATTGGATCTTTGATGTATCTTACATCATCAAGACCAGATATCATGTTCTCAGTATGTGTGTGTGCAAGGTTTCAAATACATCCCAAAATCTCTCATCTCACAGCAGTCAAAAGAATCTTTAGATATCTTAAGGGTCAACCTAGGTTGGGTCTTTGGTATCCAAGAGAATCATCTTTTGAATTAATGGCTTATTCGGATAGTGACTATGCTGGTGCAACACTAGACAGAAAATCCACAACTGGTGGATGTCAATTTCTTGGTTGCAGACTAATCTCTTGGCAATGCAAGAAACAAACAATGGTGGCCAACTCTACAACTGAAGCAGAATATGTTGCTGGTGCAAGTTGTTGTGGGCAAGTTCTTTGGATCCAAAATCAAATGCTTGACTATGGGTACAATTTTCTTAACACCATTATTTATATTGACAATAGCAGTACTATTTGTATCATTAAAAACCCAGTTCAACACTCAAAAACAAAACATATTGAAATCAGACACCATTTCATAAGGGATTGCAATGAGAAAAGGTTAATTCAAGTTGTTAAAATTGATTCTGAAAAGAATTATGCAGACCTTCTCACCAAAGCTTTTGATTTAGGTAGATTCAAATATCTTGTAGGAGGTATTGGAATGATAAATCTTTGAAAATCATATGTTTTTGTTCATAAAGTTAACTGATATTGCATTTTTAACATGGTACTGCTAGTTAGTCAAAAGGTCCTGTTAGTTCATAATTGGTCCTGCTGATACAAAATTGCTATGTTTTGTTCATATAAATGCTTGAATGTTTACAATTATATAGATCAAGTGTTCTACACTTTGTTCTTTTGGTTTGCAACTAACACATTTCAGGTTGATAACAAAACAAGAGTTCTTTCAAACAAAAGGGACAACAAAAGTTTTATTCATTTCAGGAGAAACAACAATCTCAGGGGAGGAATTTATAGTCCAGAATGGAAGAAAGACCAATTGATGAAAGAAAAGACAAAAGCATACAAGATGATGCAGAGTTGAAAAAGAGAGAGTTAGATCACATATCTAGAAGGGATGAAGTATTTCTCAAGGAGAAAGTTCTATCTAGATCAAACTAAGAAATGTTTTCAACTCAAAGGCATGCTATTAGATGATTTCACTTGTTGAGCCAATCATCCAAGATACACAGCATCATTGCCTGATTTAAATTTCCTCCATCCAAGGAAATTGCACCATCTTTTGGGCCATCATGGCTTTTGGTATTCATCTCACCAAGTTTTTACAAACTTAAGAGTTGACTAGTCCTTAAGCAAACGGCTTTTGGTAAAGACAAATCAAATCCGTTGATGGTTGATAGTTTACCAAAAACTATATGGTTGTTAACTAACCATACTTAATTGTAAATAGTTAACTAGTCCTTAAGCAAACGGCTTTTGGTAAAGACAACTCAAATCCGTTGATAGCTGGTAGTTTGCTAAAAACTATAAGGGATTTTTATAAAACTTTAAAAGGTACTGCTAGTACAAAAATGGTACTGCTAGAGTACAAAGGTACTGCTAGATAGCCGTTGAGCCTGTCAGAAAAAGTTTTAGCCTTTAGGCCTGGTAGTTAAAATTAGCCGTTAGGGTAGTTATGTAAATTACTGATGATTATATTATATTATATTTCACATATAAAAGATCTTTTTAACCGCCTTTTCAATTTCTTTTTATAATCTTTATTATTGTCGGTTAAAAGTAATTCTCTCATATCTTCTTTCATCAGTCATTATCATAATTCACATACATCTTTCATCTTCTACCAGTACTATCAAACAATCCCACCATCATATTCAAAATTTTCATTATGGCTTCCACAATTGATCTAAACTTTGTTCAACGTCACAATCAGTTAGCATTTTTGGAGAAGTCAGAGGATAATGCCTCATTTCATCAAGTAGTGGACTTTTTGAACAACTCCTACATCAGGTTTGCTTTGCTAGTCAATCCCACTATTTATGAAAAACAAATTTTACAATTTTAGGAATCTGCTAAAATTAAAACTTCTGAAAATGGGGAACAAAAAATAAAAGCCAAAGTGGATGGTAAACATTTGACTCTTACTGAGTCATCCATAAGAAGACATCTTCATTTGGATGATTCTGATGGTATTAGTCAGTTACCAGATACTGAAATTTTTGAAAATTTAACAAGAATGGGGTATCATGCTGAGTTCAATAAACTCACTTTTCTGAAAAAGCATCTTACTCCACAATGGAGATTTTTGATTCACACAATCCTTCACTGTTTGAGCCAGAAGAAAACCTCTTGGGAGCAATTTAGTGGCAACATGGCTTCTGCTCTCATTTGCTTAGCTACAAACAGAAAATACAATTTTTCTAAATATATTTTTGAAGGATTGGTAAACAATGTGGATAGTAAAACAAAATTTTTGATGTATCCAAGATTCATTGGATGCATCATTGGAAAATTACAACATGTGTTGCTTCCCACAGACTCAGTTTATGAAACACCAAAACTTTCTCAAAAAGTATTTTCAAATATGAGAATTGGTTTTAGAGGGGAGGAAGTTCCACTTTTTGATGAAATGGTACCACAACACCCAGAAGAACCAACACCATCTGCTGATACACCATCATCTAGTTCTTCACATGGTTTCATTTCACAAACACATCAAAAATCACCAACACCATCTCCAGTACCATCAGCAACACCACCACCATCCCCACATCATACATCACAAACCCAATCACCTCAGACAATGCAAGAGTTGAAAGACAAGGTGAAGTTCTTAGAGAAAGCTCTTAAACGTCAAAATGAAAGGTTTTCTAAGATCAACATCAAATTGGTTAAGAGGGTTAAGAGATTGGAGGGTGAAGTGAAGAAGTTAAAAGGTAAAAAGTCTGCAAAGGTTGTTTTATCTAGTTCTTCACAGTCAGATGCTGATAGGATAGATCACTCTTCCAAAAAGGGGAGGAAGGATATGTCTGAAGATGAGGAAGAAGAGGAACAACAGGCTCAATTTGAATTCCATGATGGAACTCAAGTTTATGATGAAGAGCCTGTTAGAGCAGGGCAAGAGCCTGCTAGGGCAGAAGAAGAGTCTGCCAGGAGAGAAAGGCTATTGGCTATGGGGTATAAAGGGTCTGCTGAGAGAGTGTACAAGAGAAAGAGGATTCTAGTTGCTGATGAGCAATCCTCTGCTCCATCACAAGATCAAACTCCAAAGGATAAGGGCAAAGGCATTCTAATTGAAGATGAGCCAAAGTCCAAGAAGTTGAAAAGAACTCAGCAAATTCAGATGGCTTTAGGAGAAGAAGAGGCCAAAAGAGTTCAAGAAGAAGAGCTAAAAGCTAGAGAAGCTTCAAGAATGCTTGAAGAAATGAAAGAGCAGAAAGAAGCTGAAGAAGCTGCTCAAGCTCTTCTTGATACTCAAATTGCTCAAGAGACCTTTGATGCACAGATGTTATGGATTATTAACAATGATCCAATTGTGAAAGGTCATGCAGCAAATATAGTAAATGACAAGACACTCAATTCTGATGAGAAGACTGAAGCACTTGAATCTTTCATCAACAAGAAATACAAAGAAGCAGCTTTGGCTGACATTTTTGAGAAGATGAAGGAAAGTCAGAAGAGAGGTTTTAAAGTGGGCAAAACTAACAAAGATCAAACAATCTTTATGAAGAAATTTTTGAAGAATCAGGCAAATTGGACTGATTATCAACTTAAGAAGAAATCTGCTGATGAAATCTTCTTTTTATATCTTCAAGCCTACAAGAATCTTTACTATAATGTTCCATCTGATGTACTCCCATCTAAGAAGAAGGAAGATGCTCAGAAGAAAGAAATAGCAAAATTGGATCAAGGGCAAGTAAGTAAAATGTTGATTACTTTACCTACTATCATTCATGCTGATCCAATTAGGTCTAGACACCCTATAATTGATTGGGAAATACACCATGATAGATTTGGTAAGTCATGGAAAATATTAAGGGTTGGGGGACAGTCTGCTATCTTCAAGAATTTTGAAAATTTAGTTAGAGCATCTGATAGAGCAGATTTGGAAGAATTGTGGAATCTAGTGCAGATTAGGTTAGCCACAAATTCTAGTACAGATGCTAAGGAACAAGAGCTTTGGGTGGAATTCAATAGGATGTTCGATCCTGATCCCAAGGATGTTCATTGGAAATTTCCCTATTATGATCCTTCAACAACTTGGGAATTTCTAAGTCATAGCCATACTCATCATCTTTTCACACAGAGTGGGATAGAACTTTTTATGTTAGCTGAGAAAGAGTATCCTCTTAGCTATGAAGTGCTTAAAGCTATGATCTCCAAGAGATTAAGGTGTGACAAGGATGAAGAAAACTCAGAGATTGTTCAGAGTTTGCTGAGGAGCATATCTGAGCAATATGAAAGAAAAAGGAAGGATAGAAAGTAAGGTTTTTGGAAGAGTTCTCAAATCCTCAAGGTATGTATTTTATTCATCAGAAACTTGTGTATTTTAATAGAAATAACAAGTTTAGGGGAGGATTGTTGGGAATAAAATGATCAAAGTCAAAGAGCCTGCCAATGATGAGAAGAGCCTGCTAGTTGATTTTGTAGTGTACGAAGATGTTCTACCAGTACCTTCTGGGTAGAAGGTACTGCTAGCTAATGAAGAGCCTGCCAAGCTTATGTCAAGTCGATTAGATATTTTGTAATAGATATTTAGTTGAATTATTAGTCTTTGTACATTGTTATACGTTATGTAGAAGTAGATTAGTCTTCTGTGGTGACAGAAGAATATATCAGTGTGTACATGGGTAGTTGTATTTAATTGTAGGCGCTAATATAGTCAAAGTATAGTATTATATTCATCTACTTGACAACATGTAATAAGATATCCTTATCTTATAAAAGGATATCTTAGTCACTTCTTCATGCATGCATCTTTCACAACTAATAACCACGAACCAAACTATCTCTCAAGTAACTTAGTTACTTCGAATCACAAATCCTTTTTACAATCTTAGATTCAAGATTACTTTGTAATCCTGGTGATACTTAGATCATCCGTATTATTTCATCAATAATATTGAATCGTTTTGTTCTAACCAAAGTTGTGTTCTTTGTTCATTGCATTCACACATTTACTTAAACTCACCACTTTGTGTTCTTTTAAAGTGTGTTGTAGTAGATTCCGCATGCTAAACACATTCAATACATAAATATCTCAATCGAACTATAACCAAAACGTTCCATTACACTAACCACTGACTAACTTCATTCGTGTTCGCCATTGCCCCAAGCCACAACCTTTCCAACCCAGTCGACCCAAATTTCTTCTCCACACTTCCATACCAGAAGATTTGGTGGTAACGGTATACATGCCCCACTTTTACGCACCGGTGATTCTCTTTCATACTCATATGTTATTCGTCATATTTTTCCAATGTTTATAGATTTGAACACACATCTTTCCCATTGGTCAAGCAAGCATCCTCGACGGTTTGAGATTTTGAGGTTCCAAATCGCCTGCCAAAATCCTAGCTACTACGGGGGCGGAGCCAGGATTTTAAGTTAAGGGGAGCCGATATACAATTTTAGAATGATAACGATATTATTCTAACCAATATATCAAAGCATGAAAATCTGCAAGTTACTTGGATAGCTCAATATTGGAGGCCGCAGACCTGGATCACTAATCAAAGAATCTAATTTGACCTCATTTGAATTCGATGTAGCAACTGTGATGTAGCAATTGTTTCGGGTTCAACTCTCCGAGTGACTCTTCCCATAACATTATCACCATTAGTTTCAGTATGAGTATGAGTTTGAGGTTGAGCTTGTTTTTGAGTTTGAGGTTGTGTTTGTGTTTGGGTTTGGGTTTAAATTCCGGGGTCATGAACGACATCTTCTGTTCGCTTGTAAAAAAATCAGTTGTCTTCTTTTTGCTCATGGGTTGACCTAAAATCATAAAACTTTTGCATCGGAAGTAAACAACAAGTCAATATGACAATATCCATAACTTTGAAAACACAAAAAAATAGTTTGTAGCTTGTTTGCTACATTATTTTTCAAAAGCAAACGTGTACAGCAACTTAGCAAGTGAACAACATATAACTTTATTATAAATATTTTTAACACTTTATCATTGTTATGGCAACAATTAGTTTCTATCATATCTCTTCTCTTACAACCACTTTGCCTTTTGACTTTGCATTCAATTGAATCAAATAGTTTGCTCTTTTTTATTTATCTTATGAGTTAATACTTAATATGATCATTAATAATTCTTAAGGCAAATACGTAAAGTGATAAATTAATAATCATACGAGGCTTCAAGCAATTAATACTTTAATAGTTATCAAGTGAATGAAGTGATTATTAATGAAAGAACGAAAACTATCGATTAAATCACAATTCAATAATTCAAAGAATTGAAGACACAAAGATTCAAAGAAGGGAATAAGTAATTGTGATCATTAAGAAAGAACAAATCGATAAAAGAATTCAATAACTTATCAGAAAAACAATTTTTTTATCTAAAAAATGCAATATTGAATCGGTAATATTGGTAAGGGCCGATTGTTACTATTATTTAAATATTGGGCTTTTGAACTATATTATAATGGACTTATTGGGCTAGTTGGAGGAGGTCTAGCACCCACTAGTCCCCCCATTGCCTCCGCCCTTGAAACCTGAGTGGTGTAATTAGATGTGGCACGCCCATGGTTATTTATGGGTCAAGTTGGGTAATATTTAGGAGGTGATGAGTTTTGTTAGGTCTCTTTCTACATGTTAAAGAGTCTAAATGAGTATTTTATATAACCTCAATTTGTATAACAATTAACCAACGGGTCCATGGTGGGTCTAACGAATAAAAAAAAAATTGCACACCTCTTTTTCTTTTTCACTCAAATAAAACATAATAGTGAAAACCCGACTCGCGACCCATCTGACCCGGACCGTGATCGTAAATGACTCATCTAGACCCGGACTCGTTTAGACCCAAAACCATCTTGACTCGTAACCCGACCCGACCCACACATTTTTTTCACTTCTAGGTGTAACGAAACAAGGCAATCCAAAGCATCCTCTAAAACACAATGCGAGACAGCCCCCCTAAGTAATTAGTATCATGATCCATTTCTTGCGACTTGACTTTAGAAGCACATCCAAAGTCCAAACACCTCCAACTCATTACATCTTATCATAAAGTAATAGATAAGACTCGTGACATTTGAAAACTTAGAATAAGTTAGAAAATAATCGAAATCAATTTCTAAACACTATACCTGCTATCTTAAGATAAAAAAATCGAAGCAAGAGATTTTATCCTACAAATTAAAACAAAAATGCTTATTAAAAAACTCGTATCAACAAATTCTAAAACGAAAACAAAAGAAGATAAAAAGGGCACTAACATCGTAGACACTAAATTCAACAGACTTTGGTTTCCTGATGGAGAGTTCACTTAGGGGCTGTTTCTTTTTTTTCCTGTTTCTATTTAGTGTCTGTGTGGATATATGTGTCCTGTTTCTAGTTAGTGTCTGTGTGGATATATGTTGTTTCTTTTTTATGCTTAATTGACCATCTTAATACGAGTTTTTTCCCGAACTAGTGTAGGTGGAAAAAATTTATAAAAATTCGAAAATTTTATGAAAATTCGAAAAAATTTATAAAAATTTTAAAAAAATTCGAAAAATTTTAAAAATTCAAAAAATTTATAAAAATTCAAAAAATTCGAAAATTTTATAAAAAATTATAAAAATTCGAAAAAACTTATTAAAATTTTTAAAGAATTCAAAAAATTTATAAAAATTTATAATTTTTTAAAAATTCAAAAAATTTGCAAAAAATTTATAATTTTTTAAAAATTCAAAAAAATTATAAAAATTCGAAAAAAAAAATATAAAAATTCAAATTTTTTATAAGTTTTTTTGAATTTTTATAAATTTTTATAAAATTTTCGAATTTTTTGAATTTTTATAAATTTTTTATAAAATTTTTGAATTTTTTGATTTTTTTATCAATTTTTCGAATTTTTATAAATTTTTTTGAATTTTTATAAATTTTTTGAATTTTTATAAATTTTTTGAATTTTTAAAATTTTTCTAAATTTTTTAGAATTTTCATAAATTTTTTCGAATTTTTATAAATTTTTCGAATTTTTAAATTTTTTTTGAATTTTTATAAATTTTTTCGAAGTTTTCTAAATTTTTCGAATTTATTTTTTCCACCTACACTAGTTCGGGAAAAAACTCGTATTAAGACGTCCTGGATAGAAACAGCATCAAATTTTGCCCCCTTTCACATTAAGGATTCTCTTTTGCAATAAGTTAAAAAGAAACACCAAAGTTTCCTGTTTCCAGCCAGTTTTGTTACCAAACAGGACATTAAGCAGAAAGTAAACAGCCCCTTAGTAGTCAATTAACTTAGTGTGTAACATATTCCTAATAAAAAAGTATTTTTGTACATTTAATACATTGATTCTTATAAGTTATAAATTGAAACTTCACATCTCAAGATGAAAATTGCATTCCTTGGGCCAGAGACAGAATAATGTACATATGTCTATAACTTTGTTTGGTTATGTCTACTCCCTTGAACGGGCAATCTCTAACGGTTGCATACCATGATCTTTGTCCCCCTGCAAGTAAACATTCATGATGTACTTGTAATCTTATATGCAGTCGTCACACCTATGATCCAAAGTAGAGAAATAGATCCATATCTTTCTCATATTGCACTAATCTTTCAAGTAAGTTATCGAGTTCCAAAACAACTTTCTCCTGATAAGGATCAAATTATAGTTTTTCTTCCTTTTCCTCAAATCATCATACGGAGTAGATAAATTAAATCCTTAAAGAAAAAATTTAATAAAAATAATAGTAACAATAACAACAAATGAAACCTATTTTTGTAGTCTTGCTCATATCTAATTTATTTTGTGTATGAGCCGTAAATCCAATGGACGCCATAAAAATCCAAATGGTTTATAGCTCATAAGAAATAATTTAGGTTGATTTAAGAATAGACGTGGAGTTGCACCAGATATCGAACCAACCACTGTCAAAACTAAAGCAAGCCCAAAAAAGTAAGCTTAAAGGAACACCCCGCAATATCCAATTCCCTCAAACTTATTAGTACCTCATTTCAAATATTTAAGATATGCTAAAGAAACATTACTTCAGAAAGGGATGTGATATGATTTAAACGAGACTGGCACCGACCGCCGCATTGCGGGCGGGCCTGTTATTTTGCCGTAATTTTATTTTTTGTTTTTTGGCCGGGGTGGTTTTGAAGGAATATGAAATATTGGTTAAAATGAACATGTAACGTTTGTTATAAAGTTTTGGGTATATGTTTTGTATAGACAAATCCTGACTTTCTAACACAGTGAGTTGGTTGCTACAATGTCAAATGTAGTATGTGTTGAAGTTCTGCAATATGCATTAACATCTGGAAAAAAAAACAGTGGGAATGAGTTGGTCACTACAGAGTTGAATGGAGTATCTGTTGAAGATGCATCTTTTCAGGAAAGCACTAATATAGTTAATGTTAGTGTATTGTTTTTATTTTGTTTAGCAAATACTGGATTTAAAAGGATAATGTACAGGATACATTCAACATAAACGTAGCACTTACATCAGTCCAGTTTACTACTGTCTTAAACGTAGACCTTACATCAGTGCAGTTCACAAAAGATAATAGTAGTAGTCATAGACATGTGCATAGCTACTGTATTAAACGCGCACTTTACTACTGTGCGATAAGCTACATTATTATACATAGATATTTGCCATTCCCATATTGCATGTAAACCTTCCAACCTTTTCTGTTCACTTGTCTTTTTTAGCCTTTTTTAAAGCTCCTCCTGCGGTTGCATCATCGCTTTCTTGGAAAAGGGCCTTTTGAGAATTTTTCTTTGCTGTTTCATTTTTTGTTTTTGATATTTGTGGCAAGCTGGTTTCTTCATCTGGTGTGCTACTGTCATGTTCTTTGGTTTCAAATGCTGGAATTGTTTCAGGTGGTGTACTAATGGTAAGTGGAAGAGGTAAAACACTTATGGTCTCTGTCGTAGGTATTGTAGGGGCGGTTTTTGTTGCTTCTTTCATTTCATCTTGTATAATGATTTTCTGTGAAGGTTCTACGCTGCTTCCAGCGGTTGCAGTAGGTCCTGCTGTCATTAATTTCATGTCATCCCAACACGTATCTAGAATGAAATTCTGCTTTTCTTTTGTACATTCTGGATCGAAATGAAGCTGGAAAATCTTTTGTTTTCCTTGCAAAGCAAGCAGTTCTGTTGGGTAGTCGAAGGAAGATTTGTCAGGTATGGTTTGTATCAGTTGATTACAGTCCTTGACCAATGAATTTGCCTCATTGCTAAAACATGTCATTGTTACGCTAGCAGTGCCGTCGGACAAATGCACTCTGAAACAATAGCTGTTAAAAAATATAGGTAATAATTGTTGTTAGCTAAGGTATTTATTTGGCAAAAAAAAGGATTTCTATATTAGTATAAAAGTATAATAATAGAGTAGTTGACTTGTAGGTGATGTCATTTTCAGGGGTTGGTGGGATACACATGGAATGTGGATGTCGGTCAGAGATTTTAGATTTACAATCTGGGCATTTCTTGTAAAACTATGGCCTTTTTGTGTCGATTTTGTCAATGGTAGCGATCACAGTAAAGCGCACATTCTGCAATTTTAAAATTCGAATCATGCATTAGATTTTTATTTGACTGTGTTTTACTGCATTAATTAATTACCTGCTGGTTTTGTGGATCTTCTGCAACCAAATCCGCTAATGTAACTCGGTTTCGTTGTTTTTCTTGTTCTGGATCTGAACATTTTTGCCGCTGCACGTTTGTTATTGCTGGTGGCACAATGAATTGCTCATACCTGTATTATTAGGTGATGTTAGTTTACTTTTTTATTTTATTTTTAAGTAGAATGTTAGTGGATTTAACTGTTTGCTTACAGATGACGGATCTCATGACATTCCGGTATGTTGGGGTTGAAATAGTAACGCGTTGCAGGTGTGCTTGAAAGTTGGAGACCTAGAACATTTTATGTGCATGTTAGCATTAAAAGATAAAAGGATCAATTATAAGTACATAAGCATATGATAATCAGTGTACCTCCATAGTATTTCACCAAGCATGAGCTAACCGCTATAACTATTGGTTCTGTGGCGTTTTCGTATTCTATCCTGTTAAAAGCGGTTGCTTGTTCATTCCATAAAGTAAATCGCACCGTGTGTCCACTGTTGTAAGCATAAGGTATTTGTTATAATAAATATGAATACTAAGTTTTAATGATTAACTGATAAGACTTACTCTAAATTTTGGATACCAATATCTAGCCATGTTGATGCATCTTGTGTTGTTTTAAGGGATCGCTGTATTTCGCTTACATACTGGACACTGCCGATGTAATCTACAAATAGTAATAAAATTTTAATGTATAGCACTTATATTTAGTTTATATGTTTCTGTTTTTTATATACCTGTGAGAAGGCATTCTTTTACATCGATTTTTGAATGCAGGTCCCTGTGCTGGCTGAAGTTGAAATAGTGGATTGGGAATCCTGTATCTGGTATGTCTTGAATATCTGTATACGTTCCAAAGACCAATGAAAGTTTGTGCGGGACCACTTGCATCCATGTTTTAGCATCTTGAAAGCCGAATCCAGTTATCTTGTAAGTTTTGTTGATTTGGAGTAGGGCATTGAACTTATTTTTTTCGCGTATGTTGATATTTGCTTGTATAGCTCCTCCCTATAGGTAAAATAAAAAGTAATAGATTTACTTGTAAAAAATTATGGAAAAAGAATTATGCGGTTGGCATGTAAAATATTAGATTCATATTAGATTGTACCTGGCGATCAATTAATAGACAACAAAATATAACTGGCTTTCCATGTTTGTTTGTCGGTGTCCATTTTCGGTATGCCTTTACGTATATAGCTTTGTCGGTATCTGTTGCTTTTAAAGCGGCAAGGCTGATATCTTCTGTTTGTGTCACGATTTCTTTTCCCTTAGATTCAGATGAGCTGACAACGCTAGAGACTTGTTCCATTTTCCTGTGCATCAAAGAAAAAGTATCACTGATATTTCTGCCAGGTTTTAGGAGTAATAGAAAGAAAACATTTAAGAACGCAAGTAGCAGTGAACATAGTGAAATCTTAAAAAACATATAACTGATAATATAATAGTTTATGTAGAGGGAAAGTACTACACGTATCTGGTAATTGCATAAAGGTATAGGAAAAGGGTAAGTGTAAATATAAAAAACCTGTGCAGGTGTAACCATGTGCAAAAAATCTTTGTAAACAACATTCTTAGTTGTGTTTTTATCTTTGTTTGGCTGTTGTTTGATTAGCATCTTTAAACCTTGAGGACTTGTTGCTCTTGACAATGCAACATAGAGTTGGCCATGGCCGAAAACAGGTTCTGGTAGGTATACACCTATCTTGTTTAGTGATTGGCCTTGGCTTTTGTTGATTGTCATTGCATAGCACACCTTAATAGGGAACTGCTTCCTTTTAAATATGAACGGTATCTTTTCATCTTTGTTGATTAACAAAATGCGTGGTAGATAAACTTTCTCACACATTCTTGTGCCTGTGATTATCTTTGCCTGAATATGCTTGGTATATATTTGCGTGACAATCATCCGTGTACCGTTACATAATCCACCGGCTAGGTTAAGGTTTCTTAATAGCATTATAGGTGCACCTATTTTAAGGGTTAGCTTATGCGGCGGCATTCCTGAAAAGGAAAGGGTGTTTAGATATTCTTGAGGGTATAGCAATTCAGTTGCGCCCCCGTCATTTGTCTTTGGTATTGCTTCGTCAAGACTTGTAAAAGTATATGTATCTCCAGCTAGCATATCCAAGACAATGGAATTTATGATGTCGGTAGTTTGATTCTTAGGACAGACTATAGCCTTTTCTTGTAGCGACGTTGCAGTTGGTGTTTGTAATGTTTCCTCATCGTATATGAAATCGATGAGTTCTTGCATAGCTGTCTCGCTGTCGGGAATACAATATCTATCTGGTATGCGTATCCAAGATGCATTTGCCGAATCATCTTCATCTGCTTCTCCAATGGTACCGTTGCCTACTTGTAGTAACCATTTAGAAAATTCGGCAGTCTCTTCATATTCTTCGGGTGTCAGTCCTGTCTGTCTTAAGCGCATGTTTTGCTTAAGGCAAACAGTTTTGAAGTGTGGCCATAAGTATGACAGTGTGATTGAGGAACCGATTATTTCTTGTTTTGTCGCATTCTTCTTTACAGGTAGTGTTTGCCTGAAATCTCCACCTAAAACAACTGTTTTTTTCCCGAATAGGTTGTTTGGGTCATCGAGTATATCTCTGAGTGTACGATCAAGTGCTTCAAAGCATCGACGATCGTTCATCGGAGCTTCGTCCCATACTATAAGATCAGTTTGTTTAAGCAATTCTGCCATTTGCGTACCTTTTTTGATGTTGCACACTGATTCATCAGTTAAATCGAGAGGCACCTTGAATCTTGAATGAGCTGTTCTTCCTGCTGGTAGGAGCAACGAAGCAATACCAGAAGAAGCAACCGCTAAAACAATTTTGCCATTTGATCTTAAAGTAGAAATTATAGTCTTCCAAATAAAAGTTTTTCCTGTCCCTCCATGGCCATAAACAAATAACATTTTCTGTTGCCGGTTATTAACAGCACTTATGACTTGTTCAAAGATCATGTGTTGGTCAGCATTTAAATGTGGCACCAATCTTTCACTTTAGCTCCTTAGTAAATCCCGATTATAGGATCTTTCTTCCATTATTGCCCTGTTATTTAAGATTTGTAATAAGTGAGGTGGACGCAAATCAAAACCAAAATCCTTAACCGATTTTCCATAGAAACTTAGAATCGCGTGTAACTCATACATGAGACCGGCATGTAAATCTTCGTCATTAACATGAAGGTCTGGGAGGTGCAATATTTCTGATAATATTAGCGGAATATCTTCCGACATTGAATCTGCATGTGACTGAAGGAGTGTAACTGGATTAGAAACTTCACAAAAGATTAGCATCTGACAATAAAGGTTTCTCATTTGAGACGGAGTAGCTGACAAAGAGGCTTCTTGTAGAGCTATATTCCATTCTTGATCACCTCCCAAGAGGCCCATTGCTTCACACGCAGCCCTGTTTGTTGGGTAAATGACATCATTAATTGTACGGATATGAGGGAAGGACCTCCTACCTTTTTGATGACAGAGTAACAGCTTTAAATAAAACACGTCTCCAGAGCTAGGATGGATGTATGCCAAACGACCAACAGATGGGGTCGTTGTGCGTTGCCTACGCTGCCAATATTTCCCGTCTTTGTACCACACAAACTCTTTAGGAAAGCTCAGATATGTTAAATGTCGGCCATCTGTATTATGATCGTTGTAGCTCAACCATTCAGTTAGAGTTGTTCTTTTATTATAGTCATTGTCTACAACAGTTTGTAATTGTTGTTGGCTTCTAAAGGTGACTCGCTGCATATTTTCAAGGTGCACTGCAAGAAGCTGAACAGCCGGATCTCTGCTGTGTATGTTGAACCCAAGAATTCGCCAACATGCTTCGTGCGGACCAACATACCTAGCATCCTGGAAATTCTGTATCTCGTCAAAATGCAATGAGCCATGGTTTTTGCTTGTACCAGGATTTCCAATTGTTCTTGTAATCTGAGCGACTATCCGATCGGTGCCTTTTGCGATGTACTTGAACAGGTATTTGATCATCATTGACCATTCACAGTACTCAACGTTGATGTGTGCATAGAACCGCATGCATAAAGAGCGGTTATGAGGAACAACGTACCCGTTGTCAAGCTCAATTCCTTGTTTAAGAGTTTTGACACCTGTATTCCTTCGACGATAATGCACATACCCTTTGTTATCAATAAATGTTGCAGGACAAAAAGGCTTTGGAAAGTTTTTCTTGCAGGTATCACTACGACGCATACATGGTGCCGATGTATTTACCAAACCACATGGGCCATGCATCATGAATTCAGTAATGACTCTATTTCCTTCTGGGTCAGTTACTGGGTCCGGCAACTCTGCAGACACATATATGTCCACATCTTCGTGTGACTATATACGTGAACTTTCTTTTATCCATAGCAATAAATGAGAATGGGGCAGACCTCGTTTCTGGAACTCTACCGTATATAGCACTGTATAAAAACAAAGGAAAGGTTATTGTTTATTATAGCAAGGTTTGTTATAAAAGTTATGTATATGTATAGTTCAACCGGTACCTGCTTCAACATAGCCAAAAGGCTGAGAGTCTCTTAAGAATTTAACCAAATCATGTATTTTTCTTTCAAAGACGCGGTCCACAACATCGGGCCTGTCAGCAACTGTTACGGTTGGAAAGGCTTCCATATATTCTCGGATCTCAAGCCAATTAACATTACATGTAAATGTGATAAAGAAAGACGGATTCCCATGGACACGGCATATAGCGAGAGCGTCTAAATAATGGCTATACATGTAGCGAGGCCCCCCTACAAATGACGAAGGAAGTATTATCCTTGAACCGACATCTGCGCCTTCACGTTCACCGCGTGAGATGGCATCATGTAGTCCTTGCAGGAACTCATTGCGAATATCATTTTGTTTCTGTCTAATAAAATCAAGCCTTGATTGCTCAACGCTACAATATGCTGTTACGACATACTGTTGGAATCACCTGCCACTCCTTGTTAGAAGGCTATAATGATTATAACGGTCGTGAAGCTGATAGGCATAATACATCTTCATTGTCATCCTCTTTGGGGAGTTGGATGCTGAAGATGGGCTGACAAATAGGAACCGGTTCAAATGGTAGCCTTCTTCGCCATAGATAAAAATCAACGGGAAGTTTAATGACATATACGAAGCGTTTAACTTGTTAACCCTCTTTGGCTGACGATCATGTTGTTCAATGATAACATCAAAATCAGTTCTGAAATCCGGTTGTTCTTGAAAAACAATTGCGCCAATCGAATCGCCATCTGGTAATTCATGTTGCCTTGAGCCAACAACACCAAATAATTGGATTCTAAACTGTGGTATATCAGCTTCAGCCATTTTACTACGCGTTGTTCTAAACAGTTGGACCAGTTTATTGTGCTCGTCCAAGAAGCTAATTAGATCTTCTACAATGTCCGCACGCAAGCTTTGTCCTGTTCTTTGAAAGTTCTCTAAACGATTTGCAATTTCAGTTTCTGTGTCATAGATGTAGAGCTGCAGAAATTTTGGACGTGAACCTGCTTCTGGACACATAGCTCCTATCTGATGGTAAATTTGGCCGGACACCTTAAAGACATAAGGACCCTGTCCATTGTTAATAGAATTGTCTATTTTTGCACCCAAAGATGTCATGGCAAACATCTGATTATACGCCCTAATATTCTCCATAAAATGCCGATCAGTGAAGAGTTGTTTTATATATGCTGGATATTCATCGCGACTTTCCAACCTGACTTTCCCAGAATTGCAACATCTATGATATTCTGGTACACCTCTGCTGTAGCTAGAAGTAATCCTTTCATCATACCAGAAAAGGGCTTTGCAATGTTGGCATATCTGATCACAGCGGCCCATATGTACGTATGTATCCGGAGGCCCTATACATGAAACATCCAAATTAAAGTGTAAAGAAAAAATGTAAAAGATATAAATGAACCGTTTAGTATGTGTAACCAATACGGTAAAAGAAGTTAGGAACCGACCTTGGCGTAATCTTCTAGGTCTAGTAGCTGTATCACGTGTACGGTGCTGCCTGATGCGTGAAGAACGCATTCTAACTAAAATACAAAGAATAAATATTGTTAAGCAAAATGAAAAAGCAGAAAAAAAATACAACTGTAAAAAAAAGGCGGGCAAACCTCGAGACTGCCATTGTGAACGATCAGTTTGGCTATGCAAATGATCGTTGGTTGTTAACGGTGAGCATGATTCATTAAAGGAGAATGGAATTGCATTTGTAGAAACTACTTGTTCCGCTGTACAAATAGGAGAGCAAGTAAAAAATAGGTTTTAAACGTTAGATGCATAAGAGAAGTATTTTAAAAAAAGTGGAAAAAGTACCTTTATTAGATGAAGGACCAGGATCATTGATACCTGTTTGATCAGCGTCTATCGTGGAAAAATTTTCTGTACCTAAAAGCCAAATAATGAATATCATAAGCAGCATACAAAAAGTAGCACTTGGAAGTGTAAACTGAAGGAAAAAGTAATTGTAAATTACATAGGACTTGCTGTGTGCTGCTATTATCGTGTCCATTTGCCCGTGACCTTCTACTTCTATTCCGTGTATTCCGTGCACGTGGTCGTCTTTTTCGTGGAGAATGTATAGAAACTAAAATAGAAGAAAGAAATATTGCTAAAGAGAATGGAAATATGCGTAAAACATAGCGGAAAAAAAAGAAGGGACAGAACCTTGTGGATGCTGGTGTGAATGGTGAGTTTGGCTAGGGAAATGCTCATTGGTTGTTAACGATGACGATCTTTCATGAAAAAAAAGTGCAGCTGTATTAGCATCAGGGACCTGTTCGACTGTATAAATAGGTTACCAAGTAAGTTAGAAAACATGCTCTTAACATAAAATGCATAAGAAAAGTGCTGAAAAAAAAGGAATGACCACCTTTATCAGATAAAAGGCCAGCATCATTTATAACTGTCTGATTACTTTCTATCATGTTAAAATCTTCTACACCTGCAAGAAAAACAATGAAAATTATCGTAAATAAATGTAAGACCATGGACAATTGGAAAGCAAAGGAAGAAATAAGTGTAGATTACATAGCAATTGTAGTTCATTCTTATGATTCCTTCCATTTAAGTTTGGTTGATATGGATTCGTTGAAGATGTTGTTGAATTATACCCTTGCACAAACGGTCTTTCTGGATCACAAAGTTCATACACCTTCCTTTTGCCTTTATCTATCGAACTGGCAGCTTGTGTAGGAAATGCAGTACGGCGGTCTAAAAGTACGACATCTTTGTTATGTGCTTCTTGTAACGCATATCCGGCTGAAATATATGAACATAAAAAACCGTTTAAAGGCAAGAACTCTAAAAGTGTTTTCTTGTTTAGCAGGAAAAAAATCAATGTAAAGGCACTATGGCACTCACCTGTATTTTGCGCAGCCAAATTAGCCTCGACACTAACCATAGGGTATTCAGTATGAGTAGTATGAACTGTACATGCTGGCCCATTCAGAAGAGGAGGCATTTGTTCATGCATTTCACAGGACGGCACGGTTCGTGTATGTACAGCCTCACCATTTACGGAAGTAGCATCGTATGTGTTTCCGGTAGACTTATGTTTGTGGTTTACACAATCCAGTAAATAATATGAACTATCTGTTTCTAAGTTGGCATCTAAATGTCGGTTCATTAGAGTTTGAGAACAATGTGGCATTTTACTAAGACGATTTCGAGTGGCATGACCTGCAAGCACATCACCTAACAACCCCTCTTGTTCTATGTGCACACTATAAGGTTCAACCTCTTCTGGGAAAATGCAAGTGTCCTTAGATTCTAAAGGAATAACAGAATTAACCCTACTCACATCTTTTTTTTTGGTCTTCATACTGAAACCAAGACATTAGGGCTTGTGGGAGGGGTGTGCCACGACAAAACAAGGGAATGAAAGGCCGCTTTGCGTTGGATGCTCTTTACCCTCCCCACAATGATGGCTCTGTTGTCTTGGGGAGGGTTGAAGCTTGCTTCTTATCCAGAGTCTTCTTGGTCATCAATACGACCTGTCCTTAATAGAACCGATCTTATTCTCTGAACAATCGGAATTTCGTACTTCTGTTGGATCCTCCCTATCTCCTGATCGAGCTTGATGCATAGCTAGAAGGTTAAAAAGGCACTGTACAGCAAGCATCAAAGAAAGGCAAGTGCAGCATTTATAAACTTTACCCACATTTATTAGCATTAAACACACACATGCATACCATGTATACATGCAAAGTAAATGTAATTTTAACTGTAAACGTTCAACACCTACAAAGCACACTGAAAACCATCTCCAATATGGCAAAAAGAATATAGATGATCAGATTTATTGGAACATACCTTTATGACCGAAAACGTATATTGTTTTTCCTGCAATTGAAAGCAAAAATATAAAACCTATGCAATAGCACAATGGTATAAGAAACATAAAGAACGTTACACAGACCTTGTTTAGCTGCTGCTGTTGATTTCTTACGATTTAATTTTTTTTTTTTTTTTTTTTTTTCTTCTTGAGTATGATCTTGGCTTCTACTGACACAGAAAGTTGTTTTTTGGATCTGTGTGAAGAATTTTGATACCTTAAAAGATGATGAAGAAACTTATAGGTGTACTCAAAGGCATACATCCCATGTGTTTAGGTAAAAAAAGTACGTAGAGGGAATAGATGATCGACACGTATATTGTTTTTACATTATACATAATATTGTTTTTACATTATACATAAACTAATAACCATCCCTTAAAACCTACCGAAAAAAAAATTAAAAAAAAGAGAAAAAACAGTGGGCTGCATTAAAGCCACCACAGAAAAAAGGTATGGACTAAAAATAGCATAAACCTGGGCCGGCGAAAGAGGCTAAGAACATGGGCCATAATATTGGCGGGAAAACGGAATGGCGGGAAAAAATGGGGGACGCAATACGTCGTCGTTTTATTTGTGAATTATATAAATAGATAATGATCTTCAGTTGTATAGATTTGTGTTGGAATCCCTATTCAGTTGTATAGTTAAGATTTATTCATATATTTATAGACAATGCTAAGCTAATGACTCTCCATATATATATATTTTGGAGATGACAACAATATTGGTTGTGCTCTCGTCAAAACGATATTTATACGGCCGGGAATACGTGAACCTATTGGGGCATACACGTATATACCGAAGAATATGTATTTATTAATATAAGTAATATATTAAACGTTATATATTAATTATATTATGTCACATAATGGTTAAAGGGCCAAAGAGGGAAAAAAATTATTTGCTTGGAGTTTAAGTTAAAGTAATTAATATCTAGTTTTCATATTAATTAACTTAAGGACTTAAACACAAAGATGGAATATTCTAGGAGGGGAGGTAAGTGTCGGTTTCAGAAACTTAAAAGGTGTTAGACTCAAACTTGGAGGACAAGTTTGAGGCTATATAAACACCCCTTGCAAGCCTTAAAAACGTGACACATCACTAATCCCAAAAGAATTGTTATTCTTTCCTGACCCACGATTTAATAAAACCTAAAGGCAAAAGTTTGACTTTACTTCTAGTTTTGTTTCATACGGCAGTAAAGAAAACAAAGAAAGGTTGTCTTTGTTAATTAGTTTGACGCAAGCCAAACTTGTTTTGTTTAATCATTAGTGACGTGTACTAGCATACACATATTCTTGTGACGTGTATGTATGCAACAATAGAGATCAACTCACTATAGTTGATTGGTTCATGTGTTCGTGATCAAGATCAAGACTTGGTGTTTATCTGTTTTTCAATAGATTCGAGGTTAGTAATTTTATGTGTTTTAATTATGTGTTTTAATTCATAAAATTAAATATAGATCCATCCGCTGCGTACTCGTGGTATTGATGGTTTAATCAATATGAATTCCCAACAGTGGCATCACGAGCCATCTCGTTTGGTGTTATGGGTTACACATAGAGTCGCTTGCTACGCTAATTAAACACATATATTAATTGTTATGACAATAACATGCATTATTGTCATTTAATTAAATCTTGATCTTGTTTAATTATTAATGGTTAATAAGACTTAAAAGGGGTTAGGAAAATTAAAAAGATTATTGTAACATGTACTTCTTCTTTTTCTTTTCCAATCTTAAGGCTTACGCGGTCATTAGTATTGACGTCTGTGGTCCACAAGGTACCTAGCTCGAAAACTTGTGGGAGCCTTAGATTCTCCAATTGGGGAAGACTCATTCTTGAGTTTTGGAGCATTACTTGTTTTACTGCTTTCCATTAGAGTCTGTCTTCTCCTCTGTCTATTTTAATTACTTATATGTTTTATTCCTTGTGACTTGTTTTACATATATGCTGTTGATTTTGGAAATAAAACAGACTAATTACTTATATCGAAACTTGCTTTTAATTAAATCGTGGGTTCCATCAAGCTATTGAGGGTGTGGATCATTACTCGAAGCTACCAGGATATAGCTTGCTGGATATCGTGAGATTTAATTATTGTCTGTTAATATACACACTTAATTCCTTGTGACCAGTTATGTGTTATGTGTGAAACTTTTTTTTACACTTAAACGGACTATAAACTATTGAAATATGATTTAATTAAATCGCGGGTTCCATCAAGCTATTGAGGGTGTGGATCATTACTCGAAGCTACCAGGATATAGCTTGCTGGATATCGTGTGATTTAATAAACTTTAACTATAAGATACTTAAAGTTTTTGTGCTTTTATTAATGATCTTTGATCAAATCAAGATCTAGGGTTTTGTGTGGTCTTTTCCCGCCCCACTACATGCTTCGGCATATGAGGGAATTATTGGAAGAACTTGGGTCTTTTGACTCATGCAGAGTACAATATAGGATTTTTGACCATTCTTTGCCCGTGATAAAAGTACACCTAATAAGTTGAAAATTTGTTTTTTGCAAACTTGTGTTACAAAGATGTATGCATGCCTCTTTGTATACAATTTTTGATACATGCTTTTGTCAAAAATTATGTGATACCCTATTTGAAATTTAAGTTTATGCCATCCAAAGTTGAGGACACTTGCACTTGCCTTTTGCTCTTCGTGGGACGTGAGTGAATTGCAACCCAAGGTGTTTATTCTCTGGCGTGAGACCTAGAGTTATTTACACATGTTCTCTAATTGGACGACTTAATCGATTCAAGCGGTGAGATCCTTGAGCCCGAGGCATAGGATGAGACAAAACATGCATGACACTAGTAGCTTGTACTCTAGTGCCATAAATCTCATATATCTAAGAGTTGCACTTGTAATGCAATTGTCGCACGCCACCTACCTCTTGTACCCACAAGACTTACCAGAGTAGTAAGCACTACCGTGATGAGTGGGAGTTCAAGAGGGTCTTAGTCTTTTAGTAAATTAATTGTTTTATTTATTAAAACATGGGTAGTTAATTTGTAAAAGAATTAATTATCGAAAATACTAAAATTTTGAACTTTGTTTATTGTAGATGGCAGCTAATCAATCCGTCAACAATTCGATCTTCAGGTCTTTCCTCGAAAAGGAAAAACTTACTGGATCCAACTTCCTCGACTGGTATCGGAATTTGAGGATCGTCCTCACAGCCGAGGATAAGTTAACCTATGTGGAGCATCCCATACCTGCTACTCCTGTTCCTTAAGCTCCTAATCAGCAGGTTCCTGCTGATGTCCTTGCCGCTCACGCCCAATGGGTTAAAGCATCCAAGGACATAGGTTGTCTTATGCTCATAAGCATGACTCCAGAACTTCAAAAGAATATGGAGCACTTTGATGCATATAACATGCTTAAGGAGTTGAAGACCATGTTTGCTCAGCAAGCGGAATAGGAACTCCTTGAGACTGTGCAGGCCTTTCATGCATGTAAGCATGAGGAGGGTCAATCTGTTAGCACCTACGTTCTGAAAATGAAGGGCTATATGGACAGACTGGAACGCCTTGGTCACCCCATGTCATCTGGCCTTGCAGTGAGCTTGATTCTTACCTCTCTGAACAAGGACTTTGCTGGATTCAGACAGAATTATAATATGCAATGCATGGGGAAGATAGTGAATGAAGTGCATGCAATGCTTAAGCTGCACGAACAAGGGCTTCCTAAGAAAGATGCTACCCCTGCTTTACTTGCTATAAGAGCAGGAAGGATCCAGAAGAATAATAAGAACAAGAAGCCGCTGAATGGTACTCAGGGTAAGAATCGTGGTAAAGGCAAGGCTAAGCTTGCTTATGCCCCCAAGGCCAAGATTCCCCCTCCACCTAAAAAGGAGCATCCTGCTAAGGACACTGAGTGTCATCATTGTCATCAGACTGGACACTGGAGGAGGAATTGTCCTGCCTATTTAGCCGAGTTGATGTAGAAGAAGTGCAATGTGGCTGGCAATGCTAGCACATCAGGTATCTTCGTCATAGAACTTTATAATCTTCCTCATAAATCTTGGGTATATGACACTGGTTGTGGTACTCACATCTGTAATACTACTCAGGGTCTCAGGGGAAGTAAGAAACTGAAGCCTGGAGCTTTGAGCCTGTACGTGGGAAATGGAAACCGTGCAGCCGTTGAAGCTATTGGGAGTTTTGATTTATACCTTCCTAGTGGTTTAATTATTGTGTTAGACAATTGTCATTATGCTCCTAGTATTACTAGGGGTATTGTTTCAGTTTCTCTTTTGAAAGACAAGGGTTTTACTCATTGTTTTACAGATATTGGTATTTCAGTTTCAATGAATAACGTGTTTTATTTTAATGCTGTTTCTAGGAATGGTATTTTTGAAATTGATATGCATGATTCTGTTTCGAACGATTGTTCTATGTATTCTGTTAATAGTAAAAGAGCCAAGCGTAACTTGGACTCTACATTCTTGTGGCATTGCCGACTTGGGCACATCAACAAGAAACGCATTGAGAAGCTGCAACGCGATGGGCTTCTTAAATCAACTGACCTTGAGTCTTTTGATAAGTTTGAATCTTGTGTGTCTGGGAAGATGGAAAGAAAGCCTTTTCCGCATAAAACGGAGAAAGCTACAGATCTGCTTGGACTCATACATTCTGATGTATGTGGCCCTTTTAGAACTGTGTCAAAACAAGGATACAACTATTTCTTAACTTTCACTGACGACTTTAGTCGATATGGTTATGTTTACTTGCTTAAACATAAACATGAAGTCTTTGAAACTTTCAAAGTATTTCAAAGTGAAGTTGAGAATCAACTTGGTAAGACCATAAAGGCCTTACGGTCTGACCGTGGAGGCGAATATATGAGTCAAGAGTTTATAAATCATCTTAAGAAGTGTGGGATTGTCTCACAACTCTCTTCTCCACGTACACCACAACATAATGGTGTATCTGAGAGAAGAAATCGAACCCTGCTTGACATGGTAAGATCTATGATGAATCAAACAACTCTACCAATGTCCTTTTGGGATTATGCTCTTGAGTCTGCTGCACGCATTCTCAATATGGTTCCATCAAAGAAGGTTGAAAAGACACCATATGAACTATGGCATGGGAAAGTCCCTAATCTGTCTTACTTAAAGGTCTGGGGTTGTGAGGCATTCGTGAAACATGATAAGCCTGACAAACTTGAGCCAAGATCTATTAAGTGTATCTTTGTAGGATACCCAAAGGAAACAATGGGTTACTACTTCTACTACCCACCTGAGCACAAAGTATTTGTTGCTCAGTTTGCTGACTTTTTTGAGAATCGTCTCATCTCACAAGAAGCAAGTGGGAGGATCGTAGAACTTGATGAAATTCAAGAAGATACTCACCCTTCTGAAAATACTAGCCAACTTCCTGAGATGGTTGAACATGAAAATGTTGAACCAGAAAGTGAAGTTATTCCTGTTCGTAGGTCCTCAAGGACAACACGTGCACCTGAACGTATGTGTTTGTACATCGATTCAGAAGAGCATAAGTTAGGGGATCTCAATGAGCCCGCTAACTATAAAGCTGCATTGGCAGATTCTGAATCTAAAAAATGGCTTAATGCTATGAACGAGGAAATGAAATCCACGAAAGACAATAAAGTCTGGATTGAAGTTGACCTCCCTCCTAACGCTAAAACCGTTGGTAGCAAGTGGCTCTTCAAGAAGAAGACTGACATGGATGGAAAAGTACACACCTATAAAGCTCGTCTTGTGGCAAAAGGCTACACTCAAACCTACGGTGTAGATTATGAGGAAACCTTCTCGCCTGTTGCTGACATAAAAGCTATTAGGATTCTTTTAGCCATAGCAGCGTACTATGACTATGAGATTTGGCAGATGGATGTCAAAACTGCCTTCTTGAATGGTCACTTAACTGAAGAGGTTTACATGGACCAACCTGAAGGATTTGTCAATCCACAATATCCTAACCGTGTATGCAAGCTACAACGATCCATTTATGGATTAAAGCAAGCATCTAGGCAATGGAATAAAAGGTTTGATGAGGAAATCAAGAAGTATGGTTTCACTCAAAACCTTGATGAGCCATGTGTATACCGTAAGGCTAGTGGGAGTAATGTAGCATTCCTAATCTTATATGTTGATGACATATTGATCATAGGAAACAACATTCCAATGTTACAAGCTATTAAAGCCTATCTTGGAAATTGTTTTTCTATGAAGGATTTGGGTGAAGCTGCATATATTCTAGGAATCAAGATCTACAAAGATAGATCTAAGCGGTTAATTGGACTTTGTCAAAGTGCATACATTGAGAAAATCTTGAAAAGATTTAATATGGCGAATTCCAAACGTGGAACTACCCCAATGCAAGTAAAACTTGAGTTGAGAAAATCTCAAGGACCCTCAACACCTGCAGAGGTGGAACGCATGAAGAGGATTCCTTATGCCTCGGCTGTAGGATCCATCATGTATGCGGTGAGGTGCACTAGACCTGATGTTGCGTTCGCTCAGAACTTAACAAGTCGATTTCAAGTAGATCCAGGGGAGATTCACTGGTCTGCTGTGAAGAACATACTGAAGTATCTCAGATATACTAAAGATATGTTTCTTGTTTACGGTGGAGACCCAGACAGAGAACTCAGAGTTACCTGTTATACTGATGCTGGGTGGCAGACCGACAAGGATGATACCAAGTCGCAAACCGGATACGTTTTTGTTCTAAACGGAGGCGCTGTAGTCTGGAAGAGTGCCAAGCAAAGCATTACAGCGATGTCTTCTACAGAGGCTGAATACACTGCTGCTTTAGAAGCTGCAATGGAAGCTATTTGGATAAGGAAGTTTATTGATGAGCTTGGAGTAGTCCCCACCAATAAAGAACCTATGGAAATGCTATGTGACAACACTGGAGCATTAACTATCGCCAACGAGCCTGGAGCTCAGAAAGGCGCCAAGCATTACAAAAGGAAGGTTCACTATCTCCGTGAGGTTATCGCAGATAATGAAGTAGTACTTAACAAAGTTCACACAGATGACAACTTAGCTGATCCGTTTACTAAGGCGTTGCCTTTGAACAAGCATGTTGAACTTGCTAGTGGTATTGGACTTCGTTCAGTTAATAGTCTCATGTAAATCTGTTTTGATTTTAGTATTTGGATAATGGGATATGTAAAACATTTATTATTTTGATGATTAATATACGTGGTACTTGAGTTATTCATTCATATATTAATTGTGTCCTATATTTGCATGTTTAATCCATAATTAATTTATTACTTTAAATTGTCCATTGTCGATCAATGATATAGGAGTATTGTTGAATTAAGGCAAATGTGAGAGATTGGTTATATTCTTTGAATACTAAGGATGTGTCCGCCAAACTCACATGTTATCCACGTGTTATGGATATTGGATTTCCCCAAACCCACGAGTCATCACTTTATGGATCGGCATCATTAAATGATATCTCGCAAATGGTTATTTTATTTGTCCTCTGACTTGAGATGCAAGCAGGTCTTGCATGTGTGGATCTTTCTTCTTGACTGTAGTCAAACGCTATCCTGAACAAGGTGGTTATAAAGGCTATTCTCAGAAGTTGGTTGAAGCACATGAATGACACGTGTAGTCAAAATAGAATTTGTTCCTCCACTTGTTTTCTGGAGTATGATACTACTGGGCCCCTCGCTGAATTAATCAGATGTTTGCATGGCCGTGCCCAAAGTGTAAATCAAGATGATGCTTGTTTTACGTTTGGTAATCTTGATTAATTTCTAAAACGAGAAACAGAATAGTTGAACAATCTGGAATGACTTTGATCCATATCCATAGTTCAACAAGTATCTGAAACAAAAGGATAATTTAAAATTGTAAACCATTTACCTAGTTGTTTTATGAAACCACACTCAGGTATTTCTGGGAGCAATGCGGTGTTGCTAGACGCTTAGCATTGTTAGTATATATTATTGATTATGACGATCGCAAGTGGGAGCTATTGGTTGTGCTCTCGTCAAAACGATATTTATACGGCCGGGAATACGTGAGCCTATTGGGGCATACACGTATACACCGAAGAATATGTATTTATTAATATAAGTAATATATTAAACGTTATATATTAATTATATTATGTCACATAATGGTTAAAGGGCCAAAGAGGGAAAAGAATTATTTGCTTGGAGTTTAAGTTAAAGTAATTAATATCTAGTTTTCATATTAATTAACTTAAGGACTTAAACACAAAGATGGAATATTCTAGGAGGGGAGGTAAGTGTCGGTTTTAGAAACTTAAGAGGTGTTAGACTCAAACTTGGAGGACAAGTTTGAGGCTATATAAACACCCATTGCAAGCCTTAAACACGTGACACATCACTAATCCCAAAAGAATTGTTATTCTTTCCTGACCCACGATTTAATAAAACCTAAAGGCAAAAGTTTGACTTTACTTCTAGTTTTGTTTCATACGGCAGTAAAGAAAACAAAGAAAGGTTGTCTTGGTTAATTAGTTTGACGCAAGCCAAACTTGTTTTGTTTAATCATTAGTGACGTGTACTAGCATACACATATTCTTGTGACGTGTATGTATGCAACAATAGAGATCAACTCACTATAGTTGATTGGTTCATGTGTTCGTGATCAAGATCAAGACTTGGTGTTTATCTATTTTTCAATAGATTCGAGGTTAGTAATTTTATGTGTTTTAATTATGTGTTTTAATTCATAACATTAAATATAGATCCATCTGCTACGTACTCGTGGTATTGATGGTTTAATCAATATGAATTCCCAACAGTGGCATCACGAGCCATCTCGTTTGGTGTTATGGGTTACACATAGAGTCGCTTGCTACGCTAATTAAACACATATATTAATTGTTATGACAATAACATGCATTATTGTCATTTAATAAAATCTTGATCTTGTTTAATTATTAATGGTTAATAAGACTTAAAAGGGGTTAGGAAAATTAAAAAGATTATTGTAACATGTACTTCTTCTTTTTCTTTTCCAATCTTAAGGCTTACGCGGTCATTAGTATTGACGTCTGTGGTCCACAAGGTACCTAGCTCGAAAACTTGTGGGAGCCTTAGATTCTCCAATTGGGGAAGACTCATTCTTGAGTTTTGGAGCATTACTTGTTTTACTGCTTTCCATTAGAGTCTGTCTTCTCCTCTGTCTGTTTTAATTACTTATATGTTTTATTCCTTGTGACTTGTTTTACATATATGCTGTTGATTTTGGAAATAAAACAGACTAATTACTTATATCGAAACTTGCTTTTAATTAAATCGTGGGTTCCATCAAGCTATTGAGGGTGTGGATCATTACTCGAAGCTACCAGGATATAGCTTGTTGGATATCGTGAGTTTTAATTATTGTCTGTTAATATACACACTTAATTCCTTGTGACCAGTTATGTGTTATGTGTGAAACTTTTTTTTACACCTAAACGGACTATAAACTATTGAAATATGATTTAATTAAATCGCGGGTTCCATCAAGCTATTGAGGGTGTGGATCATTACTCGAAGCTACCAGGATATAGCTTGCTGGATATCGTGTGATTTAATAAACTTTAACTATAAGATACTTAAAGTTTTTGTGCTTTTAATAATGATCTTTGATCAAATCAAGATCTAGGGTTTTGTGTGGTCTTTTCCCGCCCCACTACATGCTTCGGCATATGAGGGAATTATTGGAAGAACTTGGGTCTTTTGACTCATGCAGAGTACAATATAGGATTTTTGGCCATTCTTTGCCCGTGATAAAAGTACACCTAATAAGTTGAAAATTTGTTTTTTGCAAACTTGTGTTACAAAGATGTATGCATGCCTCATTGTACACAATTTTTGATACATGCTTTTGTCAAAAATTATGTGATACCCTATTTGAAATTTAAGTTTATGCCATCCAAAGTTGAGGACACTTGCACTTGCCTTTTGCTCTTTGTGGGACGTGAGTGAATTGCAACCCAAGGTGTTTATTCTCTGGCGTGAGACCTAGAGTTATTTACACATGTTCTCTAATTGGACGACTTAATCGAGTCAAGCGGTGAGATCCTTGAGCCCGAGGCATAGGATGAGACAAAACATGCATGACACTAGTAGCTTGTACTCTAGTGCCATAAGTCTCATAAATCTAAGAGTTGCACTTGTAATGCAATTGTCGCACGCCGCCTACCTCTTGTACCCACAAGACTTACCAGAGTAGTAAGCACTACCGTGATGAGTGGGAGTTCAAGAGGGTCTTAGTCTTTTAGTAAATTAATTGTTTTATTTATTAAAACATGGGTAGTTAATTTGTAAAAGAATTAATTATCGAAAATACTAAAATTTGAACTTTGTTTATTGTAGATGGCAGCTAATCAATCCGTCAACAATTCGATCTTCAGGTCTTTCCTCAAAAAGGAAAAACTTACTGGATCCAACTTCCTCGACTGGTAACGGAATTTGAGGATCGTCCTCACAGCCGAGGATAAGTTAACCTATGCGGACGAAAAGGTAAAAAAATGGACGAAAACGTAAAAAAGCGGACGAAAACGTAAAAAAATGGATGAAAACGTATAAAAAAAAGGGACAAAAACGTAAAAAAACGAACGAAAACGTAAAAAAAGAGACAAAAACGAAAAAAATCGAACGAAAATGTAAAAAAGCGAACTAAAACGTAAAAAAATGGACGAAAACGTAAAAAAGCGGACGAAAACGTAAAAATGGGACAAAAACGAAAAAAATCAAACGAAAACGTAAAAAAAATGTCAAAAACGTAAAAAAAATGGACGAAAAAGTAAAAAAAGGGACGAACACGTAAAAAAGGACAAAAACAAAAAAAATGGAACGAAAACGTAAAAAAGGACGAAAACGTAAAAAAGCGAACGAAAATGTCTTAAAACGGACAAAAACGTAAAAAAAATGGACAAAAAAAATCGAACGAAAACGTAAAAAAATTGACAAAAACGTAAAAAAACTGACGAAAACGTTAAAAAGCGGACGAAAACGTAAAAAAGCGGACAAAAACGAAAAAAATGAACGAAAAACGTAAAAAAAAAATGTACGAAATCGTAAAAAAATGGACGAAAACGTAAAAAAAATGACGAAAACGTAAAAAAACTGACGGAAATGGAAAAAAAATTCCGAAAACGTAAAAAAGGACTAACGGTGCAAATACAGTTAACCCAGAGGACTAACGGTGTAAACATTTTCTTTCTCGTTAGGAGATAACGGAGAAATGGTTTGCGCCGTTTGTCCTTATTTTAACGGAGGGATGTATATAGGTTAACTTTTTCTAACGGAGGGATGTATATGTTGCAACTTTTCGAAATGGATGTATGGTGCGAAATGAGGTAAACCACAGGGATGTATTTTGGAGTTTACTCAAGATATAATAAGTTCAAACTTTTATAGCTAATGTATAAGAATCCAACATAAACAAAGACGTAAGGAAATTTTAAAAACAATAAGCATATCATAAGTTTTGATAAGCAATCCAAACACCCCCCAAGGTCCTAAGTTTTGCGGTGAAACAACCATTTATTATATATTGGTAAATATCTACATTACAACACACATATTGTATACTCACCAACAATAAAATAGTTCCAGTTTTAAGGTAACCAGGTTGTTTCACCCCTTTTCCCTCAACGAAGATGAAAAAGAAAACCTTATTAATAAGTTGTTCAATAAATATAAATATGTTTCTCCAAAGATGAAAAAGAAAACCTGGTGATTTGTTGAGTTTTATTGAATGAGATGCATATGTGTGATGATGAATTCGTTGGAATAAAAAGTTTCTTAAAGAACAGAAACTTATTAAAAAGTTTATGAACGTTTTTCTTTAAGCAACAAATAAAAACAAAACAAAATCCATTGTAACCTGGTCATCCCATTTGACATTGTATTTGCGCTTCCTTTCATCTTTGTCTTCTCTTTCTCTTCTGCAACTGCAAAAATCAAAACAGAAATCTAGCATAACATTATCAATGAATACAAAATCATCGAAACATGTTGTAAAAACAGACTAAATCAGTTAAAACAAAAACAAAGATTTAAGAAAACAAAATTGCCTTCAGATTTCAAAACAATTAACCTTACTTAGATTAAACTTATAATAACACAAAATCTTAATCAAGTTCAACCCTTTAAACTATAAACTCAACATAACGAAGGTAGGTCTCTTAATTTACTTCAATATGATGGTACTATTCCTTTGGTTTATCAAAAAGTTACTTATATTATACCTGTTGTGATTTGGTTAACGGATACGAATCCCCGTTACGCGCCTCATGTCTATGTGAATCACACCTTTGTTATCAAACGCCATCATCCATTTGTTAATCCTAATGGTTTGGCTGTGGTTAATTATTTGCAGAACTGGGTTAATGGTTTGTCTGGGTTTTCTTCAAATTTAGGTACCACTAAATATGACGGGGTGCACAAAAAATTTGAGCACTAATAGTAGAAACATATTTCGATGGACCGAGTGCATTTAAAATGACATTAGGAAAAATCGATGTTTTTTTCAAATATTAACACTATATTGAAAAATTCCATTGGGTGCCCGGGCACCGGCGGGAACCCCCTGCTCCGCCTGGATGTGCGGGGCTTAAAACTCGTGTTTTATCATTTGCAAAACAGTTATTAAAGACACATATTGAAGTTAAATTGTATTAAATTATTTTGTTTAACATATTTACCGTTAATTATTATTTATTTACGCGCAATTGATTTTGTCAAACAATATTATGAAGCGAACCCATGAAGCTAGTATAACATAAGCCACAATTTTGTGGCTTATTTGGAGACTTATGGGCTTATATAGCATTGCCAATGTTGTATAAGCCCATAAGTGTCTAAATAAGCCACAAGTTATATAAGCCAAATACATATAAGCCATAAACAGGCTATATAAGCCGAAACAAACACCCCCTTAGATCTCAGCAAAAACCTTATAAACGTGTGTGTTTGATTTAAGTATCTGTGACACTTACGGGCTTATATAGCATTGTCAATGTTGTATAAGCCCATAAGTGTCAAAATAAGCCACAAAATTGTGGCTTATGTTATATAAGCCGAATACATATAAGCCATAAGCCGGCTATATAAGCCGAAACAAACACCCCTTTAGATCTCAGCAAAAACCTTATAGACGTGTGTGTTTGATTTAAGTATCTGTGACACTTGTTCATCTTACATTTACCATTAAGTTACCTAAGTAATTATCTCGCCCCACTTCTTTGCCCTGTATCCGGAAGATGATCATTTTTGGTGCACACTCATTCGGTTTCATACGCATGTTGGGGCGTTTGGAGTTTCATGTAGTGTGCTTCCTAGTTCCTATATGGTAATTTCTCCACCATGCTAGCATTTTGGATTTTGCCTGGTTATTCCTTTCAGAGTCAGATACATACTTGACTCGTAATAAGAATTTAAGATAGACACAGTATTTGCTTATCAGACCAAAAATGATACAACTATACGCGACCAGATACAGTTAAAGTAAAAAATATGTTTGCAGTGTAGTTAGGAAATTAAGACCGTTGTGTTTGCTTTGGGGGTAAAGAAAATCAATGATGAACAAACATTACGCAAGTACCATATAGGACCCATATTTTGTTACAACAGCAGGGAGGAAAAGTATCTAAGTTTTGCTTCAAGACAATCATATTGAGGAAAAACAAACATCCTACTCTATTTTAGAAAAAGTGCTTTAGACCGCCTCTTATCAACAAACAAGTGAACAACACCGTAAGTGACCTTAGGTTATAGCAAATATCCCAGCCTATGATACATGTTTAGCAGAGACTTCAATCTCTTAAAAATAAAAAAGGTCAACTTTTATGTGTTTGCATTACACCCGATAGTAGCAATATAAATTTGTCTAAATCAACTACACAAAACTATACCAATGGCAGGGCAGAGATTGCTAACATAATCATAAAATGTGTCAATTTAAACCCACTTACTAACGAGATTGGTTTGATTTAGGTTGTGTTTTATCGCTAGCAGGTTAAATAAGACCAATAAAAAAAAACTCAGTTTCAAACTGAAATAAGTCAGAGATTAAAATATAGTAAAATTTGTTGGGTCAACCCAACCCAACCTGTCTGTTTGGACCATACTACAAATGATATGTGATGACCCCGTTCTGACCATTACCTAGCTAACCACCATAAAAGGTTAGCTTGTCACCCGAAATACATAACCTTTCAAGCTACCAAATACCAAATTCCACTGTAGGGTGTTTTCATACGTATATCAACTAACCCCATTGAATATTGTTACATCTAATATTGGAAACTGCCAAGATATATATCTCGAACTATGCGGTCATCCTCAACCAGATAGAACAGAAAACTGTAGTTCTATCGGTAAATGGTTTCTGCTATGATTTATGTAAAAGTTAGCTTCGTATTACCTATGTTGTACACTTATGGTAATTGCAAAGTGAAAACAAAACAAAAGCAAATGCATAGGTATCAAATATGCATGACAAAATTAAATATAAATAGAGGAATAGCTTACCTCTGCGTTTCACCTCGGCAGACGGTTCAGCAGTAGCACGCCTCATTAACTCCAACGCTCCCTTGAAATTCTTGTGCCTAAGTTCCATCTCTGCCCATTCACACCAAACACTATCCAGGTTATCCACGGCTTTATAATTAACTTGCACAGCCTTATCTAAGATCACCCTGGCATTAGGGACATCCTTATGAGTTTCATACAACTTCGCAAACGCAACCCACAACGTATGTGGTTTGCCAACCGCTTTCATTGAGTCAATCGTTCTTACAGCCTCGGTGTATGTCAATATTTGCATCGTCAGATGACCTTCAAATATCTTAACTCTCATGTGCCACTATTCCACGTTATGAGGATTTTGGCATAAAAGAACACTATTAGCCAATTCAGGCCTTCTATCCATTAGATGCTCCAATCTCGCTATTCTCAAATCAACATCCTTCTCGTCACACAACCAAAACTTCTTAAGCTTCTTCTCCGACTTCCCCGCATTAAGCCGATTATCTTCCTCCTCTTCACTATCATCCTCAACACCGTTCTCTTTCCCACATTCACATTCTTCTTCCTCCGGTTCGCCCTCACTCATCGCTTCCATCTTCAATGCAAGCACACTCTCTTCAAACTGCGAATACGCGTCAAAAATCACACTAAAATCCCTAACCGTAACAACCTTCGTCATCCCTTCCTCAAACACATCCCTCACCTTCTCCAACAACTTCCTTCTAATATAATAATTCGCTAACAACGTCCACAACCTCCCAACCTCATCACTAAACTTTCTAATCCCGCCTCTGATAATCGCATCAACATTCAACCCCGAAATCTCAATCGCATGATTCGTCAACAGATCACACAACTCCAACCACAACGTATGCTTGGTCTTCCCTTTGAAACTGCAAAACCTATCGTCATTCAAAACCCCCGCTAACCTCTCCGCCGCCTCTTGCCACAACCCCGAACTCAACAAAAACTCAATCAAATACTCTATATGCCGGGGTTCATACTTGATATACCTCCTATAAACCCTAAGAGATGTCTCAATCGGCACTCCGCTTTGACTCACAAAAACCAAATACAAGTCCCAAATCCTATCATGTTGGGTCACAGGCAACGCACACAACGCCCTATCAAACGCCCTACGTGTATGCATCACAATCTTCTGCTCAGTCAAACTCCTTAAATACATAATCCAAATCCTAGGCATCTTATGCATAGTGACTAAAGCGCGCTCAAAAGTGTTATTTAAACTATCATATTGGGAATGCGAGTTACGGGCTAGCTCGAGACGCTCGCGGAGATAAGCGTGCCATAACTTGTAACTAGCAGGGAGGGATTTGAGGGCGTATTCGTAAATAATGGAACATTTTCTAAAAGGGGAATGGGTTTGGGCGATTAAATAACGCCACCAGAGTTTTAAACTAAATGGGTTACGAATGAGTTCTTCTTCGTATACAAGTTCGTCTTCTAATGGGTATAAATCTACTGTTGATAACGACATTAGGGATATGAAATGAGTTACCTGTGGTTGGTGGTGATCGTCGAAACCCTTACAGTGATTAATTAAACAATAAATAAATATGAAAACCCTAAAATACTTAGAACAATCAGATTAGAAAGAACCAATTACGGTTTATGCACCACACCAAAACCCTGACGAAACTAAACATGGATGATAACCAGTTATGATTAATCAAACAATATACAGTATTATATTCGTAAAATAGAATTATAGGAATAAGAAGAAGAAATCGAGTTTTATTAGAAAGAATTAAATTTTAGGAATTAATTAAACCCAATTCCTACACTATATATAGGTTGTAAGAGTCGATGGTGAATTTAGAGATTGTCAGTATTTGGCCATCACGAATAAATTGTAGATATTGGCCATTGAATTTTGTTACTTAGACTAGAAATCATGGGTAGAGCCAGAAATTTTTGCTCGAGGGGACATATTTTGATAATTTTTATAAACTACATTACAAAATGGTTATTAATAAAAGTTAAATACCGTATTTAAATTTTACATTTATATGCTATGTTTTCTAATATAGCTTAGTCCTTTGTCGGTATAACTTATTGATATCTTTCGAAAGTAGGAAGTATCTATTCACAACCACTAAATTTTGAAGAATAAAAAATGTCAAGTACATGTGCATCACGATGCAATATCGATACGAAAACGGAAGTCACTAGTATTACGAGATTGTGATGACTAATGGTGAAAGGTATTTGCTAATCAGTACATGTTATGTAACATTAGTCGCAATATTATATTACGTTTAAACATAGAGAATCTTTGCACTTTATATGTTTACACGTTTTCATACATTTTTTCAAGTTTTTACCCAAAAAAAAGTAGAGTGGATAACTTCTAGGAGAGTTGGACAATAAGATATCTAGATATTTAAAATATGCTAAGTATGATATAAAACATTATAGATGGTACGTGCAATGTTCTATGGTATTTCGAGTTTGAGTCGTGACCCTATAAATACATAAGACCTATTTCCATATATTTATAACATTAAGTGTTATATAACACAAAGTTTACTTTTATAAATCCTTAAAAGAAAGGTTGAGCTTATATAAGACACATTCTGGTTGAGCTTATACGAGACACATTCTTCGCTAAATGGTTTCTGCTATGATAATGGCTAAACTTCCTAATCCCAACCCCACCACTAAACTTCCCAGTGGAATTTACTTAATAAAAATAAAGAAATCACAACTTTTAGAAGAAATAGAAAATGAAATTTCTTTTCACGTCCTTTTGGAGTTTGAACCCGACAAGCTTTGACAAAACTCTTCCACTACCACACTTCTCCCCACTCTTATATTCGGGACCTAAAAGAGTTTTAACTTATAAAAAATCATCATCTTCTTCGTGAAGACTCTATATATGTCCGGTTAAATTTCCGGCCTTTTCCCCCCTTTTCTTTCCTCTTTTCCCCATCTTTCAAATAGTTCTAAGGTGGTTCCTCATATATTTCCAAGGTAGGTCCTAAAATAAACTTGAAATCACCAAAAGTCTTAAAAGAGTAAATTATGTTTCCAATAGAAACTGTCGTCACTTAGCTAGGAGATGAAAAATCCAAAACAAAATATCCAAAAGGCTCATAGTCAACAAATAAAATTGTTTCAACGAGTACCAGAAATATACAAGGTCGTCTTCTGATGGGTATAAATCTACTGTTGATATCGACATGTAGGAATAAAACAAGGAGGGAAATATCTATATTCGTAAAACAAACAAATAGAGGAATAAGAAGAAATTGAGTTTTATTAGAAAGAATGAAAATTTAGGTCTAACGAGAATTAATTAAAGCCGATGATTCCTAGAAAATATATATAGGAAAAAAGAGTCGGTGCGCGGGTCTTTTTTTTTTTAGATCCTGAATTTAGAGATTGATTGTGTAACACCCCGCCTTATAAACCACAATATTGTCCGCTTTGCCTGTAGGCTCACGGCTTTGCTTTTGTGGCCCTCATGTGAAAACTTCCCGGCATATCTCTCAAGCCAGTACTACTCTCACACGAGCACGCTTAACCGTTATACCACAAAACACGTTGTTGTCATATAAGGCGAATGTTAACATATGTCCCAGCATCACTCCAAGTCACGGCCAATGTGGGATTTGCCTAGGGTGTTACATTCACCCCCCTCCCCCCCCCCCTTAAGGGAATCCCGTCCCGGGATTCAAGTTGGGTAACAACCCTGTCTAAGGGACTCATCGTCCTCGAACGACGATGAGGTTTGCCCCACATCCCGAATGGCCTAACCTGGCTCTGATACCACCTGTAACACCCCGCCTTATAGACCACAATATTGTCCGATTTGCCCATAGGCTCACGGCTTTGCTTTTGTGGCCCTCATGTGAAAACTTCCCGACAGGTCACCCAAGCCAGTACTACTCTCACATGAGCACGCTTAACCGTATAGGCGATTAACCGTTAGACCACAAAACGCGTTGTTGTCATATAAGGCGAATGTTAACATATGTCCCAGCATCACTCCAAGTCACGGCCAATGTGGGATTTGCCTAGGGTGTTACAGATTAGTAGTATCTGGCCCATCACGAATGCACTTCTTGGTGCCAAAACTACACATGTCGGCTAGTTACGAATTATGTCACTATGATGTAAAAGTTAATAACTTGAGCTTTTGCACGTTAACTTTGGCATTATGAGCTACAAGCAGAGACGGAACCAGGATCAAATAAGACTGGGTGCACAAATTATTTGAAACCGTAATATAGAAACAAATTTCGATGGACCGGGTGTATCTAAGATGCATTTAGGAAAAATTGATTTTTTTTTAAAATTAACATTACATCGAAAAAATCCATAGAGGTCCTGGGCACCCGCGAAAACCCCCTTGGTTCCGTCCCAGACTATATAGATACATACAAAGAGCAATTTCAAATCTATTGCACCATAACAACAATATAAGTGAATGATGGTCTGATTATTTACAACAACAACGACACATGAAAAAGGTTTGTATAAAAAGTTAGGATCATAATTATTAGGATAAAGTCGAATTGTTGGATTGGACAATTTTGATTAGATCGTAATATGTGGAGGATCTTTTTGGTAATTTAAAGAAACTTGGAGCATCATAAAGTTAAAAAAAAAAACAAAGAGAAAAAGAAGATGTGTTGCTACCTGAATGACACGATCCCATGGCCTAGCACTCTAAATGCCAAGACTAAGCTCTTTCCGGTTGCCACTTGCCACTCAAGCAACCAACACACTCATATTTATTTTACTACAATAGTTTTATATACCTACATAGAGAAGCTCTTCCTTGTAAACAATGAAATATAGTCCATACATTAACATTGTATTTGCCATGCTTAACAAATAGTAGTTGACAAAAATTACTGCTTTAAGTGGTTAGAACTAAATAAGTTACACACTTCTTCTTATTAATATAGGTTAACTGATATGTAACTTGATATAGAAAAATAGCCAAAGAATATTTATTGGCATATCTTTGTAGCTAGCTTTATCTTTTTGACTTGTATACATGTTACATTAGATCAAAACAAAAACTTATGGTTCTCAACAAGAGTGACTAAACAATGGTGGACAATTTGAATTTGATTGTATGCATTGATAAAACCAAAACTAAATATGTGCTAGATCTTTTGGGTAATTTAAAATAGAATTGAAACATCAAAAACTAATAGAAAATAATAAATCAAAAAAGGGGAAGCAGATGTCGTGGCTTGATCTCGTGACCTAACACTCATAGAAGGTAAGAACCAAGCTCTTGCCACTACAGCCACATAACCCATTGAATAAATATTCCAATATTAATGTATATAGATACATACAAAGACTTTAAATCTACTGCACCTTATAGCTTCTCTTTAGAAACACCAAATATGTAGTCCATAAAGAATGATATGGTAACAGTAATTACAGTACCCTTCTTCAAAACAGAGATGATAAAGAGTTTTGCTTTGTAGTTAAAACCAAATAATTTGCATTTTTAATAGAGAAAAGTAAAGAAAAGGGATATCTTTTTTTTTGTAGGCTATCTCCAAAATGTTCATGCTCAATTTCTCAACTCCGCAACTCCACCAAATGCTTGACACATGTCCTTTTCATCAACTGCTCAACTTTGCAACTCCACATAATGCTCGACGATTGTCCCTTTTTTTATTATAAAAGTACTAGTGGTAAGTGGGGGTTTTCCAATATATTCTTTTTCTTATTGCAAAATTACAAATATACCCTCATTCCTATGAGCATTAAACACTTAGGGCCCGTTTGGTACGTGGTTTTTCTCTAAAAGGTTTAGGATGAAAGTGAAATGTACTTGTTTGGTTCAAAACCAAATGATTTAAATCTAGGATGAGACCCTTGTCAGTGGGGTTACATAAAACCTCTTACAAGAGGTTGGTTTTCTAACACCATCCGATTTACCCTTTCTATTCAATTTTTTATTACTTTTTTATCACTATTATTTGTCACATTTCTACAAACTTTTGGGCCTCATTTATTAATTTTTATATATATTTGATCTTTAAATAATAATAAATCTCAAACCCAACTTGTATCCCAACATATAAAACAAACACTTTTTTACATTTCTTTCTTTCATATCAAAATCCAAATCCAAATTTTAATCCAAATCCAAATCCAATTCCTAAACCCATCTACAAAGCAAACGGGCCCTTATAACTTATGCTTTATAACTTGTACTTTTACTTCAATTGTATCTTATATTTTGTTAGAAGTACTTTGCGCATTAAAACTTGTTCCTTTGACATTTTTTTTTCAATTAAAAGTTTCAGTATATATTAATTGCTTTAGTTTACATTCAAAAGACACGTCAATATCATGTATAAATCACAGCTTCTATTTCTGCTACTCGATTTCTAACCCAGATCTTAGACATTGTTACCCCACTATTATTTTCGATTTGAAAAAAATCATTGAACAAAAAATATATATATAATGCAGCAGCACCTCGTAATTTATTATTCTCATCATCTTCTTCAATAAACCCACTTCATCACACCACCGCCCCATCATTATCACCAACACCAACCACCACTCTCTCTACCCCACCACCTGTCACAAATCCTCCTGCTCGACTCCTCCACTCTCGACTGCTCACCACCCTCGGCTGCTCACCACACCCCTGTTCCGGCACCCACCACCAATATTCTACATTCGATCACTAATCCACCACCAAACACACACACACACTTAAACTCAAAAACCCAAACCATTCTCAAAAATACCTTCACGAATTATCATGAAGAATAAATCACAACCACATGCTAATTCCCGCTTTACATCTCACTCGGTATTATCTGTCGTGTCATCAAGCATATCAACGAATAGAACATATGGGCTAATCAATAAATTAATCTCGGCTAATAGTGTCATTTAATATCCAGCTTTCTAGGGATCAAATATGGAACCTATCTTTGATATTTTAAGCTATATTGTATTACACCTAGGGGTGTTCAAAAAATCCAAGAAATCAAGGAACCGAGCCGATCCGCTCAATCCGAAACAGCAAAAAACCGATAACCGAAGAAACCGAAACCTAAAAAACTCGAAACCAGAAAAAACCAGCTTATCATGGTTGGTTTCTGTTAGGTCCAGCAACTGAGCTAATGTCTCATACAAGATTTGAACATAAAAATAGCACCAGACACTCACTGACGAATATTAGTGATAATTCTATCACACTAATGATCAGTGAGCATGTCTTCCCCCTGCCTCAGGGGAGAACCTCAATGGCATCTTCCTAAAGAGTTGGTAGAAGGAACCAACAGAAGATGCGCTTTGGTCACTGTTGCAGGCCAGTGACTAAGGTACTTGAGTAAGTATCAGGGACACTGAGATCTGAAAAATGTCTCTTTATCCCTGATGGCCTTACATCTCATGCGATGAACACCTCACCAAACTACCAATATAACTGCAGTGAAGTTGTGGTGATCAACACAGCTTTACAACACTCAGTGATTCAGAGACATAGAGAACTAATGCAGTTCGGAACCTAGAGCCATGCAACTTGGCATGCTGATCAGTCAGCTGCAGGAAAGACTCCAAGCTCGAGACCAGAGAAACATCAAGGCATGAATACCATGATGATATATCAGTTCCCTGAATCAAGACCAAGGAAGTAGGTGAGTCAACAAAGTTTAAGCGGGAAAACTCTTGGGAAGATAAATATGTGTTCCTTCCCAAGAACAAAAGAAGCTCATGGGAAATCGGTGTTGTCAACTCTGGAAAACCAAAAGGACATCAAGGCTAGATGTCTAGGCACGTGCCTATCTATGAACAGTTGGCAAGATCACTATTCCCACGTGAAACAACAGTAATCTCCCCGCTATATAAGCCGATTCCATCCAACGATGGAAGTGCGCATTCATAGAGAGTAAGAAGTGAGAATACCTTAGCATAGTTAGAGTGTTAGTATTCTCAACATACTGAGAAGCAAAACCTTGTCTAGTTTGCTTCTCAGTGTTCCTTAATTTGTCTCTCGTCGGGGATACCGTCTGCAAGTATCCCCATTGAAAAGCCAACCAAGTTATTAGAGTGTCAAAGTGGGTTCTTGAGTAACCATTGTAATTCCGCTGTATCATGAATCATAAACTCGTTATTTGTTCCATGTCTAAACGCCACGTGTTGATGTTTATGCTATCAAGTTGTCACGGACCAACAAGTGGTATTAGAGCGGGTGGATTATTCTCATGATCCAGATCCGTTCTTAAATGACTACTAATAACTTTTAGCCGATCTTAAACGACGGCTAAATGATTACAACCACACTCCTCCCTTATTCCCCACCTTCTAAATCCCCCACCAGATGAGCCTCAGGCAACCTTTCAAATTCTAGGGCTACTTCAAATCGCTCTTGTACAAAGGATTGCTCAACTGCAATCATCCTCGACTCGTGTGAGAAGACACTTCCACAGCCACCAGTACCTTATAGACTCTTGACAACACATGTTCTCCAAAACATGGTAAGTCAAGAATCTCAAGCACCTTTGGTTTGAAGGAGGTTGAAATGGACCTTGACGTCCTATGAAATCGCCCTTCATCATTAAAGGTCACATATATGGCGAGAGTTTCACTTCAAACTGAATACTCATCAGCCATCAAATCGGTGACAGATGGAAGCCTTCAAAGGTTGATCTCAGTTGCAGCCTGTACGGTCGAATCCGAGGGGGTTCAAGTGTATTTGATACATCAGGTAGAGTGGGAAGGAGGAGATGTCTTAAGGATAGGTACAAAATCGTACAAACAGGGTCAATTCATTGCTTAAAATTATCCATGTTCTGTCGAAGACCTAACCTAAAGACAACCAGCAACTGAGGAAGAGACAGTTATGATAGTTCTCTCCTCGTTGCTATCCAGTCTATAGACTTGGTGACACGTTTACAGCCTGGGTTATACTTGGCTAACTCATGGATTACCAAGTATAAAATGCAGTCCCTGATACTTGCTCTACACCATGCGGATATGCCGAGTGAATTTGCCTCAGGAGGAATCAGTATGTGCAGTTCATGGATTGTATTATTCAAACCAGGTAGGAAGCAAGTACTACCTGTGTTAAAAGAGTCTGGCCAGAGTGGTTGCTGGTTCAACAGAGCACTGAAGTACAAGACGTTGGACTACAAATTGAAGGTTACAGAACTGAAGAAATCAGGCTCAAGCTTGAGAGTTCATTGTACTTCATCAGCATCATTAGAATTAGGAATCTTGTAATTCTTTTGATGTATTACAGTTAGTAAAAAGAAGCATTTTGCTCATTTACTACTGAATAAGTTTAGGACACTTGTAAATTCTAGTCTTGAAGAGGTTCATGTAGGAAAATCTCTTCTATCATGTAAAAATATGAATAAAAAGGTCCAAACTTCTCACTGATTTAACAGTGAAGACCAGAGAAGACTCACTGACTGCTTATTCCTGGCATCAGTCAGCCGCTCTCTGAGGACTATTTAGGGAGCTTATCACTCCTTGATATGTCTCAGTGTCTATCAACTCTAACTGATAGATCTGCCTCAGGAACTAAGTTCACTTGAACTGAAAGTTCCTTCCTTGAACCATAACCATAAATGTATAAACTCCAAAAACTTTCACTGAAGTTGCTGTTTTTTAGGGGGAGGAAGCATTTATGAAAGTCCATCATAACCATGACTCAAGAAGTGAATCTGGTGCACAAATCATCAGAGACTGAGTTCACATGAAATGACGGTTAAAGGCTAAAGTATGGAGCAAGCACCTGGGAACATGACCCAGAGTAACAAGAAGAAAATGGTTCAAGAGGCTCTAACTGAAAATGATCAGGAGGACCCTGAGATAAATGCTCAAGAGACCTGAATAAAATTCTTTTATTCAGGAAATGCGCCAAATCCTATGATAAAATCCTAGTGATACCCTGACAGTAGATCAAGAGACCCTAAGGTAAAACTTAGGAGATCCTAAGCAAACATAAATGCTCAGGAATCCCTGAACAAAATTATTCAGGAGGTCATCATATACAGAAGAAACTTCACTATCAAAAAAATAGGGGCTTAAACAGAAGTGAAGACCGAAACGAAGCAAGATGATGACTAGATGAAGACGAATAGTCTAAAATCTTCATCTTCAACAAAAGGTATCGAAGACTGAAAAGCTTAAAAATGACAGAGTTTACTTTGGGACATTCTTGTAAATCAGTATAAGAAGAAGCCTTTATGCTCACTTATAACTGACAGATTCCAACAAGTAGTGTCTCATAGAAAAATATAAACTGTTGTCGTACACTATACCTTTTGTAAATCAGTGGATAAGAAGAAGCCATTATGCTCACTTATCCCTGATACCCCAGCTACCTTTATGTTCAAATATGGGGAGATTGTTAGGTCCAGAAACAGACCTAATGTCTCGTACAAGATTTGAACATAAAAATAGCACCAGACACTCACTGATGAATATCAGTGATAATTCTATCACACTGATGATTAGTGAGCATGTCTTTCCCCTGCCTCAGGGGAGAACCTCAATGGCATCTTCCTAAAGAGTTGGTAGAAGGAACCAACGGAAGATGCGCTTTGGTCACTGTTGCAGGCCAGTGACTAAGGTACTTGAGTAAGCATCAAGGACACTGAGATCTGACAAATGTCTCTTTATCCCTGATGACCTTACATCTCATACGATGAACACCTCACCAAACTACCAATATAACTGCAGTGAAGTTGTGGTAATCAATACAGCTTTACAACACTCAGTGATTCAGAGACATAGAGAACTAATTCAGTTCAGAACCTGGAGCCATGCATGGAGAGTAAAAAGTGAGAATACCTTAGCATGCTGATTAGTCAGTTGCAAGAAAGATGTTTCTCTGGTCTCGAGCTTGGATTCTTTCCCCGCTATATAAACCGATTCCATCCAACGATGGAAGTGCGCATTCATAGAGAGTAAAAAGTGAGAATACCTTAGCATAGTTAGAGTGTTAGTATTCTCAACATACTGAGAAGCAAAACCTTATCTAGTTTGCTTCTCAGTGTTCCTTAATTTGTCTCTTGTCAGGGATACCGTCTGCAAGTATCCCCGTTGAAAAGTCAACCAAGTTATTAGAGTGTCAAAGTGGGTTCTTGAGTAACCAAGTTATTTCGGTTTCTACTTTTAGTTATCCGTGGTTACCCAAACCGAACCATGTACAATATGCATGTAGGTTTCGACAAACCATTTATAAAAATATACTAGTATTAACTATATTAGTGCACTACTTTTATCGCATAATGCATTTTTACTTAACTAATGTGATCATTTACTAACGTCCATGGGTTACATATGATTAAAGTAATCGTAACCTATAAACGTCAAATAAATAGTATTAGTTATTTGTTACATATGATAATTTGAATGTTTTCATTGTGATGGAACAACTTTACTATGACTCTAGTCTCTACAATATATTTAATTTTACTACAGTGACATTTTACGTTCTAATATACGTTATTGTTCGTCAGATTTGATTCGATCAATTTTTTTGAATGGTTAACCGTGACCTAAACCGTGGGTAACCGCTCATTTAGGGTACCCGCATATCTGGTTACACCCTATTACGGTTCGGTTTCAGATAGTAAAATAAACTACCCGCCCCGCAATGGACAGTTAAATTCTAGAGCCGAACCGCCCCGTAAACACCCGTAATTACACCCACTGAATAATTGTTTTAATAGAATATGCTCTTTTGTTGGAACAAATTTTCTAAACAGATCTAACGAGTGGGGTACCCCACGCGTTGCCGAGGGAGTGCTTTGTCGATAGTGTCGAGTTTTTTTTGCGTGTTTTTTGGTTATTGTTGGTATATGTAAAGTTGGCTAAATTGTTTTGGTTGCTATTGTTTTGAAAGAGTTACATGAATAAATAGGTATATGAAGACTATGCAAATGCGGGAGAATTGTTTACTTGCAACATATATGACCATTACATCCCGTGAACCCATCCCCTGTACATACTTCCGAACCAACCCACCGAATCCACCCCCTAAACCCATTCCCTAAACACACCTCCTAGACACACCTGCTGAACATACCTCGTGAACAACTAATAATATATACGTGAAACCAACATATCCCGAAGTAGTGGGTGCAAAAGAACAATTTTTTATAAAATTTCTCAAACTAACTTTCTGAGCAATTCTCCAAGCATAATGACCATCTGGCCTTGCAGTTTTCTTGTAATCCACTCATCAAGTCATCACAAAAAGTCATCATTTTCAAGGTTAAAAATCTGTAGGAAATCATAGTATCTGGGTGATGAGATACATAACTTGTAAATCTCTAAATTACTAAGTCAGTTACTCAACAACTTATGAACCAGAATCATCCAAACCTAGAAAGATATATATTTCTGATCAAAGCAAGGATAACCAAAAAGAATTAATCTTCCCACAGCATTATCCAGTAACAAATATATGTATTCCTGATTGTATTATTGAATTATTAAGCAAAACGTATCTGTTTTGACCCGTTACCCAACCTCACTAAAATTCTGCTTCTCCCAAGCCTCCGCCATTCTTGTTTTCGTTTGTTAGCCGATTTAGCAGCAGTGGGTTTGTTGACTGTGAGCAGAAGGAAATGGTTAAGAGATAAGTCCATCAACAATCATGCACATCTATTAAAAACATAATTGAACAAATTAAAGAATATATATCATTGAACTTGTATTGTTTCAACTTCTTACTTGAAAAAGGATTGGCCAAGAACTTAGTTAAAGATATTCAGTACTATACTAGTACAATTCAATTCTAGTTAATATTGAAGGACGTATTAATGGACTGAAAATCATATATATAGTCAAATTTTATATCATTATGATTTTGTTAAAAAAAATTAAGGAATAAAAGTACTTCTCTGAAGTGATTGAATTTATAAGTTAACTTAATGAATTTTCCTAATGAAGAAGTACTTTTATGAATGCTAAAAGCAATCCCAAACACTCCATAATTTTAGGACTTACTCCCATGGACCGACAACTATCGTGGCATTCTCTTCGTCAGTACAACGCGCATGCACTTGTTATTTTTTTCAAGTTGATGCTCATCCCGAGCCTTTTCTATCAATAAAACCTGTTCCAGGAATTGTTATCCCGTCCAGGTACAAACTGTCACAAAAATAAGAGCCATGATTCAGAAACTTTCATCTTGGTGGTGATTTTGAATATATTTAGAAGTAAGTTTTACCTTATATTTAGAAGTAAGGGCTTAAGCTATAATGTTTTACCTTAATTGAATACCTTTTAAGTTGGAATGCTGGTCCTTTCGGGCTGCTTGATGATCGCCTTGCCAGCAGACTTTGCTAGTGATATGGGGTTCTCTGCAATGTGATCATGACATGAACTGTAACCTAATTATTGCAAACTAATTTCCATTATAGGTTGTCAAATTGAATCCTTAAATATTTAAAGCAAAGATATTAGAATCGGAAGCAAAGATATCAATATATAGCAACTCTGTAAAATCCGAAAATCTAAAACATGCAAAATTACCAAAATGCCCCTGAAAACTTTAAAATTAAAGTAAAGCTAAATTAAAGTTCCGAATCGATCCCAAACTTCTGGAAACGAACAAGATATGATACAAAATAATTTTGACGACTTCGATTAATATTTATACAAGTTGTGAGATGACCAAAATACCCTTGTGTATACCGAAAATTTAAATACATAATTATTATTAATTATAAACCTTTTTAACTACAAAGTAAATAAGGAAATTAAATAAAAAAGGGTAAATTGAATTGGGCCATTATGAGGGCCGGTTATTTGGCCTAATCCCCCCCCCAAATGTTCGGTCTATCACAATTATATCATCCCATAAATTATTTTCACCTCTAAACCCTAACAAAACAAATAAGCCGCCACTCTCAAAAATCTCACACACCACATCCGAATTTTCTGAGGCAAGGAGGCAATTTTCTGGAGTTCTTCATAGTGCCAAGAAGGTGGGAAAAATTGCCACAAGGTTCTAGGGTCGATCGTTTGGCTGTGGTGATTTAATTGGGTCGAAAAAGTTTGAACCGAACCAAAGAAATTCATAGCGTGTAAATCCATTGATCTATAAATTTTCTGGTATTTTTCTAGCCCTCTCTTAATCATATATAACATGTAAAAATTATTGAAATCGAACCATGCATCATGTATTGATCGAATGAAAAATAAATAGCTTAAAACCCTAATTTTGGAAATCGATTTCTATTTAATCCATGCGATTTTTTTGAGGTGTATACTTATTTTTCCTGGGTTCTATAGGCTTCGTATAACATGAGAAAAATGGTTTTTTGATTTGTTTGAGTCGAAATCGTGATTTATGAATTTATGTTAAAACCGGATTTAAGAAATAAAAAGGGAAAATCGTGGAACAAATATGAAACCAATCGACCTAGGGTTTTTAGTGATGAAATATGGAAATAAAAGTGATATAATGATGATTCAATGATGGCCTAATGATTGGGATTGCTTGGGTTTGATTTTGTTAATGTTTTATGAAAACCGATTAGTATTTTAATAGTTAAAGGGTATGTTTTGTAACTTTTAAAAATCGTGGCCCATTTTTTTAATACTCTATAAATCAAGGAAAATATGAATAAAATATAACTTGAGGGTGCTATTTGTAAAATATGAAAGTTTTGGAATTAAAAGGAATTTTGTTAATTAGATATGTAACGATTTGGAAAATAAATTAAATGGGGGACTAAATGTGTAAATTCTGGAAAATGGAAGGGTCACGAAGTAATTAACATAATGAAGGGTAAAATGTGTAAATTTGAGTATTTATGGGCTTATTATGTAATTATGGTGAAATTATGAATTCGAATGGAACTTTTGAAAATACAAGGACTAGTTTTGTAATTTACCGAAAGTTAAGGGGCTGGTTGTAACTTAATTATATTAAAGGATATTTTCTGTAAATTAATGAAATAAAAGGACTTGATGTGTAATATGAATCTTGTGAAGGTTAATTTGTAAATTATAAGGTTTAATTTGTAATTAATTAATTAAAAGGGTGTAAATCGTAAATTATGAAACTTGAAGGCTTGTCGTGCCATAATTAATTTAAAGGTTATTTTTCTGTAAATATGAGTAATGAAGGGCTTGATGTGCAAATGTAATATTAATAAGGTTTAAATTGTAATTTATATAAGTATAAGGAGTAATTTGTAAATTAAGTAATTAAAGGGGGTAATTTGTAAATATTGGAAACTTGGAGGCTAAAAGTGTAATTCTGGAAAATAAAGTATTCGAATGGTAAATTATGAGATTTCTATTTTAAACCTTGAACTTTGGTAAAGTTACGCTTATAACCCTGAACTATGAAAAACTTGTCATAACTAACCCTGAACTTGTGTAACTTGTTAAAATGAATATTACTTCCATAATAAGCTAATTAAAGACTTGACTTGAATTATATCACTTGAATCTTGCTAAATGTGGTAACTTTCTAATTATGGAAACCTGCTAAAAATAGAAGTTACTTAAAATGGAAAGGCAATTAATTAAGAATGAAGTGTAATTCCCTTCTACTCCTTTAGGTGTGAAGAAGGAGAGACCTTGAGCCGTTTTTCCATATTCTGTGCTAGTTTCTGTTTTGCTTTCGTCATAAGGTACGGATACTCTACCCTTTTTAGTAAGGGTGTCTTTTCACCTATGCATTGATGTTGAGCTATGATTTTAAATCTTTGCCATGATTCTTTTGACATGAACCTTTTGATATGACCTTGAGATATACCTTCTGATTATGACCTTGAGATGCACCTTGATATGACATTGAGACCTGACTCTTAGTTTGATACCCGAGCCATTTTATGTTACCTAGCCAGGAAGGTAACCTGGCCATGTCTGTGATGCACCACTGGCATGACTCATGTGTGGGTGAGTGATTTCTCACACCGTCCCTCTTATATTATGATATGGCCATTATGACTTTCAGATTATGATTTTGAGATGACTTTGAGTTTGGGGGCGTATGGATTGCAATCCTAGATTTGTATGTTTAGTGGATTTAACTATGACTTTGAGTATGACTTTGAGGTGACTGGTACTGTGTGCAATACATGCCTTTCACATTTCTGGGAGCTGATCACTCCACCCTTTTGATACATGAGGACACCCCTCATATTATCTGGTTGCCTAAGAGGTATCCCCTCTTATTGTGAGATTATGACTTTGAGATTATGATGTTGAGATTATGACTTTGAGTTTCTGGGCTCGTGGTAGATGACTATCCTACTCTTCTCTTATTATCCATTTATTCCTTTTATACCTTATGACATTCCCATTGCCCATATTATATTTCTGTTTCGTTATTCTTTGCTTTGTATATGTATCTGTTCACTGAGCTTCTTAAGCTCAGCCGCACGTTTTCTTTTCGTGTGCGGCAGGTAATAAGCAGGACGACGGGTTTGGGTATGAGTGAAGAGACTTTTGGACTTAGAAGACTTTGATAGTGTTCTGAAGTAGAGACCATTAGAAGGAGTTGCTTTTGCAGACTTAGTGTTTAGTTTTGTTCCGTTGTAACCATGTAAATTTCAGAATTTCATTTGTAACCTTTGAGAATTTCTGTATTAATTGAAATGTATGTTTTGTTTTGATCTGATGAGAAACCATTAGTGTGACATCTTTACCCTTATTGGGTTGGGGTGTTACAATTATGGTATCAGAGAGACAGGCTGCGATTTCGTAATACATTTACCTTTTACCTGTGTAAGTTAGGACCACTAAGCTTTCCCTGTAGGCACTCGTAAGTCAACCTTTGAAAATTGCTTTAGGATTTCCCATAGGAACCTAAGTTTTGACCGGTGAGGAATGGGTAGACTATAAGGCATTTGTTTAATCATCATTGCTTCCGTATCACTCTGATTCGTGCCTTGCTTTTGGTTAGATCCTGTTGATACCACTTCTGTAAAGTGAAAGCTTATGTTTTGCACCACCTAAGTTTTGAACCTGATTAAATCTTGAAGGCAGTGAGAATTTCATAATAATGGTCTGACACTATTTGACCCTTATCTTCAAATCCCTTTTGTTAATCATTTTGATAATGACCCGCATTTCACTCTGATTCTTTTGTTAATCACTTTGACGCCTCTTCAGGCATTCCGAGAACCTCTATGGCGATGACGTACTGGATATGTTTTGATATTTGATAAGTATCTATGAAGTTTCCGACACTATTGATTTCGTTTTACCCATCTCAGTCCTTATGAGAAGTCTTGTGGTGTGTAACCATGAGTATAAGAATGTTTTCTTCCTCATTTCTAATGATATAGCTTTGATTTGCGAACTGTCTTTCTTTAAAAAGTTAACTTCGATTTTATTCTGACAAGGAAATTGTGGAATGATCAGTCAAATATTGACAACTACCCTTCTATGTCTCACCTTTAACGGTTGCAACGATTTTGAACTCCCTACTACGATTTCTGATTGCTAAACCCTTTGCTATCACTATTACTCTGGAGACTCGTGTGTTACGTTTACGGTTATAAAGTTTTCTTAGAAACCATTTCGTACGCCAATAAATGAACCTCATCGTAGAAGCCTTTTGGCACCTTGAGTTTTCTGAACATGAACCTTGTATTGAACGTTATTTGGCACCCTGAACTTCTTGAACATAATCCCTGTTGGACCGTCAAGTTTTTTCCACCGGAGTATGAAGTAAGATTTGACATGATACCGAGAGATTCTAGTCACTAAACGAAGATGTCTTTCGGATCATACTAATTGACTGGAGCAACCGGGAAGAGCAGCAACCGAAGACCAGGAAGTGAGTTTACTTAAGTGTATCTTCTGGGCATGTTTTAGTTTTGTTCGCGATAAAGATGAATGATGACTGGAGATATGTATGGAAGCTGAACCGTATTGCTGTAGGAGCCAATATTCCTCCACCCTGGAACGATTTTGTGTTTGTTTAAATTCAGAGCGCGAAGTTCCCTTCTGATGAATTGAGTCTATTTTTGGAATCGACCCCCCATATTCGTAATCGTCTTCTATGACGGTTAGTGACGCTAATGGTATTAGTTAAAGCTCTGACTATTTCGTGAATTTGATAAATAATGTTTTTCTCGTGAGTACTTGGACAAGTGGTCATTGTATGACTTAATAGTACGTTCAGAAAATGAGGAAGAGCATGAAAATCATATTTTGCACCTTGTTAGAAATTTGACGATCATTTGTGCATTCTGGGAGATGAATACTTGTTGAGACAACTAGAAGCATTACTTCACTGCATGGCCTGGAATTGACAACAACGGTGGCTACCCTGAAGAGAGAAGACGTTCCTTACAAGACAGAAGTGTTGGCGATACAGAAGAAGAAGTCTAGTCAAGACGGCGAACCTGGAGCTGACGAAGACTAGCAGTCTCACTTCCCTATTCATCTTGGTTGTACTAAGATGAATTGAGAGCGGAAACAGACTGTATGATGGAGAGACTGAAAGATCGTGCCAGAGATCCACAACACACCATCACATTCCAAGAAGAAATGCAGGAGGCTCGATGAACCAGACACAAGTTCCCGATTTTGGTTTCACTTCCCGATTGGTGGACAGACGAAGACAGATTAACCGGACTTGAAGAGATTGGAGGTGTTGAATGAGCGGAATTTTGAAATAGACCCTTCATGTTTGGGAGATTAGATTTTATGAAGGCCGAAGTTCTTGGCGACTAACTTTTATTTCCGTTAACCCTCCTAAGTTTCGCTATATAGTAATAAGATCCTCTAATGATTCAAGTTCCCTAGAAGCATTTCAGTTCCGTGTTCATTTTTCGTATGTTCGGTGATGGCTTTGTTTTGAGAGATTTTGGCGAGTTGTGGAAGATATGATGCTTGTGACGGCGTACCTCACTTCTGCTAGGCAATCTGGGATTTTGATACTCTTGCGAATAGTTTTGTTTTCTCTCTTGACTATGACATTGATTTTGTTGACCTTGAGCCTGTAAAAGTACTAGGTGGATTAAGATAGGTGGTTTTGATTTCGACTTTGAGATAAAGTATGACCATCATGAGGGCATATTTATATGATGCCAGTATTATGACGTCTGGCCAACGTGATAATACTTACATCATATAACGTGCACTTGTTGTGGGCATAGGATATCTTGGGGAATACCTAAGAAGTTTAGAAGTTGATCTCTGTTGAATTATCCGTGATTAGTGAAATTTTAGGTTCATTTTACCTGTGCGTTTAATCTGCTTTCATCGTTATACGACTGGATACGTTTGGATATTCGACACGCGTTGGTTGACCTCTGTACTTCCGATAAGAATCTTAGGTTCTGTGTAGAACTCTCTACCGTCTGTTTTCTGTCAGTATGGATTCGATCCGTTACTATTAAAAAGTACTCCTACATTTTGCTATATGTACGTTTCGCATCCGTTGATTATGTTTCATTATGACCTGCTATGAGTTGATTGAGGCTTTTGATTTTGAGGAGCAAGACTTGTTTGTGTATGAGAACACCTATGAAAGGTTATACAGAAGTCGAGCCTAATTGAGAATCTGAAGAGTTTGAACTCATATACTACCCCATGTTCGCTACAATTCGATACGTTTTCATCTGATTTGACTATTTCTATTCCACAGACGAAAATCCGTCAATCCTACATCTTCCCTGAACCCCTTCTGATGAGATACGTTTATCATCCATTACGTTTAGTATATCATTCTTTTGATGTGAATCCTGAGCATTATGTCTTTTGAGAAAACCGAGATTATTTGATCGGCAAGATTGAGTCATGAGAAAATACTTGGTTTGGAAGAACCTGCTCGAGCGTGAGAATGTTTTGTTGATCGTTTGCAACTTGCTACGACTTCGTTTAACTTTGCGACTTCAAATTTCGAGGACGAAATTTTTCTGTTAGAGGGGAAGAGTTGTAAAACCCGAAAATCTAAAACATGCAAAATTACCAAAATGCCCCTGAAAACTTTAAAATTAAAGTAAAGCTAAATTAAAGTTCCGAATCGATCCCAAACTTCTGGAAACGAACAAGATATGATACAAAATAATTTTGACGACTTCGATTAATTTTATACAAGTTGTGAGATGACCAAAATACCCTTGTGTATACCAAAAATTTAAATACATAATTATTATTAATTATAAACCTTTTTAAATACAAAGTAAATAAGGAAATTAAATAAAAAAGGGTAAATTGAATTGGCCATTATGAGGGCCGGTTATTTGGCCTAATCCCCCCCCCCCCAAATGTTCGGTCTATCACAATTATATCATCCCATAAATTATTTTCACCTCTAAACCCTAACAAAACAAATAAGCCGCCACTCTCAAAAATCTCACACACCACATCCGAATTTTCTGAGGCAAGGAGGCAATTTTCTGGAGTTCTTCATAGTGCTAAGAAGGTGGGAAAAATAGCCACAAGGTTCTAGGGTCGATCGTTTGGCTGTGGTGATTTAATTGGGTCGAAAAGTTTGAACCGAACCAAAGAAATTCATAGCGTGTAAATCCATTGATCTATAAATTTTCTGTATTTTTTAGCCCTCTCTTAATCATATATAACATGTAAAAATTATTGAAATCGAACCATGCATCATGTATTGATCGAATGAAAAATAAATACTTTAAAACCCTAATTTTGGAAATCGATTTCTATTTAATCCATGCGATTTTTTTGAGGTGTATACTTATTTTTCCTGGGTTCTATAGGCTTCTATAACATGAGAAAAATGGTTTTTTGATTTGTTTGAGTCGAAATCGTGATTTATGAATTTATGTTAAAACCGGATTTAAGAAATAAAAAGGGAAAATCGTGGAACAAATATGAAACCAATCGACCTAGGGTTTTTAGTGATGAAATCTGGAAATAAAAGTGATATAATGATGATTCAATGATGGCCTAATGATTGGGATTGCTAGGGTTTGATTTTGTTAATGTTTTATGAAAACCGATTAGTATTTTAATAGTTAAAGGGTATGTTTTGTAACTTTTAAAAATCGTGGACCATTTTTGTAATACTCTATAAATCAAGGAAAATATGAATAAAATATAACTTGAGGGTGCTATTTGTAAAATATGAAAGTTTTGGAATTAAAAGGAATTTTGTTAATTAGATATGTAACGATTTGGAAAATAAATTAAATGGGGGACTAAATGTGTAAATTCTGGAAAATGGAAGGGTCACGAAGTAATTAACATAATGAAGGGTAAAATGTGTAAATTTGAGTATTTATGGGCTTATTATGTAATTATGGTGAAATTATGAATTCAAATGGAACTTTTGAAAATACAAGGACTAGTTTTGTAATTTACCGAAAGTTAAGGGGCTGGTTGTAACTTAATTATATTAAAGGATATTTTCTGTAAATTAATGAAATAAAAGGACTTGATGTGTAATATGAATCTTGTGAAGGTTAATTTGTAAATTATAAGGTTTAATTTGTAATTAATTAATTAAAAGGGTGTAAATCGTAAATTATGAAACTTGAAGGGCTTGTCGTGCCATAATTAATTTAAAGGTTATTTTTCTGTAAATATGAGTAATGAAGGGCTTGATGTGCAAATGTAATATTAATAAGGTTTAAATTGTAATTTATATAAGTATAAGGAGTAATTTGTAAATTAAGTAATTAAAGGGGGTAATTTGTAAATATTGGAAACTTGGAGGCTAAAAGTGTAATTCTGGAAAATAAAGTATTCGAATGGTAAATTATGAGATTTCTATTTTAAACCTTGAACTTTGGTAAAGTTACGCTTATAACCCTGAACTATGAAAAACTTGTCATAACTAACCCTGAACTTGTGTAACTTGTTAAAATGAATATTACTTCCATAATAAGCTAATTAAAGACTTGACTTGAATTATATCACTTGAATCTTGCTAAATGTGGTAACTTTCTAATTATGAAACCTGCTAAAAATAGAAGTTACTTAAAATGGAAAGGCAATTAATTAAGAATGAAGTGTAATTCCCTTCTACTCCTTTAGGTGTGAAGAAGGAGAGACCTTGAGCCGTTTTTCCATATTCTGTGCTAGTTTCTGTTTTGCTTTCGTCATAAGGTACGGATACTCTACCCTTTTTAGTAAGGGTGTCTTTTCACCTATGCATTGATGTTGAGCTATGATTTTAAATCTTTGCCATGATTCTTTTGACATGAACCTTTTGATATGACCTTGAGATATACCTTCTGATTATGACCTTGAGATGCACCTTGATATGACATTGAGACCTGACTCTTAGTTTGATACCCGAGCCATTTTATGTTACCTAGCCAGGAAGGTAACCTGGCCATGTCTGTGATGCACCACTGGCATGACTCATGTGTGGGTGAGTGATTTCTCACACCGTCCCTCTTATATTATGATATGGCCATTATGACTTTAGATTATGATTTTGAGATGACTTTGAGTTTGGGGGCGTATGGATTGCAATCCTAGATTTGTATGTTTAGTGGATTTAACTATGACTTTGAGTATGACTTTGAGGTGACTGGTACTGTGTGCAATACATGCCTTTCACATTTCTGGGAGCTGATCACTCCACCCTTTTGATACATGAGGACACCCCTCATATTATCTGGTTGCCTAAGAGGTATCCCCTCTGATTGTGAGATTATGACTTTGAGATTATGATGTTGAGATTATGACTTTGAGTTTCTGGGCTCGTGGTAGATGACTATCCTACTCTTCTCTTATTATCCATTTATTCCTTTTATACCTTATGACATTCCCATTGCCCATATTATATTTCTGTTTCGTTATTCTTTGCTTTGTATATGTATCTGTTCACTGAGCTTCTTAAGCTCAGCCGCACGTTTTCTTTTCGTGTGCGGCAGGTAATAAGCAGGACGACGGGTTTGGGTATGAGTGAAGAGACTTTTGGACTTAGAAGACTTTGATAGTGTTCTGAAGTAGAGACCATTAGAAGGAGTTGCTTTTGCAGACTTAGTGTTTAGTTTTGTTCCGTTGTAACCATGTAAATTTCAGAATTTCATTTGTAACCTTTGAGAATTTCTGTATTACTTGAAATGTATGTTTTGTTTTGATCTGATGAGAAACCATTAGTGTGACATCTTTACCCTTATTGGGTTAGGGTGTTACAAACTCCCCCATACCTCATATCATATCAAACATTATTAATTTAATATTTTACTAATGTTGAATTCTAGGCTGTGTATGGTGTCAAAATATCAGCACTGATTACGTGTCACAGCGTATACACCCAAACCCAAATCCATACAACGAATATAAGTTATTTTCTTATCATCTATTTATGATTATGTCTGCAATTACTGGTATTTACACACTATAAATAGCCCATACACCCAAACACATGGTCTTTTATTTTGACACTATACACAGCCCACAGACCCGAACACTTGGAAGTGAGAATATCAGTTTTAAAACCCAAAGTAATATAAACTGGTAACTAAAGCCCTGCTACTGATATTCACTCAGTTACCAATTCAGTCAAACATTAGCTGATATGCTGCTTGCCTTGGAGCATTTTCCCCTACCTCTGCTGCTACTTGCAATTGGGCCTGATGTCCACCATATTTCTGTAACGATATGCAATATACACATTTAGTCAAACATTAAATTGATAATCTTGTTAAGTTTTCACAATCTAGAATTCAACATTAATAAATACCATTTTGGACCGCCTTGAGAGCAACCACTCTTGTTGCATCAGGCCCGTGGTTACCTGCAATCACAATTCCGTTCACCCTATAATCCGCGCCAGTGTTGCTATTGTTGTGTTGCCGAATTAAGTAAGTTCAAGTTAGTGATACCAACTATCATGTGCCCAACTTACTCATTTTGCATAAGGTTGCCAAATTCAAAAAATTTAACAATTGAAAATCCATGCTACATTTATAGTCAAACAAAGATACATTTTACCAGTTACTAAGTTATGAGGTAAGTTTATTTAGGTGGCTTTCAACTTGTATCTATACAGTGAAATGTATAATAAAATTTTAATATATCCAACCATAATAAATGGAACACACCGAATCTTGTAGGTGGGATGAAGAACAAAAAATGAGCTTGTATATGTTGGTTTATATCGCGTACCTTGTCGATTTCTATGTCACATATCTAATTCAAACCAATCACATATAAAATCATTCTATATTCACACATAATCCCTAATAAACATTCTGTTGGTCCGGTTTGACTTGAGCAACTCATGAATTAACAAAATAAACATAAACACGTGGCGTTTTGACATGGAAAGTTGAACGAGTTTATGATTCATGATTAGCGAAATTACAAGGTTACTCAAGAACCCATTTAGACACTCTAATAACTTAGTTGGCTTTTCAATAAGGATAGTTGCAGACAGCTGTCCCCGGTGAGAGACAAATTAAGAGACACAAAGAAGCAAGCTAGACTTGGGTTCTCAGTGTGTTGAGAATTCTAACACTCTAACTATGTTATGAGATTCTCACTACTTACTCTCTATTGAATGCGCACATTCTTCTTTGGTTGTGACAGGTTTATATAGCGGTGATGTTACTGTTGCTTCACATGGGAATAGTGATCTTGCCAACTGTTCGTAGATAGGCATGTGCCTAGACATCTAGCCTTGATGTCCTTTTGGTTTACCGGAGTTGACAGCACCGATTTACCATAAGCTTCTTTTGTGTCTTGGGAAGGAACAATATTTATCTTCCTAAGAGTTTTTCCGCTTAAACTCTAAAGTCCCACCTAACTATCTTGGTCTTGATTCAGGGAGCTGAGATATCATCAAGGTATTCTTGCCCTTTTGAATCCCTTGATCTTGAGCTAGAGTTTCTTAGTGCAAACTGGCTGATCAGTACTTAGTAAGTTTGCACAACTCTTTTGACGATATCTAGAGTCTGAACTTCTGCTGTTGAACATCAGTGAGTTTTTCTTCTTGTATCAGTTCATCCTAGATTCCTGATTTCTCTGAATCTTGAGTGTTGATGAAGTCATGTTGATCACCACAACTTCAATATCAATTAGATTTGTAGTTGGTGAGGTGGCCATTGTCAATGAGAGAAAGGCAATCAGGGATATAGAGACATTTGTCAGATCTCAGTGTCCCTGATGTTTGCTCAAGTACCTTATTCACTGAGACTGCATCAGTGATTAAAGCGCTTACTTCAATTGGTCTTATTGCCAACCCTTTTGAAGTATGCTATTGAGGTTCTCCCCTATATTAGGGGGATGAAATTCTCACTGATTATCAGTGGGTTAGATGATCACTGATATTCTTTCAGTGAGTGTTGGGGCTATTTTAAGTTCAAATCTTTGTCAGGGACATTTGGGTAGTTGCTGACCCAACAATCTCCACTTATTTGAACATAAAGATGGCCTGGGTTTTATCAAGGATAAGTGAGCATAAAGGCTTCTTCTTATCCTCTGATTTACAACAAGGTATGTTAATACAAATAATGTCAAAAACATTATTTGCATTATTCGTTCTCTATACGTTTTGATAATCACAAAATATAAAAACACGTTACGTAAAGTTACGTTTAATAAGACCGCTAGTGAGACTACATTCGTGTAGTTAGGATTTACTAAATGATAAGAGGCATTAGGATAACCCTTGTTTTAAACCTGTTTTATGATTACGTCGGCTTCATTGGTCGAGTAATTCTCCCACACCTTTGAGATGTACTCATTTTTAGCACACGATACCCCTAGTACACCCCTCAGAGCCTATCTTTTTCGTTTCTAACTTTAAGTGATTGGAAATACCGAAAGGAAGAAATTCTGAATAACGCATTCTGGTTACTTAAAGGAAGAATTTGTTTACAATCCACCCCCAAATGTACACCCAAATCGCTTTAGCCTACCTTGTATGCACTCATCTTTAGTGCATTATTGTTACAACATATTTGTTTAAACCCTTTGTCAATTGTCTAATCGGTTACATGGTTGCTAAGTCGAGTCATATCTTGTAAATACAGTTTTGGGATGATTGGGACTCATGGGTATAGTACTAGTTGTTATGGAGTAATGGGGAAGAAAGTTACAAGTTATTACCCCCATATATGCGTTAATGTTAAAAAGTACTCCAAGTGTTTTAATTTTCTTAATTCGGGTTGTTAGAATAGTTATGTGTAAAGTATGTAAAAATTCAAGTCTAGGGAGGTTGCAAGTAATCCCTTTGTAATGATGTATTATTTTGGATGGTAGGGCAAGAGTGAAAAAAACATACGGACTACCATCCCATTTCTTTTATTTAACTGAAAATAGTGTTAAGAAAAATACAAAAAGAATTAGTAGTTAGCGAGTCGAGTCTTGGCTTAACAACGCCTCATTGTACATGTAATTGACCAAGATGATTGACTTGCCACCACTGAAAATTCCCTTTATCCAACAAAACCGTGTTTATCATACCCTTACACCTAACGTTACAACCCTTTAAAAGACCTCTTTGATAGTTTATCCTAGGTTCTTATGCCTTTGTGGTGGAGGTTTGATCCGTTCCCAAACCTATGGTAATCTATGTGCTATGACGGGTAGTGAGTGTTTCAGTTTCAACTTTTCCATATGTGTTACAATTTTATACACCCGAGAGATGTGAGAATCCAAACACTTATTGTGAGGCGCTAGTATATAATTTCCGTGCTTATTTTGACTAACGTGGAACGATTGTATGTTGTAATTACTATTATATTAATGTTAAATGACCCCTAACTTGTAGATTGATTAGAATAAAAGCTCATTTGCTTGAGGACAAGCAAATCCCAAGTGTAGGGATATTTGATAAGGATTTATTTTATACCTTTTTAAGGGGTCATTTAAGCCTAAAATCGTATTTATATGATCAAATATTGCCTCAAATCGTTTCTTTTTGTATTTTAGGTACGTGGGACGAGAAATCTGGAAATCAGCGCTTTTTGGACGTATTTGGGCGAAAAAGTGAAGAAAACAACTAAGTCGCGGAAAACCTGTCAGGATAGAAGACCTGACGGCGTCACGTTATGCATTGTGACGCAGTCACTTGCTATTTTGGAGCTAGAAGATTTAATACACGTCGCTTCAGAAATAATTCAAGGATTTACACCTGACGGCGTCAGGTGTAATTTAGAGGAGTGTGTCACGTTTTATGATTACAAGGGACGGCGTCATAGGATTACTAAGTGACGTCGTCATAACGGCGACTTGCAAAAGACGAAACCTTAACACTCTGTTCCCGAGTTTGATGAGGAAAGAAAAGAAAAGGTGTGGAAAGAAGAGGAGAGGAAAGAAGAGAAGAGGTTAGAATACAATTATAGTTTGTTGTGTTCCCGAGTTGAGAAGAAAAGAAGAGAAAAGGCCCAAGACTTCTTTCTTTCCAAATCATCCCAATATTGGGAAGAAAGTTAGGAGAGAAGATTTGATGGAATTTTCTTCCCTCTTCTTTTCTCTTCTTTCGAACAAAAAACTCGGGAACGTGATTTTTTTTAGTTTTTCAAAATTCTCTTTCCTCTTCTCTTCTCTTCTCTCAAAAAAATAACTCGGGAACACAGTGTAAAGGCGGCGAGCTGATGGCGTCAGGACTTATAACCTGACGCCATCACCAATATAAATCTATATATAGTTTTCGAAAATTTTCATTATAAGAGAACTTTTTGGGAGACACTTTTGGAGACCCAAACCCTAGGCGAATTTTGCAGTTATTGTAAAGCTTTTACAGCCTCTTTTATCTATGTTCTATTGAAGATAAGTATTCCCTTTAATCATTCAATATGTCTATATGTTGTTTGATTATGTGTTTATCTTCTCTTCTCTTTAACATGCTAGCTTAAATTCTCTAGTGTTTGCTTAGATCTAATGAAACCTAGTCATTGATTATTGATTTGTTGTCTCTTGTTGAGTTGATTGCCTCACGTTAGGTTAAGAAAACTGGCTAACCTCTTATATGTAACTTGCTTGAACGTCTTAAACAACGCAACCGTAGAGTGCACTATCGGTTTTTCTCGTTGTATTTATTGCGTGAGTTGCGATTTGTTGATCCTAGAAAACTTAATAGACTTTAAGGGTTTTAGGGGAGACTAATACTCATAGAGTTGGGGACTTCGGCACCACCCCACGACCAATATTAAGGAATACAACGCTTCAACTAAAACAAGGGTGTGACAATTCAACGAATCAGTAAAAGATAACTAGGGAGTAGTGAAATCTAAGTAAACACGTTTGTCTCACCATAAGAGTTCATCCAATTTACTTTTCTTGTTATTACTTTAATTTTAGTTTATAATTAGTATTTGGGTTAGTTGCTTAACAACTAATTCCGCCCTTCCCTTCAAACTGAGATTTTAACTGCTTTCATAAAATATAAAAAATACCAAAAGAATCATCCCTCACCTTTAGACCTATCTCGACATACACTTCAACCTAACGACACTATTCCCCTAGAGAACGATCAATCCCCCGGACATACCTATACTACACTGCAACGATCAGATACACTGCCTGGAGAATTGCAAAACTTCTCAAGATCCCTTGAGAAGTAAAACCTTTTGCGAAGGTCTTGCGATCCCGCATCAACAAGCTAGCGTAAGTTTATTAGTGTTTGCTTAGATCTAATGAAACCTAGTTGTTGATCATTGGTTTGTTGTCTATTGTTTAGTTGATTGCCTCGCGTTAGGCTAAGAAAACTGGCTGACCTCTTATATGTAACTAGCTTGAACATCTTAGAAAACGCAACCGTAGATTGCACTATTGGTTTTTCTCGTTGTATATATTGCATGAGTTGCGGCTTGTTGATCCTAGAAAATTAATAGACATTAAGGGTTTTAGGGGAGACTAATACTCATAGAGTTGGGGACTTCGGCACCACCCCACGACCAATATTAAGAAATACAACGCTTCAACTAAAACAAGGACGTGACAATTCAACGAATTAGTAGGAGATAACTAGGGAGTAATTTTATCTAAGTAAACACGTTTTCCCCACCATAAGAGTTCACCACAATTTACTTTTCTTGTCATTAGTTTAATTTTAATTTTAGTTTATAAGTAGCTTTTGGGTTAGTTGCTTAACAACTAATTCCGCCATTCCCTTCAAAAACGAGATTGTAATTGCTTTAAAAAAGAATCATCCCTCACCTTTAGACTTATCTCGACATACACTTCATCCTAACGACACTATTCCCCTAGAGAACGCTCAATCCCCTGGATTTACCTATACTACACTACAACGATCAGGTACACTGCCTGGAGGATTGCAAAACTTCTTAAGATCCCTTGAGAAGTAAAACCTTTTGCGAAGGTCTTGCAATCCTGCATCAATTTTCAACCTTTTTTATACATTTTTGCCCGTTTTCTTACGTTTTCGCCCCTTTTATATGTTTTCGCCCGTTTTCTTACGTTTTCGCCCGTTTTCATACATTTTCGTCCGTTTTTATACGTTTTCGCCCGCTTTTATTTGCTTTCTCCTGCTTTTATACGTTTTTGCTCGTTTTCATACGTTTTAGCCCGTTTTCTTACCTTTTTGCTCGTTTTCGACCGTTTTCATACGTTTTCGCCAATTTTCTTACGTTTTCGCCCGCTTTTATACGTTTTCGCCAGCTTTTATAGGTTTTCGCCCGTTTTTATACGTTTTTGCCCGTTTTCAAACGTTTTCGTCCGTTTTTATACGTTTTCACCCGTTTTCTTACGTTTTCGCCCGCTTTTATACGGTTTCACCCGTTTTCGCTCATTTTCATACGTTTCTATATGTTTTCGTCCATTTTATACGTTGTCGCTCGTTTTCGCCTGTTTTCTTACATTTTCACCCGTTTTCTTACGAGCGAAAACGTATAAAAACAGTAGTATAATAAATCAGGTGAAAGATATAAGTAAAACAAGAAACAAATAAGAAACAGCGATGCAAAAATATAGTAAGCAAAGAGAAAACAGGGCGAAAAGGTAAGAAAAGGAGCGAAAACGTAAGAAACGGGCGAAAACATAAGAAAACGGGCAAAAACGTATAAAAACGGGCGAAAAGGTAATAAAACGAGCGAAACGTAAGAAAACAGCCAAAAACGTAAGAAAACAGGCAAAAACGTATTAATTTGAGCGAAAACGTAAGAAAAAGGGGGGAAACGTAAGAAAAGGGGCAAAAACGTATAAAAAGGGGCAAAAACTGGCGAGAATGTAAGAAAACGGGCGAAAACTGGCAAAAACATATGAAAACAGGCGAAACGTAAAAAAATGGGCGAAAACGTAAGAAAACGGGCGAAACGTATAAAAAGGGGCAAAAACAGGCGAAAACGTAAGAAAACGGGTGAAAACGTATAAAATGACTAACGGTCGTTAGTATAAAGGACTAAGGCTGCAATAATAAAATAAACTGTGCAATAATAAAATAAACGGTCGTTAAGAAAAGAGATTTTTTTTAAAGAAAATCAAATTTTGAGTTAATTACAAACGGTCGTTAATATAAAGGACTAACATTGCAATAATAAAATAAACGATCGTTAATTGAACCTGCTCCACGTAGGAATAGCAGGTTTTGCAGGTCACCGGTACACACAAAGATCGAGTTTTGAAAGTTTATTGACAGAACGTGGAAAAAAAATAGCTACATACAACCATAAAAAAATGGCAAGTTAACTACATTTTCAAATGATTTGCCCGACAAAAATATTCAAGGTTGCATTCCACCTGAGAATCGATAAGCTATAAACAAAAGGGGAACAAATCATGTGCATTGCACATGCTACTCATTTGTGGGAAAATATCAAGAACCCTCACATAGTTTCTCTCTAATTTCATATTCATCCCCGATTCACCTTCATCACCAAGAGCATTCTTTGTGAATTTTCAGATTACCTTTATCAATTCAATTTTTCTTTAACATATACTTAATTTTAACCTTCTTTGTGAATTTTTAGATCAACATTCTTTTGTTCTTAAATTTATGCTTCAATTCTGTATTTACGTTCATTCATAAAGGCCATAACAAAAGAAGATCATGTAAAGTATACTTGGTAACGTATTTCAACGAAAGTTATACACAATTAATTTATTAAGAACAAATGCAGTCCATAATATGGTCAAACATGCTTCGTATATATAAGATATATTGCTATGAACTCTTATTTTGAAAATTAGTGCATAAACAATTCAAAATGTGAATATACATTAAAAAAATTCTGAGGTTATTTTTATTGATCGAAGAAGGATGAGAAACTGATAACATGCTCTTGAAAAAGAAAATATAAGATTAATCAAAAGATTACAGTGTTACTTTGTCATTCTGTGAAATTTTATTTTGTTCCAAACAAGAGAATTATTCTTTGTCATAATTTTTTTATTATGATTCTTTGTTTATACCAAACATTGGAATGTATTTTCTTTCTCATGAACTATTCCCTTTCTTAGTGATCCCATTCTTAACTGCATTTCCATTCAATATGATTCACTCGTACCAAATTAAAGTAAAAAATATGTTTGCAGTGTAGTTGGGAAATTAAGACCGTTGTGTTTGCTTTGGGGGTAAAGAAAATCAATGATGAACGAACATTACGCAAGTACCATATAGGACCCATATTTTGTTACAACAGCAGGGAGCAAAAGTAACTAAGTTTTACTTCAAGACATGCCCGAAACTTTTGAGATTGTCGTGAGAAAGCACATTTTCTGGTAATTTTGCGAGTTTACAAAATTCATTTCAAATAAACTCCAACATCAAAATGATTCTAGCAAAGTAGTAAGAATACCATGTTTTTACAACATATTTCTAGACAACTCTCCACTAAAATGGTTAAAAAGGCAAAACTTAGTTACCTTGTCGCCTCCGCTTAATTCTTTCAAGTGCACCAAGACTGGTGTCACCGTCACCTGTTTCCTTCTCTTTTTCAACTTCTTCGTCGTCTCGTTTCCTAACAAGACCTCCATATACAGCATCTGGAACATCTTTTTGTGCAATTTCGACTTTGTCGTCATCATCTTCTTCATCACTTTCGCTTCCTTCTGGAAGTTCAATTTCTTCTTGATTTTGGATCAATCCTGAAGCGGTTTCTGATAACTGTATGCTGCTACTCACAAATCCAAGCTTCCTAGCAACACTGTTTTCCTTTGGCGCTAGCTGCCTTTCTAAAGCTTCCATTTCATCCTCAAGGACTCCAGCTCTCTTTAACTGATCCATTGCATCATCTAAAGTTGGCTTCTACAAGTACTCGGGCAAACAGACGTGTGTCTGAAATAATAAATTAAAACATATTAGTATCATGATCCTCGATCCTCATGCATTTCTCTATGCCAATTATACCCCTCTACAATCTCCAATTTGCATTCTAGGCTGTTTATCAATATTTCTCCCTACATGTAGCAATTTTGAACAATTTGCTTATTGGGTCAGATTAAGTCGTATTTTATAGGTGTACGCAATCTGAACTACTCAAGGTTTGCCTCGCTAGAAACTCAACCTGAGCTCAAGATAGACAAGCTAGAAGTTGAGTTGGTTTAATACAGGAGCTTGAAAGCCTAAGCTTTAAATACTGAGCTCACTTAAGCTTGCAAGCCTAAACAAACGTGCAGACAAAAATCAAGACGATCTTTGGCTTCTTTAGACTCATCTAACAAACAAGCTCAATCGTATAAAATCAGTCACGATCTTAGCTCAAATTTTACAAACGAATCGATCTCGAGCTCGGCTCTTTTACAGCCCTGGTCATGTTTTATTTCAAATGTGTCCCCCCAAAACTATTAGTAATGCATATAACCTCTAAAAATTTGTTTCATTCAAACATTTAGTTCTGATAACAATTATTTAAATGTGTCCCCCAAAAACTATGTTTAGTGCATACAATCTCCTAATTTTGTTTTTAATCCTAAGTAACACACTTATTATTCATAGAAAAACAAAAACAAACAAATAAGCATAGAACAAAAATGGTTTACTTAGCGCCTGTCGGTTTGAACAGAAATCCATTTTGAACTGTTGGACAAGAAAAACCGAAAGAAAGTAAGCATACCTGGATATGTCTTGTAGAAGCACTCCTCTTAATCCGAAGCATGTCACGGAAAGTATCCTCATTGCAATGGTTTACTTCAAATTCATGCCACTTTTTCCAAAAATCACCATCAAACCGAGGGACTGCCAGCCTAGATGCATAATGGAATATTTGACGCGCACGATCAATTTCTCCAAGACTTTTTTCAAGCTCAGCATACTTGATGCACATCTTCATAGCATCTTTCTCAGGGAGTCCTTCAGAAGAAATAGCCTGAGCATAGATCTCCCGAGTTTTTGGAACACCATATATTTCCGCTACACGAGCAATGTATATTTCATACATGCGCAACTGCTCGCTGGCTGGGACCGCCTTTGTTGCTTGATCATAAACACGCATGGCTCGTTTAGCTAGACCAAAATCCTCTTCTAACTTGGGATACTGAAGATAGGCTTTACAACTTCAGTAGGAACCTGTTTAACAATCATTGAATCAAACCAATAAGTTACAATCAAATTTGATGAAAAATTATTAGCAGAGAAGATAGTGAATGATACTATCCACATAATAAGCATAAATGCAATGCACAATTGACCAGTAACCGTACCATTTCAACAGCATGCTCAAATAGCTCTCTAGACCTCTCAAGTTTTGACTTCCCGTATCTTTTGACAAACTTTGAGTGATAAGTAACCCAAATGTCTTTCACATGTGAATATTTGAAGATCTTCACCCCTCTTTCATAGACCTTGAAAGCATCCTCAAAATACTTATGATCCTGGAGCACATGTAAGTTAAATTTTAGTTTCGGAAGGGTTAAGTAGTATAAAAATAACATGAAGAAAAATAAGGTTGCAAAATTGAAAATTGTGGATATAATGAAGAAAATACAAGTGACTTTACATACCTCAAGGAGCGTTGCATAGTTTATAATAATGTGTGGTGTGGCAATCCAAAGATCCAAGATCCGCTCATAGACAGCACGGGTTGATTCCAAAGTACCTAAACTTTCCTCTAAATCCACATTAAATGTCCAAAGTCTTAGAGACTTGTGAAACTTTATTTGTACTGGTTCATTGCCACTGCAGTAGAAAATTGCAAGATAAAACAGTGTAAGTTGTAACTCTAGAGTCCAAGCAATCAATTCTAAAGCATGCATGCTACAACAGTGAACGGTAGAAACCAATTCGTAATATGCACCATTCGTATCTAACCTCATGGAATGTTAGTATTGATGGATTTTTGCCTAATTTTGGATTTTGATATAAGTTTGTTAAAAATTTATGGAAATTCTTATATATTATGATTTGATAAAAAGACGATCATATTGAGGAAAAACAAACATCCTACTCTATTTTAGAAAAAGTGCTTTAGACCGCCTCTTATCAACAAACAAGTGAACAACACCGTAAGTGACCTTAGGTTATAGCAAATATCCCAGCCTACGATACTTGTTTAGCAGTTACAGACTTTAATCCCTTAAAAATAAAAAAGGTCAACTTTTATGTGTTTGCATTACACCCGAGTTTATTAATACAGTAGCAATATAAAATTGTCTAAATCAACTACACAAAACTATACCAATCGCAGGGCACAGATTGCTAACATAATCATAAAATGTGTCAATTTCAACCCACTTACTAATGAGATTGGTGTGATTTAGGTTGTGTTTTATCGGTTGCGGGTTAAATTAGACCAATAAAAAAAACTCAGTTGAAACTGAAATAAGTCACAGAGATTAAAATATAGTAAAACTTGTTGGGTCAACCCAACCCAACCTGTCTGTTTGGACCCATACTACAAATGACATGTGATGACCCTGTTCTGACCATTACCTAGCTAATCACCATAAAAGGTTAGCTTGTCACCCGATAGACATAACCTTTCAAGTTACCAAATGCGAAATTCCACTGTGGGGTGTTTTCATACGTATATCAACTAACCCCATTGAATATTGTTACATCTAATATTGGAAACTGCGAAGATATATATCTCGAACTATGCGGTCATCCTCAACCAGATAGAACAGAAAACTGTAGTTCTATCGGTAAATGGTTTCAGCTATGATTTATGTAAAATTTGGTTTCGTATTACCCATGTTGTGCACTTATGGTAATTGCAAAGTGAAAAAAAAACAAAAGCAAATACAAAGGTATTAAATATGCATGAAAAAATTAAATATAAATAGAGGAATAGCTTACCTCTGCGTTTCACCTCGGCAGACGGTTCAACAGTAGCACGCCTCATTAACTCCAACGCTCCCTTGAAATTCTTGTGCCAAGGTTCCATCTCTGCCTATTCACACCAAACACTAGCCAGGTTATCCACGGCTTTATAATTAACTTGCACAGCCTTATCTAAGATCACCCTTGCATTAGGGACATCCTTATGAGTTTCATACAACTTCGCAAACGCAACCCATAACGTATGTGGTTTGCCAACGGCTTTCATTGGGTCAATCGCTCTTACAGCCTCGGTGTATGTCAATATCTGCTTCGTCGAATGACCTTCAAATATCTTAACTCTCCTGTGCCACTGTTCCACGTTATGAGGATTTTGGCGTAAAAGAACACTATTAGCCAATTCAGGCCTTCTATCCATAAGATGCTCCAATCTCACTATTCTCAAATCAACATCCTTCTCGTCACACAACCAAAACTTCTTAAGCTTCTTCTCCGACTTCCCTACATTAAGCCGATTATCTTCCTCCTCTTCACCATCATCCTCAACACCGTTCTCTTTCCCACATTCACATTCTTCTTCCTCCTGTTCGTCCTCACTCATTGCTTCCATCTTCAATGCAAGCACACTCTCTTACAGTGATTAATCAAACATTAGGGATATGAAATGAGTTACCTGTGGTGGGTGGTGATCGTCGAAACCCTTACAGTGATTAATCAAACAATAAATAAATATGAAAACCCTAAAATACTTAGAACAATCAGATTAGAAAGAACCAATTACGGTTTACGCACCACACCAAAACCCTGACGAAACTAAACAAGGATGATAACCAATTATGATTAATCAAACAATATACAGTATTGTATTTGTAAAACAGAATTATAAGAATAAGAATAAGAAATCGAGTTTTATTAGAAAGAATTAAATGTTAGGAATTAATTAAACCCGATTCCTACAGTATATATAGGCTGTAAGAGTCGTGGTGAATTTTGGGTGAATTTAAGGTGCGTTTGGTTTGTAACTAGGATTGGAATTGGATTTAGATTAGGGAAAGGTTTGAAAGAAAATGAGGAGAGAGAAAATGTGTAGTATATAAAAATTATAAATTAGTTTATTATATAAAACTATTACTAGTATTTGTTAAAAATAAAATAGTGAAGAAAAATATTAAAAATAAAAATAATTGAAACTTGTAGTTGATATTAATGCACAAGTGGGACCACTTTGTATCAATCATCAATTCCTACTAATTTACCCTACTATCAAATCTATAATTCAATACCTCTATTTGAAAGAAAAAAAATATACCAAACAAGTCTTTTGAATTTTCTTTGATTCTAAATCCCCCGATACCCTCATACCAAACGGGCCCTTAGAGATTGGCAGTATTTGGCCCATCATGAATAAATTGTAGATATTGGCCCATTGAATTTTGTTACTTTGACTAGAAACCATGGGCAGAGCCAGAAATTTTTGCTCGGGGGGGGGGGGGGGGGGGGGGGGGGGGCACATCTTGATAATTTTTATAAAAAACATTAAAAAATGGTTATTAATAAAAGTTAAATACCGTATTTAAATTTTACATTTATATGTTATGTTTTCTAACGTAGCTTAGTCCTTTGTCGGTATAACTTATTGATATATTTCGAAAGTAGGAAGTATCTATGCACAACCACTAAATTTTGAAGAATAAAAAATGTCAAGTACATGTGCATCACGATGCAATATCGATACGAAAATGGAAGTCACTAGTATTACGAGATTATGACGACTAATTGTTCCAAAATGCAAAAAAATATGTTTCTTAAGCATGTCAACTGTTTGGTTCTCATATTTGTGTATAGTATTGCAGGTTATAGTAGAAGGGGCAAACATGGACATTTTATTCTTACTTAATGAAGAAGTGTATGGTTTGCTGCTTATGCTAAAGAATAAAGAGTTGAAGGGCCTTAGTGGAACATTGTTCACTATACAATGAGTCCACCCTCCTAGGGTTTCACTCACTCAATCATAACAGCTTTATCATAGCTACTCTCTCTTTCTCTAATCGTTTGAGTATTGTGATCATTTGATCTCTCTTATTTCTGTGTAATCATTCAGCATTAATAATAGGCAATCTGTGCCGACTATTGTATTTCATTCTTGAATAAAAATTACATTTGGTTGCTCTGTCTATCTCTTTGAGACCATCGCACATGGTATCAGAGCGCTAGGCTTTTGATTATCTTCAATCCGGATTTCTAGGGTTTACTAGAAATTGGGGTTTTTGGTTCTTGATCTCTCCGGTGGCTATTAATTGTGTTCAGGGATGTCTATGGTGAAAATATTAGAGGCCAGACAAAAATATAACAATGTCAGGAAAGTAGTGCATGTTGCCTGGAATTTTGCATGGCCTAATATTCGGATTTAACCCCAATCCTTAGGCCCACCCATATGTACCAAACAACAAATTAATACCATCATGCCTAAATCCAAACCCCACGACCCCAAACCAAACGGGCCTAAAAGTTATCTTATTGGACTGTTTTATTTTGTTTTGTTTTTTGAATCAACCACATTATATTGGAGTGTGACGCAGACGCTTTATATTTTAGTGAAACTATACAAGAGGTTAATTGCAACCATTGGACCTAGAAGAGGTTTGTTCATATAATAACTTTTATGAAATAATTCAAATCAGTGATACATTCTCATATCCTAAAAAATATGCCAAAAGTTTTCTTTATATACAAGAAAAGAACGGACCAATCATCAATGGGTCAGATTGATTCAGACCCAACCAACATATGTAAATTTTAGCCCATTTGCTTATGAATGGGTCATTTTGGGTTGTGTTTTCTCTTTAATGAGTCGAACATGTAAATTATAAAACGCTAAAATTTTGATAATTTTGTTATTCTTATATATCAAACTTACTATATATAAAATTATTAAAGCTTTAGATAAAAAGTGTTTCTAGTCAACACAGGTTATACAACCTGCACCATACAAATATTACCCGTTTTGACTCATTATAATACTTGCCAGCCCAGCCAACCCGCCCATTTTCCACAAGTACTACTTTATCGAAGGATATTTAAGACATTTATAAATGGCCGCACTGTCCAAAAATTATATGTTCAATCAAACATTGTAAATTTCAAGGAATGAAAAAGAGTAAGACCTACAAAATCCTAAACCAATAATACTGATGCACTTACGATGATAAGAACAGATGTAAACCCAATTGAAAATCCTTCATTGTTTCTGCGCAAATAATGATCAAGAATCGTTGAAAATCCTTCATTGTTGGGATTCTAGATTTGATGAGACAAAATAAATAGAAGAATGAAATAAAAGGGCTTAAAGTGACAAAAAATGAAAGTTCAAGATTACTACGAAGATCTTTTATTTTTAGTATATATCTTTTGTAAACCCTAAATCTCTATTATATAAAGAGATCAAGGGTACAGGTTTTTATAATTATGTCTTCCACAATGTAGAATACAGAAAAGTATGTGTGTGTCTAGGGCGTAGTAAATTGTAAACGCCTAGACTAGATTAGAGTTTGTGTAGTCGCCTCAAGGATCTCTTGATTCCTGTTACAAGATTAGTGTAAGCGTATTATTCTGATCAAATAATATTGAGGCGAAAAGTGTTAAAAAGAAACTTTGTGTCAATAACAATTGATTTGTTCTTATTCCGCTGTGCATTAATATTCATTGTTATTATTGAACCCTAAAGCTCAAAACGATCCAAGAAACTATCTTTAGCATGTTCTTAGTTTTTACAGGTGGTATCAGAGATTGGGGAGCTCGTTACCTAGGGATTCACAAAGTTTTATTGTCGTGGAAGACAGCAGATTTGAAGAAGGTTTATGGCTGTTATTTTTAAGGAATCAAGCTTACGTACAAAATTGAAACACGATAAATTTATTGCTCATTAATTTGATTGGTCGTTTACTGTTGGTCTTTGTCGTTATTAATTAAATTGGTCGAAGGTTATTGTTAAATATGTGGCGACAAGGTTATTGTTAATTAATTCAAGATTGGTGGTAGCAAATGTGGATTGTAATATCTCGTACTGATTTGATCAATTGCGTTTGGTGTCAGTGCAATATAATAATTGTATAATCGATCTGATCATTCTGCTGCTTGGTTTATTACAATAATAGGTCAAGTGAATTTAATATATTTGTTGCTTGTGGTTAATGAAGATTTGTTTGAAGTGGACTGTTATTGATTTGTCTATGATCGATTGTGGGCCAGCGAAGACACATGGATTGTACAGATCATTTATGGCGTGTGTTAAAAGTTTGAATTTGATCGATAATTTAATTGATACCTCGTACTTTATGAGGTAATGGGTCGATTATTTTAATGTGTGGGACTGATTAATACTACTGCGGTACTGCTAGCTTTGCAAATTGTTCTATTGCTTGGTATTTTTATTCTGCTGCTATGCTTATTATTCTGCTGCTGCGTAAATTGATTCTAGCTTTATGATACTGCTGCTACGTTTAGTAGTTTCTGCTGCTCGATATGATTAATACTGCTGCTAGCTACATGATTTACGAGTAGTAAGGGGAAGCGTATAGTGTTGATTGGAGATTTGGTACACACACACAGGGGAAGTTCACACACACAAGGAGATTGGAATTTGTTTTAATTGTTCTTAAATTATTTAAAGAATCGAGTTAATTTTCTTATTGGCGAAGAGGAGTTTTTGTTGCTTCTTTGATGATGCAGTGGAATTTTTCAAGGTTGTGTCTTATCATACCTTTTCAGCAGGAGGTAACTTGTTTGTTCATTCAGGTGACTAAGAATTGACAAAACACTTGAAGGAGTTACATTGTAGTGCTCAGTGATTATTGTCAAGGGATTGCTGTCTCCCTGTAGGATCGAGTACTTCGAGCTTGATTGAGCTTGGTATAAACAAGAACCTCTGCAATACAAGTGTTTATGCGGAAACTAAACAGCAAGTATTATAAAGAAGAAAACTCTAAAAGAACAATGATCCTCTATGGATCAAACTATTGAACTAAGAATTGTTTATTGAATATTAAAAGATGTTCAAGACGTACATAAACTCATAGATGGGTTTATCTTTTATACTAACAAGATCACCTAACCCTAACCCGTTCTACAAGAAAACGTGTAAAGAGATTAACAACAATCTCTTCTAAAAATAAATCATAACAAACATTCTAAATATACGGATAACAAATAATACTATCCGCAGCAACAATGCTATCGGCAGGAACCAACTTTACACTATCGGCAGCAACAATGAAACTCTTATTTCCCAGAGATCCTAACAGATTGCTGTCTCCCTATACTATTGAGTATACGTTCGAAGTCGTATGTAGTACAAGGCATAAGACACAAGGTTGGTTTCTTCTACTTCAGCATCAAATTCATGATGATTATTTTTCTTCAACAGTATATAAAGCCTATAGATTTAAAGAATCATTTTATGTACATGCATCACTCGAGGGGAAGTTTCTACTGTTTATTCGTTCTCTATTTGTTGATAACAAAAGGGGGAAGAAATATTGTGATGACATGGCATGGCTTAAGGGGAAGACAAATTTGTTTCATTCAGGGAGATGATTACAACTCAATTTCTCTACTTCGTCTAGGGAAGTTCGTACACGACTTTGCTTGTTTTGTCATCATCAAATAGGGGAAGATTGTTGGGATTCTAGATTTGATGAGACAAAATAAATAGAAGAATGAAACAAAAGGGCTTAAAGTGACAAAGGAAGAATTCTTCAATTAATGAAGAATGAAACACAAGGGACTTGCTTGATAAAGAAGTTTTTATTTATTAGTCCTTCGTAGTCTTTTGTAAACCCTAAATCTCTATTATATAAAGAGATCAAGGGTACAGGGTTTTAATGTATGTCTTCCATAATGTAGATTACTAAAGGTGTGTGTGTGTGTCTAGGGCGTAGTAAATTGTAAATGCCTAGACTAGATTAGAGTTTGTGTAGTCGCCTCAAGGATCTCTTGATTCCTGTTACAAGATTAGTGTAACCGTATTATCTTGATCAAATAATATTGAGGCGTGGAGAGTGATTAAAGAGAAACTTTGTGTCAATAACTTTGATTTGTTTTAATCCGCTGTGCATAATTGTTCATTGTTATTGTTGAACCCTAAGGCTCAAAACGATCCTAGAAACTATCTTTAGCACGTTCTTAGTTTCTACAACCCAATTGAAAATCCTTCATTGTTTCTGCGCAAATAATGATCAAGAATTGTTGATGATGTGGCCAAAACACTCAACAACAAACCACCTAGAAAAGTTTCGCAGGAAAGCAGCCAAGTCAAATCAATGCAACACATAATTGTAGCTGAAAATACTGTGCACAGAGATATACCCCAGAAACGGGTTGTTAGGAATTTCGGAAATAAGATATTTCTTGTTGCTGCCGATAGTGTAAAGCTGGTTCCTGCTGAAGCTCATTGCTGCTGATAGTTCTATCTTGTTTCTGCTGATAGTAGTTGTTACGGCGGATAGTGTTAGTTGTTATCCCGTATGTTTAGAATGTTTGTTAGGTTTATTTTTAGAAGAGATCATGTTTATCTCTTTACACGTTTTCTTGTAAGACGGGTTAGGATTAGGGTTTCTTATCATTATAAAAGAAACACCCCGTCTATGAGTTTGATATATCTCAACGACAAAAACAATCATCAATAATAACATCTTTTAGTTCATTGTACGATCCATAGAGGATCATAGTCTTAGTTCTTTTCTTTTCTTGTTCGTACTCAGAGATTCTCTTGTAGTGTGCTTGTGATTACATAGGCATCCTACCGATCCACATAGGCTCAAAGATCTAGCAGGTGTGTTAGATTCAACAAGTGGTATCAGAGCCTGGTGAGGATCTCTGATAAAGAAGAAAAGTTCGATAGGAAGCAGATGCGCAGAAGTACTGTGATGTGTCGTTGCGGTTTAGCAGTTTTAATGCCTACTCAAGTTTTAAATTTATATTTAGCCGACTTATCAATATCACACACACTTAACAAGCAGTGTACCCGGTCAGTATGAAGATAATGGTAAGTAGAGTGTTGATCACTAAGAGTGGAATGTATTATCTAGTTATTCTAATTAGTATTTTAATATCTTAACGCAAGGGGGTTTCAGCCTGAGAGACTGGCACGATTTGTTGTAATTAAATAATAAAATAAACCAATAGGCACGAATCAGCAAGTAGCACACACGTACACAGATAAATACTCGAGACAATAAGAGGGCTGTCCTTATGATTAAGTAGATTGTCACTTGTTTTATTGATAGCTTTATATGAAGTGTATGTAGTTAACCCTTTCTCGTTGGTCCTAATCTTATCGGCGAGTAAACCCTTAATGATTACTTATGTCTAAAAGTTATTCCTAAGTGATCAATTTAGAAACAACCGTGGGAGCCACATTATGTCCCGCAGTCAAATGCCCGCAAGCCACTAATAAACACAGAGGTTATCAATGCACTAATAAGTAGTAACCAAAGACATCAACATATAAACTTTAATTGATGGGAAAGCAAGTATTAAAGGGAGTGCAATCTTTCGTTGTCACATTACACAAGCCACCAATCCTGATGAATTAAAGTTTGCTAACACAATAAAACAAAACTACTTAATGAATTAAATACATGCAGCACCTTCTTACAGCTCTTGTATCTTTGATTTGGGTGTGTCTTGTGCTGCCTTCTTGACTGAATTCGTCCTTTGTTCCTCCTGTTTGGTCTTCGGTTTTAGGGTTTTCGGAACTTATAATTCGTCTGGTCTACGGGGTATTTATAGTTTCTGTCTGAGGGAAGATGCGGCGCATCTACTAAGTAGATGCGGCGCATGTACTTAACTTCGCGTGGGGTCCAAGATTATAATATTCAGGAATATTCGTACACCGCCAGAAGATGCGGCGTAACTCCATGATTAGATGCGGCGCATGTCCTCTTGTATCTTGGATCGTATCTGGTGATATCTTGATAGAGATGCGGCGCATGTCGAGAGTGAGATGCGGCGCATCTGGAGCAGAATTGACTTGATCTTGTCCATGTCAGTAGACCTTCAACTTTATGCACGTTTTGCTCCATAATTAGTCCAAAATCGCTAAGTTTCACCAAATGCTTGTTTTTACCTGAGAATTACAAAAGTAAACGATTAAGTATCAATCCTCATACATAATATAGTAAAACAAGTCAAATTAATAGGATAAATGATAGTAATAAAATGTACTTATTTGAGTTCATCAAATATCCCCCCACTTGAACTTTACTTGTCCCCAAGTAAACCTTAGAATTTCTTTTATGAAAATGTATCCTAAAAGATGTTAGGATTTATTTTTATATTTAAGCATGTATTCGTTTATTTCATAATCACACAACTAAACACTTAACGAATTAGAAGTAAAATAAAATAAGTCGATAAAATCAAATCTAATCGTTTAACTGTCCAGTCGCGACAAATATTCTATCATAAGCTTGGCAAGTATACACATCTCCACCAATAAAGCTAAGGAATAACAAGTCTAAAGCGGTAAAAAGGGTTTTTAGGCTTAAGGGTTAATTATTCTTAATCACTATCGATCTCAAATTCCAGAAAAGGCGACAAAATCACAAATACATGATCGAATCCACGAACACGATACTTGTAATTGCTCAAATCCTTAACTCGAATAGGCTAAAGATAGGTCCAAACTTCACCAATAATAATATATCAAAAAGGGCGACAAAATCATAAATACATAGCCGAATCCACGACTACGATACTTAAGATTGCTCAAATCCCTAATCTCAATAAATCAAAGGTTCGGCTGGATAAAGAATAATAAAGGGCATGGATAACATTTGGGATATAAATTGGTGTAAAAATAAAAATAAACAAAACAAATAAATTAAAATCCTAAGTGTGGTTAATCACTATCCCAACCATCCCATGAATAAGACTCATATCATCGAATAACTCACGCTTTAACACTTGAAACACACGCTTTAGGTAGACACGAATTATACTCAACAAGATCTTAATCAAAGAATAAACCTTAATTGGCGTTCCCATAACTGCCAATTCCCATTCAATCCATAGATATAGTACAACAAATAGTGGTGATATCGACCACTTACATAACTTTACATAAGTTGGTTAAAACAAACATCCAACTCTTTTTTCTTTCTTTTTCTTTTTTTTTTTTTTTTTTTTTTTTTTTTTTTTTTTTTTTTAGCATAAACATAGATGTGTAAAATTTCACCACATCACTATAACTTTCTTTCCGGATAATTTTTCCATACTTTTCATGACTTCAGAAATAATGGTAATAGTGAAAGTAGTAAACACACGAAAAATAAACTCCAAAATATACAATATTTACTTTCACTCCAATTGCATTGTGCAATTTCCCGACCTAACCATAGATAATGAATTACGCACGCGAACACAGGTAATGTAAGGAAACCCACTTTGCCTATAGCAATTAACCAACCACGGACTTTAATCTACAGGGTAGGCTAAGGTGTAAGGGTGTAACGAAACATTTTAAACATAGGTGTAAGAAACGAAAGGAATGGCTCTGAGTGTTTTTCTAGGGGTATCTTACTCTAAAAATGAGAGTAACAAAAGGGTTATACGGGGGTTAACTAACCAGTGTAGTTAGCTAATAACACATAACATATAAAGGCTATTTGGGTGTAATCCTAGAATTTTACCAAGTTAGACAAGTCATTCCAATTATATAAAATAATACTTATTATGGTGGTCTCGAATAGTATACAAGCCAAGTTCTAAAGTTTACAAGTCACCGGCACACTCATAGATTTGTGAATTTTGGAAAATCACAATTTTTGAAAATAACGTCATGTGTGCAGCTATGCAACTTAGATCTTAAACAAAAACATGCTAAAAAAATTTAAGTTTCGATGTATTAAGCACATTTTAAGCATAATTTTTGAAAAAGTTTAGGACAAGTAAGCGTTAAGTGTTCTAATTCTCCAATCCCCCCACTTAAGTTAAACAACGTCCTCGTTGTTTGTATAAAAGGTTAAAAACTGGAAATTAAAAGAATTAGAACAGAAAAACTCCCCTGAGATTTGCTCGGTATGATCCTCCATTAGTATAAGAGCAAAAATCAACTTCTTGTGGATTAGAACGTTAAAGCTTCATACTTGATGTATCCACAGGAAATCCAGGAAACTATAATACCACCAATACTTTAAAACACACCTAAGATAAGAAAGGTTCAACTTGCATAATACATTAGTAGTTAGGAAAAATAAAACTTAAAAATTAAAATTGAAAATCATCAGGTCAGTCGATGCGCCGTATCTTATTGAAGAAGATACGCCGTATCGAGCCTGGAATAAATACGGATCAGAATAAAGATGCGCCGCATCCTTAACCAGGGATGCGCCGCATTAAAATAAACTGATAAATAGTTTTAAAGTCGAAAATAAAAATGCAGAAAAATAAAATAAGATATGACCATTGCAGGAGATGCGTCGCATCTCAGAATTGAGATGCGCCGTATCCTCATGCGGCCTGGACTGACTCGACACAGAAAACAGAATAATAAAAGATAAATCTGGGTTGTCTCCCGGTAAGCACTTGTTTTTATTCCAGAGTCTTCAAGTTAGACTCACGTTCAGCTCAGCAATAAGTCCTTGTCACGGTCCATCCTTCGTCCTTCATCCGAAAGATTTTCCCGTATATCTCTGCGATGTTTTCTTCCGTTCGACTTAATTTAGTATAACTCTTTGTCTTCACCGCAGTATATTCTTCATTAGGACTCAAAGAATATTTGATGATTTTAAACTTTTCAGAAATAATCATGGGTGGCTCCTTGTAAGGAATCCCAAGTAGTTGACACTTTCTTTTGGTGAACTCTTCCTCGTCTTTATCAACAAACTTAAAATAAGGATCCTTAATCAAATAATCATCTAGTTCTTCAATTAATGACTTATCGTCTTGAATCGCCTCCCATTCTCTTTCCAAATCATATTGTAACCGTCGACTAAGCTTCGTGAAATCATCAAACTGTTTATGCACCCATTCCCAGAAAGTAGTATCCGATGTCCCCTTAAGTCCTTTCAAGCGTTCAATTCTGCCCTTTTCTTGTAAAGCCTCCGCCTTTTGTGGGCAGTCTTCAATATTATCGTACCACTCATAATCTTCAAAGGTTACATCGTTTCCAACCCGTTTCATCCCAATTATACTTCCCCCATTACAGGTTCCGTCACTTTTATAATCGCAGGTCGGCCAAACACTACTCCCGTCCTTGAAAACGAAGGGTGTACAGGTGTGATTAATGTGCTCAAATTCCCATGGTTTATCCCAAACCCATGGTACTTGGTCATTCCATTCATAGTACCAGGTGTTTTTGAAATCGTCATAAGTCTTAAATCCTGGTAGATCTCCAGTAAGCACATCATCATCGACTTGAAGAAGGTAGTTAAATTCCTTGAACTGCTTGCACAGGGGTGTCTCATAATCGAACACATCAATGTCAATTCTGAAAAGTTCTTCAATGCCCTCATTGATTGTTGAATCATGAAGTGACGACCCATAATCGCTTTCTACTTCTTCATCTTCTCCTCTCATCCAATATACCCATAATGCATCCTTAGTAGCACGATCCATGCTCTTATGGTTATTAAACTAACTAGCCAACCATTCTGAAAAATCAACATCGTTAGGGTCATGGTTAACGTCAAAGCAAACCTTTCCAATCATACTCTTTTTTATCTCCATGAACTCGTTAAATTGCTTCTTAAAACTCCGAGTCAACCATGAAGTCATAATCTCCTTGACTTCATTTGTAGGGGCAAATTCCGGACTACCATATTTGAGTTCTAGCCAATCATTGAGGGAGAGGTCTATCAATCTTACCAACCTGCCATGAAATAGTAACTCCGCCAAAGCATAATTCATGTCATTATCCTGATATTTCTCATTCAATCCCCAGTACTGTTCGAAATAAGGCATGTAAGAGATTTGGGCATTGCCTCCACCACAGCTGTTGTTACTTGAGTCCATGTATGCAAGATAGAATTTCCCATCATCTTCTTCGATAGTAGTCCAGTTCAATCCTTCGGCTTCAATGCTAGGCCATAAGAGCGACAATTCTTCTCCAGTATACCTCACAAATACATCATAAGAGAACACCTCTTTGTCAATGTTGCATAAACGCATGAATTCCTTAAAAGCAGCTTCAAGAGGAGTCTCCCAAGAGAATAAATCTGCATCGATCATGAGTACATTGAATGAATCTGAAAACAAGCTTTCCTTAGCAAGATATCCGTTAACTGACATGTCTTCCATAGCAAAATCTGTCATCCAAAGTAAAATCATCAGTAGGATTTGTTCGCTAGAAGAGAATTTAATGAATATAGAAACGGATATAAGAATAAAAATAGCTGATATCTGCAGACGATGCGCCGTATCCAAAAAGTTGGATACGCCGTATCTTATAATCGTTAAAATTTAATCAGACTTTATTCAGAAAATAGATACGCCGCTTTAGAATTTAACAATGCGCCGTATCGAATTAATTAATCAAAAATCAACTTATCTAATTAAAATTAAATGCGTCGTATTAACGAAAGTTAATGCGCCGTATTTTCGTTACGTTTAAAAATAAAAGATTTTTGATTCAGTAAGATGCGCCGTATCGACAGAGATCGATACGCCGTATCTGTTTAATAATTCGCAAACTGTTTTTAATTAAAATAATAGATACGCCGTATCTGCAAAAGCAGGTGCGTCGTATGGCGTTAACGTTTAGAAAAAAAAATTTATTAAAAACAGATACGCCGTATCTGCGAAAGCAGATGCGTCGTATTACTTTATCGCTTAGAAAAATTTTCTTATTAAAAACAGATACGCTGTATCTTGGGGAAAAGATGCGTCGTATCGAATTAATTAAACGTGTTGTATTAAAAAAAATTAAACGCAATACGCCGTATCTGAGAGATCAGATGCGCCGTATCGTTTGATTTAGCACAGTACAACGATAGCAGAACAGAAAAATACGAAAAATAAAAACAAAAATTAAACACACAAACGAAAATAAACACACAAAAATAAAAAGAAAACAATTAACACACAATACAACAAATATGCAAAATAGTACAATGATGCAATTAATCTAATAAAAAGAAAAACCTAATTAAAATACTAATCAAATTACCAGATAATAACAATTCACTCCCCGGCAACGGCGCCAAAAACTTGATGCGCGTGATGTGTCGTTGCGGTTTAGCAGTTTTAATGCCTACTCAAGTTTTAAATTTATATTTAGCCGACTTATCAATAACACACACACTTAACGAGCAGTGTACCCGGTCAGTATGAAGATAATGGTAAGTAGAGTGTCGATCACTAAGAGTGGAACGTATTATCTAGTTATTCTAATCAGTATTTTAATATCTTAACGCAAGGGGGTTTCAGCCTGAGAGACTGGCACGATTTGTTGTAATTAAATAATAAAATAAACCAATAGGCACGAATCAGCAAGTAGCATACACGTACACAGATAAATACTCGAGACAATAAGAGGGCTGTCCTTATGATTAAGTAGATTGTCACTTGTTTTATTGATAGCTTTATATGAAGTGTATGTAGTTAACCCTTTCTCGTTTGTCCTAATCTTATCGGCGAGTAAACCCTTAATGATTACTTATGTCTAAAAGTTATTCCTAAGTGATCAATTTAGAAACAACCGTGGGAGCCACATTATGTCCCGCAGTCAAATGCCCGCAAGCCACTAATAAACACAGAGGTTATCAATGCACTAATAAGTAGTAACCAAAGACATCAACATATAAACTTTAATTGATGGGAAAGCAAGTATTAAAGGGAGTGCAATCTTTCGTTGTCACATTACACAAGCCACCAATCCTGATGAATTAAAGTTTGCTAACACAATAAAACAAAACTACTTAATGAATTAAATACATGCAGCACCTTCTTACAGCTCTTGTATCTTTGATTTGGGTGTGTCTTGTGCTGCCTTCTTGACTGAATTCGTCCTTTGTTCCTCCTGTTTGGTCTTCGGTTTTAGGGTTTTCGGAACTTATAATTCGTCTGGTCTACGGGGTATTTATAGTTTCTGTCTGAGGGAAGATGCGGCGCATCTACTAAGTAGATGCGGCGCATGTACTTAACTTCGTGTGGGGTCCAAGATTATAATATTCAGGAATATTCGTACACCGCCAGAAGATGCGGCGTAACTCCATGATTAGATGCGGCGCATGTCCTCTTGTATCTTGGATCGTATCTGGTGATATCTTGATAGAGATGCGGCGCATGTCGAGAGTGAGATGCGGCGCATCTGGAGCAGAATTGACTTGATCTTGTCCATGTCAGTAGACCTTCAACTTTATGCACGTTTTGCTCCATAATTAGTCCAAAATCGCTAAGTTTCACCAAATGCTTGTTTTTACCTGAGAATTACAAAAGTAAACGATTAAGTATCAATCCTCATACATAATATAGTAAAACAAGTCAAATTAATAGGATAAATGATAGTAATAAAATGTACTTATTTGATAAAGAAGAAAAGTTCATAGGAAGTAGATCTGAAGAAGTACTGTGATCGTGCGCACGTGATCCTCAAAGTTGTGTACTGATTTTATTGGTGAATCGGTGGAATTGAATTTATTGCTTGGTCAAAGGGGTTTTGTCACTTACTGGTATATTACACGCAAGTGATAAAGTGAATTGCAAATATCCTCGTACTATTCTGAATTAATTGCTGATCTGTTTTTTGGTGTCGTTTGGTGGAATAATACTCTTCTATTGCCTCGTATCATTTAATTCGGTTTGTCACTGTGTGATAGTCAAAGTCGCTTAGTCATCAAATTGGTCATTTGGGGTAATCTAATTGATTGGCATTGAATTACTTTGAAGACTGCTGATTTGTCGGTTAGGCAATTAAGTGAAAGTGGGTTATTATTGCTGCAATTGTTGACTCGGTTTGTAGAATTGATTTGATATTGGTCGATTTGAGATAGTTATTTGTGGTTTGTCGTGGGTCTGATTAGTTAGGTTGAATCAATTCTTGTCTAACATTTGTTAAGCCTGGTGGAATCAGCTAAACCCTTTGAAACAAATTTCTTAAACCCTCATACAATGATTTCATTCAGATCTGGTGATTCTCTAGAGACATTTGTCAAGAAAGTTAGAAACTTGCTACCTATTCATTCCATGGTGGACTGGTCACAAGATGAGGGAAATGATGAGGAAAGATGTGCCACTCAAGTTAGGGAAATGGTTGTTGGACATAAGACAAAAGGTGAGGCAAATGTAACTAATGCTGGAGCTGCACAGGTTTATGGGATGATTGCTGGATATGGTACACAAGTGGCTGGAGACTTTGGTATGATGGGCCATCTAACTCAGGTACATAAGTGTCCTTTTGATTGTGAGATTAAATATACTAAATTGCAAAAGGATAGTGAAATTAAATACACTGAGTTAAAAACGGAGTTTGATGAGATTGAGCCTGAATATAATAAACTATTTGTTGAAATTCAAGCTTATAAAAAGGCTCTTAAAACTGTGGAAAAAAAAAGGCTTGGCATGAAGCAAATCAGCTTGCTTATGAAGAGAAAATAAGGGTTTTACAGAGAGATTTAGAAAACACCACTAATGAACTTAAATATTCTGAATCTCAATTTGCTAAGATCAAATTAGAAAATCAAGAGCTACAGGCTAAACTAGATAGTGAAGTGGCTAGGATAAATTCTTGGCAACAATCAGACACATATCTTGTTAATTATACTAATAATCCTAAGTGGCGTAAGAAAGGGTTGGGATATGATGCTGGGGGATATAATCCTACAATATTTGACCCTACCCCTAAGGAGGAAAATTACCAAATTCCTGTAAAGTATGTAAAAGAAGGAGAAATGCATGTTGTCCCTCCTCCTATAAGAGGAGTTTTTAAGCCTGTCCCTATCCACTCAGCCCTTGACATTGACTTAGATGAGTCACACATGGTTTATGGCAAAAAGTCCAAAGACTTACCTAAACCTGATGACTTTGTCTCTTGTTCCACAAGTGTCAAGTCCTCAGAACAAGAGTCCAAAGACTTTGTTTCTTGTGATTCAAATGACAAGTCAACCACACCCATGTCTGATGACTTCTCACCAAAAGTAGCTAGTATGGAATCCAATTAAAAGAAAGCTACTTTTGATGACATCCCTTTTAGTCCTGTTAAAAACAATTGTTCTTCTGATTCTGTTTGTGAGAAGTCTTTGTGTGATAAGCAAGGTCATGATAAAAAAAGTCAGGTTAAGAACAAAAAGGTTAAAAGGAAATCATGTTTTGTTTGTGGTAGTTACTCTCATCTTATTAAGGATTGTAATTATTATGAGAGTAAAATGGGTGTGTGTGCTGAACAACGAAAACCTAGATCAGTATGGAGAAATGTTGAGAATATTCCCCCAGTTGTCCCTAAGGCAAATGGATTTCCTAGTGGTAAGCCATTTAATGCAGGAAAACCAGTTCCAGCTGGTAAGTCTATTCCTGCTGTTTGGAAAAAGAATGCTACTGGACCTTACTACAGACCTACAAGTACTTTCTTTCAAAATGATTATAGGTTTGGTTTATATCACCCAATGTTTGTGGGGGGCAAAGATGGGATCATGATGTTCAGTACACAGGCGGTTGGCCTTGGAGGCACAATGGTCACAATATGAGAATGAGGTCCAAGGAAAATGGTGGATCTCATCATTGCTGGTATTGAGGGGAGGCATAAGCCTAAGGGGAGGCTTATTGTTGTATATTTTGTGATAACTAACATATTTTTCAGTTTGTTTTGTGTTCACTAACTAAAATAATGCAGCTGTTGAATTTGTCGCTTCCTATTATTGAGTGAGTGGTTACTGCTGTTGCATATATTGGTCTATTACTGATCTTTGTGGGAACTGATTGAGTTATATAATTTCAACCTTGATCTGATTGGCTGTCATTCTCAAGCAATATTGATAGCTGTTATCAATCACATATGGACATTAATGGCTAGTCATGTGACCTCATACTAGTTGGCTTTTATTTTATTTGTGTGGTCAGACGTGGGTGATCAATGAAGTGAAGCAAATTGGTTTTAGTCAACTGGAATTATTTGATTGTGGGGTCAAGGGTATATTGATTGGTGCTCACGTGGGGTGATGAGTTAGTATATGCTTCGTGGATTATTTATTCGGTTCATAATGATTCAATGAATGGGTTTGTCGCATGATTGATCAATTTGATTTGTCGCTCATGACTGATCTGTTTGTTGCTTTTGGATGCTATGTTACTGATATCATGGGCTCGCATCATTCATATTCGGTTGAGGCTTGATATTCTCTAATTGACCAATTGGTGGTCAACGTAATACAATAATTCTTATTGATATCACATGGGCTTCTTGGAGTGTGATTGGTCAAAGTTTGATGTTGGCGTATTCTTGGGAGATGTATATTGATTGTCATGTATTGGGTTATTTGGTACTGAATTTCAATAATGGATCAATATTGGATGGTTGATTGTCAGTCATCACATGGGTATTGGATGGCATGAGGGTTGTGTCAGTAGCAGCTTATGAGATGATGTAATATTGGTGGTATTTACTTCACATCTCTCGTACTCATTAAATCGATTTATCATCACAATTACTTGGAGTTGGAAGTAAATTGATTGTGGGGCCAGTTATTCTCATATTGGTATTCACATTGTCATTTGTTTCTGCTGATAAGTAAATTGGTGTGCACGTGGGTACACTTTTGTTTCTGCCGTTACATCATTTGTCGTGTACTGCATCAAGTAGATGGTTTTAATTAGTCGGTGGTCAATGGTTGGTGTCAGTTATTGGATCGTATGGCTGCTGCTACTATTAAATCATTTTAAGTGATGTGGTGATTGGAGGACATATTTTATGATGCTGTTGTCTGAATTACCTCGTATTATGTTTGTGGGGTCAGCAAAGTCTTAATTATCAGCGGTATATTAAATTGATCGAATATATTAAGGATTTGCTTACAAGTTGTTTGTCACTTGTGGTGTTACTGCTGTTGACTCTTTTTGTCAATTGATGACTTGATTGGTCAAGTAGATTATTACTGCTGCTGTTGAGTATTGTTGGTCAAATTTATGGGGCTGAATTAATTGGTGTTGCATATGCTAGCTTTAATTGGACATTGAATTGCTTGTCATATTATGGGATTCATGGGTCAGTAACAATACAAATTAGTTTAATTCGTTATGTGGGATCGATTTGCTATACACATGTGGTACAGTTTTGTCGCTTATGGAGGATTAATTGGTTTTCTCGTGCTGATATGGTTTGTCGCTTGATGTTTGACATTAATTGTCGATTTGGCATCTTGTGCAAGTTGTTAGCAATGAAGGAATGTTTGTTTATTAATTGCTTGGTGGTCGACACAAGGTACTATTCAATGTCAGTTGATGATAATTGTGTGGGACTGAATTGATTAGTAAATGCTGTTGTGGTTATTTGTTCCTGCTGCTCTCACATGGTTCCTGCTGCTAAGCTTGAACTGTTTCTGCTGGTAGTGCTTCGGTTCCTGCTGGCAGTGTTTCAGTTCCTGCTGGTAACACCATTTCTGCTGGTAATATTGTTCCTGCTGCTCGGATTCTGCTGCTATTAAAAAAATAAATAAATAAATAAATAAAAATTTATCTTGTTCATTTTTTTTTCTTTATTTTCTTTTATTTTGTTTCTTTTAGTTATTTAAAAAAAAAAAATCTTTTCTTTCTTGTTTATTTTATTTTTGTTTGTTTATTTTATTTCCGTTAGTTAAAAAAAAACCTGTTGTATATTTTTGTGTGCTAATAAGTTGGTTTTGAGCAACACCTTTCAGGTACAGTGTTGGTGTTTACACCTACACAACAAATGGTATTCAACTCACCATGTCTCACAGACAAGAAAGAGTTGACTCACCATGAGGGTACGGCTCTGGTGTGATAATCAAATCCGTTGATAGCTGTAATAGCTTGCTCAAAGCTATTGGGTACTTCAACTCACCCATGGTTCATTCCTGAGAGTTGAAATGGTTCTCAATTCACCATGGATGTAACCCTTTCTGGGATCCAAAGAATTGGCTAGTCCACAAAAGTATGGTTTGTGGTAAAGACAATTGGTATCCATATTTGGTATTCAATTCACCAAGGTTCAGTTGAAACCAAGAATTGGCTAGTCCTGAGCAAACGGCTACAGGTAAAGACAACTCAAATCCGTTTACAGTTGCTGGTTTACTCAAAATCAGATGGTTATCAATGTACCATGGTCTTACACACCTAAACATTGGCTACTCCAGTAGTGATGGCTATTGGTAAAGAGACATCAAATCCATTAATTTTCAATGATTCACCTCTCACAGGAGTTAACACACCTGGATGTGATGAGAATAGTCTGAAACTTAAGTAATTTGATGTACATATTGTCATAGTAGCAGTCAAGATCCAGAATGACGTGGTGACCAGCTTAAATTTTCTTTTGAAGATCATTTCCTATTTCTGCTGAACTATCGAAGTTGCTGCTGGAAGTTTCAAGTGTTGTTGCTGGTTACTTACTGATGCTGCTGTTGGTCTAATCCTCTCCCTATGAACTTCAAAGTACTTTCAGAGATCCAAGAACACTTAGGGAATCTTGTCGGAAATAAGATATTTCCTCAAGATTAGGGGAGGATTGTTAGGAATTTCAGAAATAAGATATTTCTTGTTGCTGCCGATAGTGTAAAGCTGGTTCCTGCCGATAGCTATGGTTCCTGCTGACGCTCATTGCTGCTGATAGTTCTATCTTGTTTCTACTGATAGTAGTTGTTACTGCGGATAGTGTTAGTTGTTATCCCGTATGTTTAGAATGTTTGTTAGGTTTATTTTTAGAAGAGATCATGTTTATCTCTTTACACGTTTTCTTGTAAGACGGGTTAGGGTTAGGGTTAGGTTTTCTTATCATTATAAAAGAAACACCCCGTCTATGAGTTTGATATATCTCAACGACAAAAAAAATCATCAATAATAACATCTTTTAGTTCATTGTACGATCCATAGAGGATCATAGTCTTAGTTCTTTTCTTTTCTTGTCTGTACTCATAGATTCTCTTGTAGTGTGCTTGTGAATACATAGGCATCCTACCGATCCACATAGGCTCAAAGATCTAGCAGGTGTGTTAGATTCAACACGGGTTGAAGTGAATCTTTCCCAGATATTCAACAGTGGCTTTTCCTGGCTTTATATTTGGTATCCTAGCACCCATCTTATTTAAGTACTCGGCAATTTCCTTGGGCATGTTGGCCTGAAATGAATATAGCATATTGAACCTGAGGCTAGAGTAGAGCTTATAGTATCGAGGACCAAAAGTGATAGCAAACGCCACAAATTTTGACCAAACCACATGAACAGTTTATATAAGTTTGACCAAACCACGGGAGAGGTTCATGCAATTTACTCAAATGATTATAATAAGGTAAACAAGTGTTCAGATCAAGCTGCCCCGAACCAGCCCTTTTTGACCCATAACGGCATTACCCCACCCACCCATTTGCCAATATTAATGCCAGGAAAACAGATATAAGAAACTTGCATGGTTATTACATAGAACCATACATACAGTAATAAGAACAGAAAAAGTTGAACAAAATTAGAAACATTACTTACAATGTCAAATATGTTTAAAACGAAAACAAAGAATGCGTAGATTGTATAGTAGACCCATGGCGCTGCTCCAAGAGATGATTCAGGATTTAGGATCTCTCTCACATTTGTCCAGAATCGTGAAGTAAAGAAGCTGCAAACGATGGTCCATATTAGGATGTGACAGCATAATAAAATTTAACAGCCATGAATCCAAATGGATGGGAATTAGTTTGCAAAATAAATCGCATAAACATAAACAATAAGAGCAGTGATTTAATTGAACCTTGCAACGAGGGCAGGAAAACCCAATAGATAGCTGGTAGTGAGGACAGGCTGCATTCCAGATGGGTTAATATTAAATGGGATATACTGTTACTGGGGAGTCTTCTCTGTCCATACCATAAAAATCGGAAAATTAGTAATCGGTAGTATTCAAGTCAAAGATATGAAACACATGAAAATAGTAGCTTAACAACTCTATAAAGGCTTGGAGAGGATCACAACGAGGCGCCAACATTGGTCAGGATAATTATAAACACATGAGCATACAACAAATCCCATTAATGATGCAAAAGCAGAGATGTCATTTACCTGGTAGAAGAAGCAAATTTGAAGCCATAGTATTGTAGCTTAATTTTTCTGCAACCCTGGGTTACAACAACTGCCCACATAGTAACAATAATGAAGACACCCGACACTGCAAGTAAATAAGGCCACCATCCGCCAATACTTCCTGCAACTGAATACAGCAAGATTATAAAGATGAGTAAATTTGAATCTATTTAGAGTTTTAAAAGTCAACATACTAGAGAACTTTTAAACTTACTGACCTAAGAGCTGAGATAACATTTTGCGTAATGTCTCTGTGTAGCCAGTCAAGATATTCACACATATGAGCAAAGATGATCCATGACCTGCCACATTCCTCAAGTATCAGACAGCTGCAAAAAGATATGTAAGCTGATAAACCCAAAACAACACGCTAGACCAAATAACAAATGGACTAAGTAAAAACAGGCATTGTTATATTATCATGTTTTCACTATCCCATTTAACAGGTCGGTGGGGCATTGTTTAGAATCATGTCATCAATGGTAAGTTTAATGGTATAATCAATGGTGCCCTGTAATTATCTTATTGAATCAGCTAGTTTCTAGGACTATAGGAGTACAGCAAATGATATACGGAGTAAATAATAAAACAAGTACAGAGTAGACTAAAGACCACATCTAAGCACAATGTTCAATAATAATACCAAATCCAGAGTCTAATATTTTGTCACAGATCCATGTCGTAGTCATTGCACCAGAGCCCAATAACATTGTTGTCAACATGACGTGCCGCGTCCTACAAGTAAATATCAGACCAAATCATATTAGAAATAAGCGATTTTCAAGAAACGATGCTAGTAATAACAAATATCCTCCTTATTATAGTCACACAATGTTTCTGCAATAACATCATCATATCAACACAGAGTTCATAACAACCATTCCTAGTTTCTTACTTTTATTGCATTTACAAATTTGAATGAGTAATGCTACATATTAGAATAAGAATTTGGATATCAAGAATCATCAAACAGAAGAGAGACAAAACAGTAATTCTGACTGTAATTACCAAAGATATTAAGCATTACCTTTGAGCAGCATTTGCTGTATAAATTGAATATGATAGTGAAAAATAGGAAATGATCAGTGCCTCTACTATTGCAAATCCAAACGACAGCCACCATCTGAAATAAAGAGAGCCATGGGATATTAACCTTCTATAATCATACAATAGTATAATTCAATGAAACTAATAAGAAAATGATCTTCTCTTTGCTTATTAAGAGTGATTAAACATACGTATAACTCTTTATTTTTTCGTTAGCATCCAAGCCTTCTTTCCGCAGCTTAACCAACGAAGGTATAACATAGCAAAGTACATGATCGCATAATCATTTTGGTCAGCTTAAATTATAAATCAAGTTCAATCGCAATGTAAACAAGAACCAACATCACACACACGTATATTATGCACTGGTAATCTTTTTGAATGTTCATTTACAATATGTCTAAAGTGTATTTCAGTGATGGTTAGTGGGATGGACCAAACTTCTGATGACGTGCCTTGACATCTAAACTAGGGTTTAAGGTTACGTGATGCAAATTTAAGAGTAGTATGGTGCCATATAAGCACACAGAAACACGTAGTTATAAAGCAATGTAAATAAGATAGGATAAGTATTTTAACTTAAGTTTGAACATATTCACGCGATGAGAAGCTTTTCCTGCATAACAATTGATGCTCCAATTTGAGGGCTGATTCCAAGTTGGAAGAGGGAGAGTTTGAGTTCTGGTGCAAGCTCACCTAACTCCTTTGCCATTTAAGAGAGTGATCTTATAAGAAGGGGGAAAAGGGAAGATAATGAAAGGAAATCATGTGTTAATATCTAACACCCTAGAAAAACAACTACTCATTTTGGATTTTTTTTCATGAAATATGAATTCACATTTTCATTTGTCCCGTTTTACATTGGCTTTGTGTCCTATTTGAGTCATTTTGTAGCCAAGTTACTCTTATAAATCGGCTTTAAAAATAATGATTCCTGTATAAATAATTGGTAGAATTATACGTATATAATATTAATTTTGACATAGAAACATTAACGCTCTGTTCTCGAGTTTAAAGTTTAAAGAATGGAAGGGGGTGGAATGGGAAGGGCAAAGTAAGGGATGACATTGTGAAGAAAGTGGTTATTGCACTTTGTGTTCTTGAGTTTTTATTTTAAGGAGAAAGGAAAGAACATGGATAATGACAATTACAAATATACCTTTTGATGCTTTTGTTGGACAATAACAATTACAAATCCCTTAGATTAGCTTCCAAAAACCCAATTAAACTTGATCAAGTGTTCAATTCAAAGGTTAATCATTTACTAAAAAATGATTTGTTTGATGCTTTTGCTGAGTTACAGAGGCAGTAATAGGCTAGGATAATGTTCATCAATCATACATACTAGGACAATCACATGATTCTGATAGTACTAGTCATACAGCATTATCTTATCATAGTGGTTAAAACTTTAAAACCATAAATGAAACTCAAACCTTATATACAGTCAACACAAATGAAGTTAATTTAAATACTTTTGTATGAAGACACGAAAACATAAATCAGACCCAATTGTTTGGGAGTGAAAAGTTATGAAACCGGAATGAATCTTCACCAGCAGTATCTCTGTTTAATCTGATCTCTAGCATGTCGCTATCCTGTGGATTGATATCTAATGGGACCACTTGATTTGATATTGCTAAAAGTGAGCAGTCGGTGTCTGTGGTGGCAATTGAACCAATCCTTACGAGGATATAATAGTAATTTAACAAAGTTCCCCTCATGATCCTCCCAATTTTGGGCGGATTACATTTACACCACAAAAACCTATCCCTTCCCTCCCTCCCACCTTCCCATTCCCTACCTTTCCATCTTAAAAAAACTCAAGAACACCCATTTTTTTGATTTCCCTTCCCATTCCCTTCCATTACTTAAAAAAAAAACTCGAGAACAGAGCGTAAGTATAGGGGTAACAAACGGCCAAAACGGGACACAAAGCCATCTTTTCATAACTTGGATGTACAACCGATATCATTAGCCTTGGAATAAAAACAGTCAGGTAGTACTTAAATAGCCAATGAACCCCCTGCTTAATCATGGAAAGCCAATTATCTGAAAACATGGTTCTAATGTCAGAAAATATTTATCATCCTAAAAACCAATAGACGGTTAATACATAAAAGGAAGATTTCATTTATTTGAACCAAATTACTAGAAAGCATACATATAAGATAAAAACATAAAAGACATTAACTCCTGAATCTGTGAATAATTTTTGGAAAACATACCGACTGACCCTGAAACGAAGCTAAGGTAGTTCTCTGGGACCAATCTTCTATCAAACCCCGGAAGAGGAATAAAATATCCTATACGACTAATCACAAGTAAAGCAGCAGTAACAAATAACCTCCTTCGTATCTCGCTTTTGAAAGAAAGATTCAGCAGTATTGTTGATAAACGAACCGAACCGTGCAAAAATAAGGAATCTGTTTTCATATTTGTGGCTAGGCTGCAAATCTTCAGCATTATATGAGCTAAATTCATAATCGTTTTCAGAAGTTTTGATGAAAAGTTCGTGACTTAGAGACCCGGAAGACGCAGCCTTGATTCTCATATTGGTTCTTTTGGGCTGATTGTGTATAAACTTCGGTAACGCAAAAACCCTTCTTTGAAATTCTAGATTAGTATGTTTTGACAGGTATTTCGCTGAAAACGGAGTTACGGTTCAAAAGTTATGGCCGTTTGAAGTTTTGACGTAAAAAGTCAACTTTAGTCAACCCGCAAGAGACAAACCTCAATGTTGAAGAAAATTGGGTAGCATGACATTTAGTTTGATTTGATAATTGGTCTTCAGAAGGCAAATCGCAACCTCAAATCGCAGACTCCAAATCTCAACACCAAATCGCAGCTTTGCCAAATCGCAGCTTTGGCAAATCGCAATCACCAAATCGCAAGTCACTTTCGAAGTGTCACTTTCACCCAGATTTGTCTTCTTTTTCCCTTTTCAGCTACTAACCAAAACGCAGAAAGGATTCTTGTCAAATCGCAACTAATCTTTTCCCTTTTTAAACACAAACCGCAACAAGTGAGCACCAAATCGCAACCAAGAATCTGCCACAAGTAGGCAAATCGCAACCAAGAACAAACCTCAAAAACTCACGAATAAGCCCTAAATTATCCCTAGGCTTATGAAATAAGCACTCTAATCACCAAAATAAGCTGTAAGGACCTTTCTTAACACGAAAGTACAACCCTTTATCAAATCAAACCACAAAGAAATCACAATCCGTGAGCTTTCTTGAACTTATATTCGAACCAACAAAAAACATGAAAAACCAAGTCATGAATTTGTACACACAATCAAGCTAATCAAACCATGGCTCTTAATACCAATTGTAAATAACTCGTAATCATAACACACATGAAAAACCACAAAGAAATCAAGCTAATCAAACCATGGCTCTTGATACCAATTGTAAATAACTCGTAATCATAACACACATAAGAATCAAGATTAGGTCGAATTGTAGAGAGAGAAAGAGAGGAGAGTGGGAGGCTTCTAGAGAGAGAAAGTAGTGTGTATTAGATTAAAATGAAAGAAGCTCCAACCCTCACCTTTGGTGGGAGAGGGTATTTATACTAATTACATAAATGCCTCACGTGGGCTATGGAGCGGGCTGACAATGGGTAAAGACCCGACCCGACTCCATGATGATACGATAACTTAACTTAAACTAATAAGCCTACGAGCTATCTTAATGATAAAAGATACTCGGGGTGATCGAGTCTTTCATATGAATATTAATATTCCTAACAAGTAAGTTGAGTTTCAGGAACAGGGAGCACAGTGTCAGGTCTTGGAGGAGTAGCAGTTGGATCTCCAGGAACCGTTGTAGTTGGCATTTGGAATGGACCTTCAATTATAGCCTTTTTCATATATTTGCCATGTGGTTTCTTGAGTTCGATGAACCTTAAGAATCGACTTACCCATTGAACATAATTACCAGGAGTGAGCATTGGAGGTGTGTCAAGTGATCCAGCTTCATGTCTAGATTGTTGGCTACTGATGACCTCACACATTTGATCAAACCAATGTGGTTGTTTTGTAGGAAGTGGGAAGGATTGCATTGGTTGTTGTAGGTATGGTTGTTGTTGAGGGGATTGTTGCTGTGGAAAGAATTGATGTTGTTGCATGAGTAGTTGCTGTTGAGGATACTGTGGTTGCTGAGGATACTATTGTTGCTGAGGATATTGCTGTTGAAAGTAGTTGATATAAGGTGGTTGAGACATTATCTAGAAGTAAAGTAACTTGTGTGGATGATGGATCTTTTTAGGATAAAGAAGGTTGTTTTTATAGTTTAGATGTTTTAGTAACAATCTAAGTAGAAGATGTTGATAAAAATCCATACTCGAAGCTCCTTACTCGAAGAATTGTTACTCGAAGATTTAATTTCTTACTCGAAGACTGAAGGATAAAGAAGTTTATAGCCCCTTACTCAAAGAAATTAAATTCTTATAAGTTCTGATTTCCTAACTCGGAAAGTATAAACAGAACTTGCTTACTCGAAGAATTAGACACTTACTCGAAGATGTCCTTGCTCGAAGAAATGAAGTCTTACTCGAAGAATATAAATTCACGAAGTACATAACCCCTTAGTAGAAGGATTATAAGAGAGAAGTTCTTATTTCCTAACTCGAAAAATATAAACAGAAATTAAGAGTAATCGTTACTCGAAGAAGCTTGCTCAAAGAAATCTTCCTTACTCGAAGTGTTACTTGGAGAAATAGTTGCTTACTCGAAGAAATTAAAGCTTACTCGAAGAACTTCAAGTGCTTACTCGAAGAACGCCGATGTAAAACCTAAAAAAAACTCTAAAATCTTCCACAAAACACAACCTAATATATCCCTTGGCGATTGATACCACTTGTTAGGTCACAATATTAATCACACAAGAGATATATTCTAGAGAGAGAAAGTAAGAGAGAGAGATGGAAGGAACCTGTATAAGTAATAAAGAAAGTTTCATTAACCAGGAACCAACACCCTCTCCCTTCAAGGGAGGGGGTATTTATAGTGTTTACAACATAAGGGGCATTGCCCTAATAACAAATAATAGGCCGCTCATGGGCTTGCTTCATGAGCGGGCCTTGTAACTAACATACAAGCCTTATAGTTTACGACCTAATACATATATTAAATGACCGACACTTTATAATGATTACACGTAATCCCAACAACTATTAACTCCAGCCTCAACATGCTCTGACACATCCTCAACATGATTTGATTCGGAGTTCTCCGCAGACTGTTGAAAGGACTCAATATGGGCGGATTTAGTATTGTCCGGGAAAGAACTACCGGAAGCTTTTCCCTCAGAAGTCTGCTGAGTAGGAACGTTGGAATCAAAAGAAAGAACAGTGGCATTCTTCATAATGTTGGCATCCGTATGAGGACCAGAGTGAACCAACCTTGTGTCAGACTCGTCTTGAAGCTCCTGAAGAACAGGAATAAACTCCGTGTTGGGTCCGTCAGTACCCAAGGATCCTGAAAACAGGATTTGAATACAAATTACGCTAAGTGTTAATCAACTGAAAACTCACTTAAGTCACTGAGTGAACAGTCACTCAGTGAGTTACCTTCAAGATGCTCAGGACGAGTCTAAAAAGAAAGACTCACAACTCAGTGAGGCGGAACTCCCTGATTGTTACTTGAGACAAAGAAGAAGGTAATGGGTTCAGTGAGTATTGGATAAGAACTCACTGAACCCCAGTCTCCTCAACAACAATAAGTGATTAAAGACTGAAGAACCTAAAGCCTGAAAGAAAGGCGGGATTGAGCGGGAAGAGTTTGAAGAGGTAAGGATAAGTCTAATCGGGCCAGAAACAAACCTTCCCTAAAGCGGCTAAAGATCAAGAAGTGTCAGAACTGACACTCGAATACTTTTTGGCCCATTCCTATTGGTTCTTGGAAATGAAAAATACTGTTGTAGTTGTCAGACACGCTTTGTATTCCTTTTGTATTTTAATCTTCAGTACTCTTTGATGTTTGTATATAAATAGCAACACATGGAGAAAAGTGGGTTAAGTTTTTGTGCATTAAAAGCTTAGACTTTCACAAAACCACTTTTCTCCTACAAAGAGTAACTACATCCCTGAGATAGCTCAGTGGGTCAATATTGTTACCACTCAAGCATAGCTTGAGTTTAGATAGGAGACACACCATACCTTGTCTATTCAATCCCAAGTGTTTGTTCCGCAAAACACTTGGGTAATAGATTCTTTGATTGATTTCTAATAAGAATTTAAACGTTGAAAAACTTTGTGTTTTTATATTTACGTTTTACTTATCAGCTATAATTAATCATTACATTAATCTCAGTCATTAACACAATTAGATTAACTCTATAGTTACTACTAAGCGTGTAAAAGGAACAACAAGTGGTATCAGAGCATCTGGTTTATAAAATCTTTTCAAAAAACTAAGAGTGCTCAAGGTTTTTAAAACAAAGATCCTACTATAGCTGAAATTAATGTGCCCCAGCTTGTCGATAAAAAGGGTGGAAGCTTTTCAGCTGTTGCCCCTAGACTTGAAGCTGGAAAATTTAGCAAGTGAAAAAGCGAATGCTTTGCTACTTGACTAGTATGGAACCATACTACATCACTTGTGTCAAAGAAGGTCCTTATGTCCCAAAGACTGCTGAGGGGCTAAACAAGCCTGAAGCTCAGTGGACTATTGATGAGAGAAGGGTGTTCAATCAAGACCAACGCCTGAAAAGCTTAATTATATCTTGTCTTCCTGAAGATATAATGGAATCAATCATTAACTATTCAACAAGCCAAGTTAGAAACTATTACACTACAAATTCAAAACACTGAAATTTTGAAACAAAACCAAGCCCTTCAAAATGAACTTAACAAAGAAAAGGCCGTCATTGAAACCTGGACTAGAAAGAACCCCAAGGTCTATGAAACTGTGAGTCTTATTTCTAATAATGACAAGAAAATTATAGGAATAGACCAACTCACTAAAACCCCCAGTGATAGTCACAAAGAAAAGACCTTTATTCCAGCTGGCATATCTTTTGAGCAAGATATGAAACCCTAGTCAATTGACTGGATTGTCAGGGATAACCCAGTCAGTAAGTTACCAAACTTTGAGACTAGAAAAATCTTGCTTCCTGAAAGTCAGGCTTTGAAAAACATGCTTGGACTTACTGACCAACCTAGTAGTACTGAGTCAGTCAATGAGTCTGAATCAGAATCATTCACACCACTCCCACCTCTGAATATCCTTCAGGGTGTTGCACCATGCTCAGACCTCCCACCATTGGTCTACTCTCAGTATTCTCCAAAGGAGAATCCAGGAATGGGAAAAACCATCCTGAAAAGGCAATCCCCTGATGTCTCAGTACATTCTGATGACTCATCAACTCCAGTCCCTCCTGAAGTAAAAACAGAAAGCCCTGACTCAAAAATTGATCAGTTGGCTGAGCTTGTCAGGAAGCTGAGTGAGAAGATTGAATCTTCTGAGAAACCTTCTCAATCCAAGATGAGAGAACCCAAATCAGCTTCCTCAAGCACCAAACCAAAACCCTCCAAACCCCTAAAAAGGTGTGAGCTGTGTCACTATACCAATCATTTCACTGATGATTGTTATAGAATTCTTTACTGCATGATATGCAAAAAGGAAGATCACAGGACCTCTGATCACCAATCATACACAACCACATCAAAGATGGCAAACTTTAAAGCACAGGCTTTAAAATACCCTTCTGATTCTAAACAGAAACAATAGGCCAAGCCTTCTGCACCTTGCCCTCACTGTTGCTTCAATGACCACCATCCTAAGGATTGTCTAATGGACAACTGTTGTGAAATTTGTGGAGATCCCACTCACAACACCTCAGGACATGAGAAGGTCATTCAGACCAGAAGTGGTATGACCAAGTCATCCTCTCAGTCTACTGAGTCTACCTCTGCAATCAAATGCAAAACCTGTGGTAGCTCAGTCCACTCAACCACTGACCATGAATCAATTAATACATTTAAGAAAACTACTAAAGTCAAGCCCTCCAAGATGAGGGGTCCTAGAAAGAACTAACTCAGTTTACCATTTGTGCAGAGGCATGTCAGGGAGTCTGTTTGGCATCTAGATAGTGGATGTTCAAGGAGCATGATTGGTGTGAAAGAATATCTACACAAATATGTAGAAGAACCAGGACCTAAGGTGATATTTGCTGATAATTCATCATGTCTCACTGAAGGTTATGGTTCAGTAAACTGTAGTGGTATAGTCTTTACTAGGATAGCTTATGTCAATGGTCTTAAGTACAATTTGATCAGTGTCAGTCAACTATGTGATGCAAAGTACATAGTTCAGTTTGATGATAAGCAAAGAACCATCTTCAATGCAAATAAGAAAGTTGTCCTTATTGCTCCAAGAAGGCAAGATGTTTATGTGTTAGACATGACCAGTCTAACTCAGAATGGAACTTGTCTCTTTGCTCAGGCCACTGAAACCCTCAACTGGCTTTGGCATAAGAGACTCTCCCACCTGAACTTCAAAAACATAAACAATCTTGTAAAACAAAACAAGGTACTTGGCTTACCATCACTTGTGTTTTCAAAGGATAAACCTTGCTCTGCCTGTGAAAAAGGTAAACATCATAGAGCATCCATTAAAAACAAAACAAAATTTTCCATCAGGAACTGCCTTCATCTTCTCCATATGGATCTCTTTGGGCCCATCAGTCCTAGATCCATTAACCATGAGAAGTATACTCTGGTCATTATGGATGAATACTCAAGATACACTTGGGTTTACTTCCTGATAAAAAAGAGTCAGGCAGCTGAAACAATCATGTCCTTTGTAAGGAAGTTTGAAAATCAAAATGACATTAGAGTCAAACAGATTAGGACTGACAATGGGACAGAGTTCAAAAACTATGAACTTGAATGTTTCTGTGATGAGAAAGGAATTTCCCAAAAATTTTCCTCTCCTTACACACCTGAACAAAATGGTGTTGCTGAAAGGAAGAATAGAACACTCATTGAAGCTGCCAGGACAATGCTAAATGGATCAGTCCTTTCCAAACACTTTTGGACTGAAGCAGTCAAAACTACCTGTTATACACAAAACAGATCCATCATTGTCAAGAGACATAGCAAAACCCCCTATGAGTTATTCAAGGGAAGGATCCCTGACATCAGCTACTTTCATGTCTTTGGGTGCTCTGTGTTCATTCATAATCACAAGGATCACTTAGGGAAATTTGATGCCAAAGCTGATGATGGATACTTCCTAGGATACTCACTTGTCTCAAAGGCCTTCAGGGTGTTCAACACTAGGAGACAGTAAACTAAGTAAACATTCCATGTTACCTTTGATGAGAGCACTGATGCAATCAGTGTCTCAAACACCTCAGTGGAAAAAATAGGAATTGATGATTCATCAAGATACCCTCCTGATGAACATCATCCTGACAATGATCCTTCCACTCAGTACCAAGCAAATGCTGACATCTCCTACTATATCATCCCTCACAACCTTCCTTACCTAACCATTACTGAGTTTGTTGAAGCACAAAGAAGTACTGATACAATCCAGCAGTCTGAACACAGTGCTCAGGAACCAAACAATCTCAGTGATCAGTCAACCCAGTCAGACACTCAAGATGCTGAAAATCATCATGTGTCTGCACCAAACCCCACAAATCAGGGCTCCTCAAGTTCTAATCAGTTTCCAAGACCTCAGGACAGTTGGACTAGGTCTTAGGATATAGAACTTGTCAATATAATTGGAGAGCCTACTGAAGGCATGCTCACTAGAAGCATGGCTGCACAATTAAGAGCAGCCTCTGCCAATGAATGCTTATTTGTGGGCTTTATCTCCACAATTGAACCCAAAAGTGTCAAAGAAGCACTTACACATCCAAGTTGGGTTCAGGCCATGCATGATGAACTGGAACAATTTGACAGAAACAAGGTAATGACCTAGGTCAAATGTCCTGAAGATGTTTCAGTCATTGGCATGAAATGGGTGTTTAAAAACAAATCTGATGAAAATGGCATAGTCATTAAAAACAAGGCCAGACTTGTAGCCAAAGGCTATAATCAACAAGAAGGCATTGACTATGAAGAAACATTTGCACCAGTGGCAAGGATGGAAGCCATCAGGATCTTCCTTGCATTTGCAACCTACATGAACTTCAAAGTGTACCAAATGGATGTAAAAAGTACATTCTTAAATGGCTCTCTGAAAGAAGAAGTTTATGTTCAGCAACCTACTGGATTTGAAAGTAGTGAGTTTCCTGACTATGTCTGCAAGCTTAACAAAGCCCTTTATGGACTGAAACAAGCACCCAGGGCATGGTATGAAACTCTCTCAGCCTTCCTGATCCAAAACAAATTTGTCAGAGGCAAGATAGACAACATATTGTTTATCTACAGGACAAATAATGATGTCATACTTGTTCAAGTATATGTTGATGACATCATCTTTGGCTCAACAAGTTATAAACTTTGCAAACAGTTTGAAAAACTGATGGCAAAGAAATTTGAAATGAGCATGATGGGAGAACTGACTTACTTCCTTGGACTGCAAATCAAGCAAACTGATAAAGGAACCTCTATCAGTCAAGAGAAGTATGTCAGAAGCCTTCTGAAGAAGTATGAGCTTAGTGATTGTGCCTCAGTCAAAACTCCCATGGTTCCCCCAAACAACCTTGGTCCTGACCTTACTGGAAAACCAGTGAATCAAATTCTTTTCAGAGGAATGATTGGGTCACTGATGTATCTACTTGCATCAAGGCCTGACATCCAATTCTCAGTCTATTTGTGTGCCAGATATCAATCTGACCCAAGAGAATCTCATCTCACAGCTGTGAAAAGAATACTCAGGTACCTGAAAGGTACTCCAAACCTTGGATTATACTATCCAAAATGTTCAGGCTTTGATCTCAAATGATACTCAGACTCTGACTATGCTGGATGCAACATGGACAGAAAAAGCACCTCAGGCTCCTGCCAAATTCTTGGTGGAAAAATAGTCTGTTGGAGTGCTAAGAAGCAACAATCAGTTGCCATGTCCTCAGCTGAAGCTGAATATGTTGCTGCAGCCAGTTGTTGTGCAAATGTACTTTGGATGAAAAGTCAACTCAGTGACTATGGAATCCAATATAAGATGGTTCCCATCTTTTGTGATAACACCAGTGCAATTGCCATCTCTAACAACCCTGTTCTTCATCAGAGAACAAAACACATTGATATTAGATATCACTTCATCAGGGACCATATCATGAATGGTGACATTGAATTACACTTCATTCCTACTGAATATCAGCTAGCTGATATATTCACCAAACCTTTAGATGAACCAACTTTCACAAGACTGAAAGCTGAATTAGGAATGCTGGATATTGAGAATCAGTCCACTGATTGAATCCATCCAACAAAGTGTAAATTCTGAAAACCTCAGGTCCCTGACCCAATGTGTTCCTCAGTGAAAATAATCATTGAATCACCTTCCCTGAACCCCTCACTGAATGAAAAGTCATTCAGGGCCCTCAAAATGACATTCAATGCTAACTTAAATGCTCTAAGTATCTAGTTAGTAAATGTCCGAGGTTGGTAACTGAATTCTTATTTAATATAAGAATATTTGTTCTTTTGCCATCTGGCATCCACCTCTGGGCCCCCACTTACCCACTTGGCATTTAATGCCTCTTCTCTCATATAAAAAATATGTGATGATGAAATCTCTGCAAATTACACCTTTTGCAGACGGCACAACTGTTCACCTTGACAGTTGCGCAAAAACCGGGAAAGTGGAGTGGTTGTGCATTAAATGCGGATCCCAAACGTTTTATACAAAACGATTTTCAAAAAAATATCTTTTGAGAAAATAAACCGCTTAATGCCCAAAACACCCATCCTCTTCAATTTCCTATAAATACCCCCTCACAAATTAAACACACACACGTTTTTTTTAGAAAATCTTAAGAAAATTCTTGCCCTTTTTTCTTCAAAAAACTTTTGTGCATGTGTTTACCATCTTTAAAAAATCAGACCATTTTGTTCTTGCAAACCCAAGACCTCCCAACAAAAATGGCTACTTCTAAGGCTATTACCTACGCCCCAAATGTGGAATTCACAATGGAGGGCGTAGACATGACCAAAAATAACGTTGTAGGAAATTTTGCCTACCCCGAACAATTTTGGGCGTACAAGAATGTGGTTAAATACCTTCAAAACTGCTTTCTTGCTACAGCGTTTACAAAAACCCCCCTCAGTCATATATCATGACTATCTGAGGGAATTCTGGTTTACTGCAGTGGCAACGAGCCCTAAGGACACCAAAGACTGAATAATCACTTTCTCAGTGATGAATGGGAGAAGGACCCTCTCCCTTGATTACCAAACCTTCATTAAGGCCACAGGCCTTGATTTCGCTGAGAACTTTGAACCTCAGCCCACTGACCAAGAAGTAAAGGCCGAATTGCTTTTACTTGGGCCACATGACCCAAAACAACCTGATGTGGCCCCAGGAACCGTCTTGGCCAAAGCGCCAATCATCAAGACCTGGTTCCCACCTGCCTGGAGGATCCTGATGACTTTTGTCATTCAGGTCCTTGGAGGCAATAAATCCTCCACGGAGCAATTGAATGCATCACAACAATTGATGGTGTTCAGTCTCCTAGAAGGTAAAAAGATAGACATCGGAGGAATAATCTTCCGTGACCTTGTAGCCAAGCTCTCAGGAAAATCTAGGCAAAAACACTTGTCTTACCCTAGATTCATTTCCTGTGCACTTCAGGCATTACTAGGCTCTGAGTATGTTAGGCCTGACGTTGAGGGATCTAAACCTGACGTCCTTCATAAATCCAACTATTCTAGAGACCTCACCGAGGTACAACCAGTCTCCCTGACCACATACATGCTGTTGGTCATTCACGGAGCAAATGTTGTCTCACCTATTCCTTCTCCTACAAAGCAGGAGAAGAAGAAAAAGAAGGCAGGATCCAAGAAGGTGGTTAAAACCAAATCACTCATCCTTGAGACTTCTGCCTCAGAGCCCAAAGAAGGGCAAACAATGGCCAAGACCTCAGAGACACCCATCATTGAGACCCTCTTGACCTTAAAACAAACGCCAACGGAGGGTACTCAGAAATCATCCTCAGTGTCCTCGGGCAAAACCCTTCCTCATGGCTCTACTGACATACACAAGTCAGTGGGGTCAGGAACCTTCACCCTCTCACATCCCGATGAAGGCAATAGTCAATCCCAACCTTTGCCGGAGGGAGTACAGGGTCCTGAATCCTCGGTAGAGCAGCACTACTCTACTGATAAGGGGACCCACACCCAATCACATCCTGCTTATGGTCCTGACAAATCACAATCAAGATCTCAAAGAGTAAAGATTCCCAAATCCTCAGAAGGGCAGTACAACCCTGATGGGAAGGGGTCCACCAACAATCACAATCAGTGCCTCATGATAGTACTGGAGAACACCCGCCAGTCCTTGAAGGCACTCAGGGGGACAAAGACTCAGAGGGATTAAAACCACCCGCTGATACGGAACCCAAAACCCCTCATGGCGGATCCAGTCACTCAGGAACTGACTCCAAGGTCCAGGCTGAGCAAACCCACTCAGTGCACTTGGAGGGGTCAGAACCTGGCCACAACAAAGGTGAGCCCTCTTCTGAGGGGGAGCCGAATTCCCGCAGGGTTCCTAATCTAGCAGATCTTGAAAGATTGTTGGATGATGGGTTAGAGGAGAAAATGGTCGAATTTGGCGATGAAGACGTTTTAGGTGCTGAGGAGGAAATGGAGACTGAAACATACAACTCTCCCCAGCACTCTGAACAACAACAATCATCTCCTCCTCCTGAGGATCAACAACCCCTCACCCTTACCAACCCAACAACATCATCATCATCAGGTGCTTCTTCTGCTCCCGCTACTCCTCAGTGGTTGCAGAAATATGACAATGTTCTTCCCCTTACTGAAAGACAGCTGGTTAAGTTTCTTCGAAAAGCCAACCAAGCTCTCTTCAATGAGCTTACTGAAGAACAATGGAACCAGCATACTGAAGCAGCAGTCTCCTATGCTGACTTCAGGGCTACTGTTGAAGAGACACAGGGTAAAGTGCTTCAGGTCGCCAAACAACTCGGTGACCTGAGGGAGTCTCTAGATTGTATGGGCACTGAACAAGACAAGCAGCTCACAAACATCTTGAAGGCTCTTGATCTTATTCAGGAAGAACTAGGAGATGATCCCACTTTCCTCACAAAGCTGAAGGAGTACATGGATACTCAGACCACCACCTCCACCAACATCACTGAGCTTCTAAAGCTTCTTCAGGGGGTGGATCTCAAAACCATCAGATCTCAGCAAGATTCTCTTCATCAGTCAGTCGCTGATTCCAAGGAGCACCTGAACAAAATATCCTCAGCCTTTGATCAGCTCTCAACAAAACATAATGAGCTGATCAACCACTACACCACCAAGGTCACTGAACTCACCTCCACTCAGAATGCAATGGCTGCCGAAATAACCACACTGAAGAATGAGACCTCTGAAACGAAGAAAATGGTCTCCAGTATCCTCTCTATTCTTCAGACCTCTCAGGTTACCCCAACTCCTCAGTCAACAGGTGCATACACTGAAGTTCATGCATCTGTTGAAGGGGAGAAACTTGATGATCCAACTCCTCAACCTCAGTCTTCTGCACTTATTGTTGCTGCAAACCCTGAACAACCTGAAGCAGTAGCAACAGAAGTCCCTGAAACCTCCACCAGTCAACCCCCTCCCACTAACAAAGGGAAGGGAATCATGGTGACTGAAGATCCTCCTCAAACACAATTGGTTCCAGCATCAACTGAAGTGCGTCCAGACCCTGATGCACCATTTACGGTTGAATTGGATGGAGGAAAGACATTCTTTGGTACTCCAACGGAAGTGGCAGTAGTCTTGCACGAACAGGACGTAAGGAGAGCCAAAGAAAAAGCTGAGCAACTCAATAGACCAATAATCTATGAGGTTGCCAAGGAGGTAATTAAGGAGACTGACAAGGACATCAAGGGGGAAGAATTCTTCAAGCTTCAGGCTGACATCATTAAGGAAGCCAATGAGCAGGCAAAGCTCAGAGAAGAAAGGAGGAACAAAACCTATGAGAGGTATATGTGGCATATGACAAAGACCAAGGGAGAAGGCAAAATCACTGACATGACCATTCACCTCACCAACCCAATAAGCATTACGGTTCACAGAGGACCAAGAAAGTCTGAAGTTAATAAACCCTTCAGATTCTCAGAATATGGGTTAAGGGAATAGGACATGATGATGCCCATCCTCAGGAAGAAGCATGGCAAGATCGTTCCAAGCCTTCTCAAGACACTGAACGCCAAATATGAGGAACTTGAAAAAGTGGCTAAGAGTCTTGGAATAGATCATGAGAAAGTGCTTGCTTCTCAGGGACTGTCAATCCCTGAGCCTACTCAGAAGACTGGGAGGAAAAGAAAAGTTGTGGGTCAGGAGCCTGAACAATTCATAGTTGCTCTTCACTGCAACAGGATTCCTCCTCCAGGAGTCAAGTTTGTTCCCAACTTGGTCATCAAGGAAACTGAGTATGGTATATTCTTTGTCGATGAATTTGATCAGCCAGCATTCCAAAGAGTCAGTGATATCAAGCTAGTGGAAACGACAACTCTCTTAGCATACAAGCTAATGGCACTTCAAGTGAAGGGTCGTGAAAATGAAGAGTTTGTCAAGCTGTTGGATAGGATGATGAAAGAGTGACCTGACAATGAAGTGTTAGTGTTGAAGAAAGCTAAACTGGAAGTCTTGGGTATCTTGGAAGGAGAACAAGAACCCTGAGTATTATGTTAGATGATAGGACCTTGTAAATGATAAATAAAATAATGATGGCCCATGTTTTTGTTATTTTAGTGTCCTTAATAGCTTTCTAGTATATTCAGTTTGAGTAGAAGTCATTAGCTCACTCATAACTGATCAAAACACTTAGGCATAATTTATATCCAAATAGGGGGAGATTGTTGGGTCCGTCAGTACCCAAGGATCCTGAAAACAGGATTTGAATGCAAATTACGCTAAGTGTTGATCAACCGAAAACTCACTTGAGTCACTTAGTGAACAGTCACTCAGTGAGTTACCTTCAAGATGCTCAGGACAAGTCTAAGAAGAAAGACTCACCACTCAGTGAGGCGGAACTCCCTGATTGTTACTTGAGACAAAGAAGAAGGTAATGGGTTTAGTGAGTATTGGACAAGAACTCACTGAACCCCAGTCTCCTCAACAACAATAAGTGATTAAAGACTGAAGACTGAAGGCGAAGACTGAAGAACCTGAAGCCTGAAAGAAAGGCGGGATTGAGCGGGAAGAGTTTGAAGAGATAAGGATAAGTCTTATCGGGCCAGAAACAAACCTTCCCTAAAGCGGCTAAAAGTCAAGAAGTGTCAGAACTGACACTCGAAGACTTTTTGGCCCATTCCTATTGGTTCTTGGAAATGACAAATATTGTTGTAGTTGTCAGACACGCTTTGTATTCCTTTTGTATTTTAATCTTTAGTACTCTTTGATGTTTGTATATAAATAGCAACAGATGGAGAAAAGTGGGTTAAGTTTTTGTGCATTAAAAGCTTAGACTTTCACAAAACCACTTTTCTCCTACAAAGAGTAACTACATCCCTGAGATAGCTCAGTGGGTCAATATTGTTACCACTCAAGCATAGCTTGAGTTTAGATAGGAGACACACCATACCTTGTCTATTCAATCCCAAGTGTTTGTTCCGCAAAACACTTGGGTAATAGATTCTTTGATTGATTTTTAATAAGAATTTAAACGTTGAAAAACTTTGTGTTTTTATATTTACGTTTTACTTATCAGCTATAATTAATCATTACATTAATCTCAGTCATCAACACAATTAGATTAACTCTATAGTTACTACTAAGCGTGTAAAGGGAACAACAAGTGGTATCAGAGCATCTGGTTTATAAAATCTTTTCAAAAAACTAAGAGTGCTCAAGGTTTTTAAAACCAAGATCCTACTATAGCTGAAATTAATGTGCCCCAGCTTGCGTGTAAAAAAGTTAGCAAATGGTAACATTTTGGTACTTATAGCCACAGACACACGTGCTACCAACTACATCGAAGGGCTAGAAAACTGAACGTTTTTAGGCGACAAACCCCCAAGGTCAACCCTTGTTTAGAGAGACAAGAACGACTATGGTATAAATAGAGGGCAGTTGCCACTCTCAACGGTAACATCATTACTCTCTCACAACATACTCTTTGTCTCTCTAAACAATAAACTTACTCTCACACCGGAGGTTGACCGCGGAACCCCCTTCCGCGGTGAGGCTAACGGTGCTTTCTTTCTTAGCAGCTTTTCATACAGATACTTAGTTCGAAATCCGCCCTATTAAAAGCTAACCTAAACTAGGTCTTGCATTGAGCCCAAATTTTATACTAACATTTGAAAAATTCAAGTATTACTTCTTTATACAAATTTTAAATAAACATATTATAAATACTTTAAATACTTCCTTGAAAAATTTTTAAGAGTCACACTAACATAATACATCCCACCTCCCCATACCCTGTCCCAACGGGATTGGGTTTGTTGTTGTACACTAACATAATTTATAAGTCATAACGTGCCGTGTAGTCTCACGTAGCCGTAAATCACAAGCTAGTCAACAAAATCCACGTGTCAACAAACTACTCGTTTAAAAACCGACCGTTTACAAGTCTACAATAATTTCATCGCATTCACATTTGAAAAAAAATTATTTCTTAGGTGACAAGTCTACACGGCAAATGACGCTGTCACTTTAACGTCTCTTAAATCACCCCTATAAATACCACAACATAAAACCAAACATTTCACTACAAAAAAAAAAACATACCTTGTATTAACACATTTGATATCAACTTTGCATATTGTGTTATTTTTTCTAGTGAACTTATAAAAAAAAGATGGCACAAGTTAGCATTGTGAAGAAGGTATCAGTCGCCGTTGTGGTAGCGCTAGTCGCTGCTACAACTGTGTCGGCTCAGGAGTTTGCTCCTGCCCCGGCACCTGGACCTATTGCCGGAGGAGCATTTTCAGCTCAGGCTTCGGGTGTTATGATTGGGACCTCTTTGGTTCTTTCTTTGGTCGCGTTTCTTAGAAACTGACTTTTTTCAAGATGAGATCGTGAGACTGGTTGGGGTTTATTTTTTTATTTATCTATGTATTGTTGTTATATTGATGTAATGATGTCCAATATTTGTATTGGATTGATATTTTGAGGTATCGTATATTATTGTATGAATTGAGGCTATATATATTGAATAAGAATATTGGTTTCCTATGAGTTTTGTGTGGTTTAAATTATTTGTTGCTGATCCGTTTTACAGTTGTGTGCATTTTTGTTTTCTTTTTTGTCTAAGTTTCAAAGAAATTTTTACTGCGGTAGATAAGAAACGGCTACTTGTTTTTTTATATAACATTGAAGAAAACATAACTCTACTAGCATAAATGAACATACAAACAATACTGATTTACTAAAACTGACTGATATATGATAAAAGAATTCGAAAAGAATCAAAGATCCATGCCTTTCAAATTTGTGAAATATAATGACAGACAGACAAACAAACACTTTGTTGCCTTTTTCTAATAATTGCCAGACAAAACTCCAAGGACACTATAATTCAGCGTGATTTGGAGCATTGACGGAATCAGGGTGGGTCCCGATGGGTCCCGGGACACCCATGGATTTATGTGGTGTAGTGTTAATTTTGTTATAAAACCTTGATTTTCTTAAATGCATCCGGTACTTCAAGAATTGTGTTTGTTGCTTTGTTTAGTTTATTCTGAATGCACCTGGTCACTTTGTGTCCTCTCATTTAGAGTAAACAAAACTACTACTTACTCAAGTAACCTTTACATAGTTTCGATTTACAAAAGAGGTTGGTCACAATACTTGAATTAATTGAATCATTTCTACATCTATTGAAAATTTGAAATCGCCAGAATGGTGCTGACGTGAAAAATGGTACTCTGATACAATGCGACAAACCTATAGTATTTGTTTATTAATGCGCAAATGTTTTACTTATAATATCGTAACATACATTATGAGTAATTGCATTTAACGGTAGTTTAGTTTGTAGTCAGAAAAGACGACATTATATGCCAATGCATTAAAGTAAGCGACAACGAACATGGGTAAGGTCGTCGTCAAGAAATAGGACCGTTGTTTAAGTGTCACATAGTTTGTGGTGAGAAAAAACATTATGAGCAAATACTTTAAAGTAGGCTACACTGAACATGGGTATGTATCGTTATGTTCACTCAAAAACTATTGTTTAGTTCATGTATTTGGTTTATGTATCGCTCATGTTTGGTCTGTTAAGACTGGGTATGGGTGACATGTTACACGAAGAAGTTTGAATGGTTCAAAATATTACTGTATTGAATTAGACTCCAGAGTCCAAATTGTGGATGTGGACTTGATCAATCTAAATGTCAAATTTCAAATACAATAATTCCACAAAATCATTAAAACCGTCTTTCACGTAGTCCTCTTTTCAATTTAAGATTTCAAGTCTTTTTTGTTAAATATAATAAATCAGCGCGCAGAATGCACACAAAGATCATCCGACTGTCTTTGATCTGTTAATGTGTTTATGATCAGCATAATAATTTTGTTTCTCGGACACAGAAGGCCCGAAATAGTAGTATAACACGATTGTGGAGTTAAGTAACCGGTCAAAAAAAGTAAATTTATATGCAAATAGGCACATAGTCACTCAGTAGGGTTGATTGGGTTGACCCATAACTACTACTTTGCTCATTTTAGACCTTTTCAATAATAATTTAGATTTTTCAATAAAACGTTTTAAAAGGTTATGCATAAAAAAAATACACTGTGAAAATCGACCAGTTCATAAGGAAATGAGTTAAAAATATCACAATAATATAGACATAAGTAACCACAAAAGAAGTATCAAATGACTCACTTCTCCTTGCGACGGTATGGGGAGTTCCATGCCAGACACCACTTTAGAGATATGCAGCTCGCCTGCAATGAATCAAATAAAAATAAAATTTCATGAGCAACTAGCCATATTTAAGAAGAAATTATGGGAGTCTTAAATTTTGAGCAAAATATTATCTAAATAAAATCTGTTATCTATCTGTAGAATTTTCCTCGTTAAGGTTATCTGTGAATCGATGTGAATTAAGTTTAGTATCTGAGAATAGCATGGAGCGCAAGAGCCCGTTGATATCACCTTTTTGATATCTTGTAGAGATCAATTAAATCAGTTTCCAAAACTATCTTACAAAGTTTTCATCACTCGCTTGAGTGCTTGACCCGTTCACAGTTATAAAATTATTTCTTAGGTGACCAGTCTTCAGCCCAAATGCCGCTGTCACTTTCACATCTCTCATATACACCCCTATAAATACCATCACACATTCACCATCAAAACACATCTTAACCTTTCACCTAAACTTTACATAGTGCTATTTTTCTAGTTTAAATTTTCTAAAGCTAAAAATGGCACAACTTAGCATTGTGAAGAAGGCATCAGTCGCTCTTGTGGTGGTTCTTGTCACTGCAACAACTGTGTCAGCTCAGGAGTTTGCTCCTGCTCCAGCCCCAGGACCTATAACTGGAGCGGGGTTTTCTGCTCAGGCTTCTGGTGTCATGATCGGGGCTTCTTTGGTTCTGTCATTGGTCACATTTCTTAGAAACTGATTATATCTGATGAGAGTTACTCTTTTTATATCTATATATGAGTTTTTATTGTTGTTATGTAGGTGTAAAGATGTCCAATATATGTGTTGGACTAATTCTTTTGGCGTATGGTATTATTGTATGAACTTGAGGCTATATATTGAATAAGATTATGGATTTTTGTGGAACTTTTTTTTTATCTGAATTATTTTGTTTGATTTTCCATTTTAAACTGTGTACATTTTTATTTTATTTTTTTCTTTTTCTATTGGATTAAACTATCATGCATATTGTTGCCAAGCTAATACATCTGAACTCTGTTTGCATAAAAAGGAAAATACTTGCAGAAAAGTTTTACACAAGTGTATTACTAAAGTAGTTTCATAATATGCATATTGTATCAGCCAAAATGTCATTAAGAAAGAGACCCAGGGTTGAGGTGTCAGCTAGTTTATCAACAACAACTACAACATACCCAATCCCGTCTGGGCGGGGTAATGTCAGCTAGTTTATGTTCTGCAAAAACATTATGAGCACTTACCATAAAGTAGGTTGCAATGAACATGGGTATGTATCGCTTATGTTTACTAAAAGACTATAGTTTAGTTCATGCATTTGGTTTATGTATCGCTCATGTTTGGTCTGTTAGGACTTGGTGTGGTGACATGCCTTTGAATGATTCACAATTCACAAATATATTGTAATAGACTCCAAAGTCCAAACTGTGGATTCAGTCAATCTAAATGTCATATACAATAATTACACGTAAACAATATATGTCTTTCAAGTAGTCCTCTTCACAACTCCAGTATGTAACTTAGTCAAATATAGTGAAATCGCATAGATTAAAAAAGAAAACTAAAGAAACATAAGTTTTAAAAGGCTCATCAAGTAAGACCTGTCCGATAGCAGTTTCGATCCTATACAGTCAAATACAAGCCATAGGAAACCAATATAGATTCTGCACACCCCTAGCTAGGACAGCTCCAACTCCTATAAGAGTGAAGGTGACAAACATGAACATTTTGAACCCAAAAAAAAAGGGGAAATAATGCAGCAAGAAAGGTTTATAACAGAAGAAATAGTAATAAAGCAGCAAGCAGAACACGTTCAAAAGATCATCCGGCTCTTTCTCTGATTATTATCACAAAAACAACAACAGTACCCAATCCTGCCAGAGCGGGTTATGGATTGGATTAATTATTCTGCGGTATGGTATTACCGTGTGAACTGAGTTATTGTGTTATCTGTATTATTTGGTTTCACTTTACAAATGTGTACATTTTTGTCTTCTGTTTCATCAAACATTCAATGCAATTTCTGATGTTGTAAGTGCATCTGAACTCGGCTGGCATATAAAAAACACGACTTATATACTGAAACTCAACTTTTTGTGCTGATTTATTACTCGTTAGAGAAAAAAATTAGAAAATTAAATAATTGAATAACCTATAGTCTTTGTATATCTTTTGCGCAGATGAACTTATGTACTTGTATGTTCATAATACCTACATATTTTCCCTCCATAAGGTCGTCAAGAAAGAGACCCAACGTTTAAACTGTTGTTTAGTTTGTACTCAGAAAAACGTTAAGAGTAATTACTATAAAATGTCTCCAGTGAACATCAGAATTGATTATGTATCCCTTATGTTTCCTCGAAAACTATTGTTTAGTTAATATATTCGGTTTACGTATCGCTCATGTTTAGTTTGTTAAGATTGGGTGTGGGTGACATGTTAGATGAAGAGGTTTGAGTGGTTCCAAATTAGACTCCAAAGTCCAAATGTGGACTTGATCAATCTGAATATTAATTACAAAAATTTCAGCTAAAACAATATATTTATTTCATGTTGTCCTCTTGACAAATAACGTGGTACATTTATTTAATAGACGTTTTTTCCTTCACGGTGCGATATAATGGCATATAGATCATCTGACTCTTTCTTTGACCTGTTAAGGTGATTATCATCATAATGACTTGGTTTCTAAAACACAAAACGTTCCAAATAAAGGTGACAAGATGGTTGGGTTGGGTCACGGGTCAAAACAAGCAAATTGAAACATGTGCGCCATTTTCGACAACATGGGCTGGGTCACAGGTTAAAAAAACTATATCATTACAGCAATAATCATGAAATAGAATAAAAACTATTTAGCAGGTTATGTGAATAAAGGATACACTTTAGGGCCATTTTCGACCCGTTTAACCCGTTCCTTTTTAGTTAAATATAGTGACTTAACATGTTTGAGATCAACCAAAACCAAAGTGGATACATTCATATTAGGAAAGGGTTGAAATTTGTACTCAAACCCTAGAAGAATTTAAGCAGAACTTTACAAGTCTTTCAGTGTTTTCATCACCGGCTTCACCCATTCACATCTAAAAAGATACAGTATTTCTTAGGTGACCAGTCTGCGGTGCAAACGATGCCATCACTTTAACGTCTTTGATACACACTTATAGATACTGCTCATACATTCACCACCAAACACTCCTTAATTTTCACACTTTCACCTCAACTTAGTACTGTACTATTCTTCTCTAGTTCATTTATCAACAAAAATGGCACAACTTACCACCCGAAATCTCGGCATTCAAAATAATTTGGTATAAACGAAACTAATACATACGTCAGTGATAAAACTTGAATAACAGAATGATCTCCACATATATTGAAACAGCCAGAATGGAGTATACACAAAACATGATAAACCTGTGGTTTTTGTATACTTTTTGCACAACTGTTTACTTGTATAGTTGTGATTACATAAAATTTGACATTTTATTCTCCAATAGATTGAAATAAAAGGGACTCGACTATTAAGTACTGTTTAGTTTGTAGTCTCTAAAACCAATATACCTTATAGTACGTTGCAACAAAAATGGGTATTATCGCTTATGTTCACCTCAAAACTATTGTTTAGCTCATATATTGGGTTTATGCGTGGCTTATGTTTTGGTTTACTATGACTGGGTACAGGGTAGATGTTACATGAAGTCATGAAGAGCTTTGAATTGTTCAAAAGTATATTGTAATAGACTCCAAAGTCCAAATTGTAGACTTGAAACCTGAATACTTGATCAATCTACATGTCAAATACAGTATCCACAAAAACAATGCATTGTCTTTCACGTAGTCCTTTCCACAGCTCAAGTATTAAACATATTCAATTTTAGTAGAATGGGAAATGATTTGACGTAATTGATTATAACACACGTAATATATATATTATATTTGTGATTACAGAAAAATTATGAAGAAAATAAAAAAACACATCCATAAAATAACTTTAAATATAAAAGAAAACCAGACCTGTATAATAAGAGCAAGCAGAAACTCACACAAGACACAAATTGTGCTGATAACAATTTTACAACTTAAAAGGGTATAGTTTTGCACATGCACACACACTATAGATTTACTGATTTAGTTACTAGCGCTTGGATTTACTAGAGCCCTTACGTTTTTCGAGCTTTAGCCTGGCAGCTTCAAATTCTTCTTCAGTAGGTTCGGAACTTGGTTGCCCTCCACCATATTTGCTTACTAAAGATGAAAACATCAAGTCTAGACGGTCTTTCCTCTCACTTTGACGCTGTGAAATGATAGCATACAGATCATCCGACTCTTTATTTGATCTGTTAGAGTGTTTATCAGCAAATGAGTTCAATTTTAAACACAAAATTGTCCAAATAGAGTCAGCAAGATGTAGGGTTGGGTCACAGGTTAAACCGAGCAACTTTAAGTACATGTATAGGAACGTCTTGGGTCTGGTTAGTTGGCTGAGCAATAAGATAATTACAAAGACAATACTAAAAATAAAATATTGCAACAATTCTAATAAAATGATGTGGATGTTAAATGAATAAAAAATCAACCTTAGGCAGGTTTCGACCCATTCTACCCGTTTCTTTTTAATTAATTAGTGTGGAGATATAACGTGATCAAATTGACCCATTTATAGGTGAACGAGCTCACATTAATATAAGGACACGGGTAGCAACTTTAGAATGTATCAACGACTAGTGAAGGATCAAATGACTCACTTTTCCTTGCGACGTAACGGGCTTGTGGGGGGTTTTATGTCAGACACCACTTTTGCCCATTTTTTATATGCTTTGGTTGGCTTCAACTCGCCTGCAATAATATCACGAATTATATAACATTATCAACCAATCTCATTCAGCTAACTTATGTGATCACTCTAACTAACGAGCAAAATAGAAGCAGTTACCTGCAGAAATAGCCTCATCGAGAATATCTTTGAATCGATGAGAATCAAGTTTAGCATCTGAGCATAACATGGAGCAGAAGAGCCTGTTCATATCCCCTTTGTATTTCTTGTAAAGATCAATCAAATCAGTTTTCTCTGATTCAGATCCTCTGTAATTCGCTTCAAACTCTTGAATATCATCCTCCGTAACCTACAATGAGCGTTTTTCAAACCAGTTTAGGAAAATATTCAAGGCAGTGTAGCATGAAATGTAAATGTTTCTAAAGACTACTTGTAAACGAATAATAGAACCTTTTTGTACATGGTTCTAAAGAAGTCCTTCAAATTTTGAACAACGTCCCCTGCAAGATCCTGAAAATAATAATTACAAAACAATATTATCATGTAGTAATATAAATTTTGAATAAACACAATTTACGAGTTTGTGTTCATTAAAAGTGGACTTTAGGTTACTATCATATCACACATTTAACCGCATGTCATTATTAACAAACCAAATCGACTCATACATAATTAAATAAGTCAAAATTGCCTCATCTCCTAAAAGATTAAATTACATTGATGAAAACTTATAATACTGTGAAATTAGAAAGTTTGCTCACATCGTCATCAACACAGCCAGTCTGATCATAAAGTGCCCGTTTCTCCTCATCACCAAGTATTGATATAACTTTCTGCAGTTGCTGAAACTTTTCCTTTGCATTCTGTATTTAGGGAAGCAGTTAATACAGTTAATGATGTTGGGAAATAGATCGATATTAAAAGTGTGAAAGCAAATAACAAACTCACCTCATCACCAGGATTCTTATCAGGATGTAAACGCAATGCCAACTTATGGTATGCCTTCTTTATATCCTGCTGAGATACTGTTCTTTCTACCCCAAGAATCTAAAACACATTTTTGTCAATGTAAAATATTAGTTTGCCAACTCGGTTTGTACATGTAATTAGAATCTTAAAAGACGAGAAATATTGGTTCTGCTCTTCAAAGCTTGTACAATTATCATTTGTGTTGGCTGTTTGGTACGACGTAATACAAAAAAGGACTACACAAGAAAAAATTTATATTTCATCTCCAAAGAGACTACAAATGGTTATGTTCGAGGGGAATGGAGATAAGGGATAAGGTTGGAACAAAACCATAACGTTAATACACCCTTTTTTTAAGATTACGATTTTCATCAAAATTTCAGTTTTTACATAGCGTATCAGCAATATAACTATCAGGTTTACACTTTTCATTATCAAACAAGCTCTACATGTTGTGACAAATACCCAAACAACATTCGCTAATGTGAGCAATTATAATTCAATAATGTTATGATTGTAAGATTTTTCCATTCTATAGCAAAATTTTACACTGTAATAAATTCAAACTCATATTCACTACGATGCGTCTATATCTAAACTTGCTATTCACCTCCTTAGGATATTAGAAACTATTAGTAACTCTATTTGTATTTCAAACCTTGCACATCCAAAATTGTAATTTGGGAACTAATAGTAACACCTATCTGCTTTAATTCTGCACGGTAAAATTTTCAACTTCCATGCTCATTGATCTTTACAAACTGAGCATAAGCAAGAAACTATATCATAATCCTCAACTGAACACTAAAAACCAACAAATACACCAACTAGCTATGACAAAATGAATCCATTCAACATTTGGTATTAAAAAGTTAAATTGTTTTTTAAGGATTTACATATAAAGTCACTCCTAAGCAACAATTAGTTTCACTATACTAAAACAATAAAAATTAATTATCTAGCAGCAAACATCTTTGAAAACCCATAGCCAAACACCCCCCTTATATCCTCCATATAAGGCTTTGCTAATGCTAGCACTCAAAGTGTTATAAATTCCTATTAAAATCTAGTAAATGGAGAACCAACAAGTACTAAGGTAAGGTTTAGTTGGTGAAAAACATCCCATTTTTTCAGGAAATTTTTCATAGAAAAATGGAAAAACTGAAAACCTGTTTAGTCAAACTTTTTTCCAAACAATTTAAAAATGAAAACCCCAATATACCATTCTCCAGTTTTTTCTCCCTATTAAAAACAAAAATGGGAATTCTCAATCTACAATTCAAGTATCTGATTCTAACCCTAATCACCATCGGTAACATCTCCGCCTTTCATCCTCGCCTACCGTCTTTTTAGAAGGAAAAATATAACTCCGTCTAAACGGGTATTCAAACTTCTCAACTCTTCTCTGGAGAAGAAAAACCATTCCCTTCTCAAGGAATTTAAAAACGAAAAAACAATCAAAAATTTTTCTACAACTAATCGCTACCTAAACTACTGACTGGCAATTTTAAATAAATCAGGTGCAAACCAAAAGTTCAAATTCCTCTTAGGTGTGGCCATGTGAACCTCTTGAAAAGGGAGAGTTTTACCTTGTTTGAGTATTTGTAGCGGTAGGTTCAAATATTAGTCGGTCAAAAGGGTCAGAAACCATGGTTACCCAAAATAAAATAAAAAAAGTTACAGAGATAAGAACATGTACCTCGTACAAGCTCTTATCATTCGATAAAGAGTCTTGTTCCATGTTGTTTTCTTCGTGAACTGAATATCTGTTCTTTTACCCATTATTTGTTTTAGGAAGTTTTGATGATGATGATGATGATGCTGATGATGATGGACTATTAACGATTGAAGCAGTTTTAATATATGTAGTGGAACCGATTGAGATAAAGGTAAGTGGGTGTGTTTCCCGCCATAACATTCTAAGTTTTCCCGCCATTGCAACACAAGATGACCCCATTGAGAGACGCTCCGGTTAAGACCCACACGGATTTAGGTTTAATCGCAAAAAATATTTTTTATAAAATTGAGTAAAGTTTTCAAGATGGTCTTTTTCGTTTTTGCAAGATCTAAGAACAGATCGGGATCCCACTCTAATGTTATTTCTTAATAGTTTTTGTAATATTATATAAATCTACAAATTATTATACATTATAAACATAAAATATTATGAATGATTCATAGAAATATTGTCTTAAATTATGATTATGAAACGTTAAAAAAGATTAACATGTTGTTTTTTGAATTCTAAAAAAAAAAAAAAAAAAAAAAAAAAAAAAAAAACCATAAATTTATAGTTTTTTAGTTTTTAATCCGATAAAAGTAAAATCGGATAGAATTAGATCTTAATATTGTATGGTCAAGATCGGGATCCTATAAGATCTTAAGTTTGCAAAGATCCTATGTAGGATCCGGATCGTTTTTGCTTTGCAGTATCGTAAAATCGTAAGATACTAAAATCAGGATCCCGATCCTGACGACTATGAAACTGAGTTATGCAAGTTTTTTTTGTTTTTTTTTTTTTTTTTTTGAACTTAGTTATGCAAGTTCAACCGGTTGATGGAAATTTAACTCATTTTAAAATTTTAGTTTTCAACTTTTCAAAACCTATTCAGATGTAACACCCCCAATTTTGGGATACGCAGCAGAATTCAAGCTGGGTGTTACTCGACGGCACAACAGTTATAATAATAGAAAACGATCTATAATTGAATCGTTTTAAAAGATTTATCATTCGAAATTTTATAAATATCAGAGTTTACAAAATGAGATCCCAGTAGTTTTACAGCTTGTTAAATAAGTTTCGAATGATAATTAGCCTTCTATCAGTATCCGTGCCTTTCCGTACCATCCTCGCTCATTATTAACCTGATATAAACATGCTAAAAAGTGTCAACACAAAGGTTGGTGAGTTCATAGAGTTTATAAGTAAAACAGTTGATTTCGATAGTCAAAAGTTGAGTGAATCCATAATGTTTATAAGCAAATCAGTTTAACACAAGTTTCAAGTTTAAGAAGATAATTGCAGCGAATACAATTATGGGTAAGTAATAATTATTGCTCTAAGATCATGACACGCAAAACGTTAACACAATGGACATCATAGTAATGAACTATTGACGTAAATTACTACATAATTAAATGTAGTAATTATGCCCTCGAGTAGGAGTTTGCTAGACTCTTTATTAAACGTTTTCAAATATAAGGTGCATTTGGTTACCTATCCGGCTAACACAAATGGGATGTCAATTCCAATAGATCTATTCATTATATTCGCGCTCACCCAAAAGTGATTAATGGCTCATGATTGAGGGACTTTTAATGGCAACAGTTAACTTAGGCAATAATAATCAGGATAATATATAGAAAGTTTACTTGTGTTCAGCATGTAATAAGTTTCAATAATATTTCATCAATCAAGTAAAACGAGTAAGATTTGTAAATAAAACGAGCATATATCTCCCCCAAAGAGTTCAAAATAAGAAAAGAGGGGCTATGACTCACCTGAGCAGTCTGGATGGTAAACAAATCAAATATAGTTGATAAAATGCTCTGACACTCAACATATGTGAATATGTCAAGTTTCAGTAATCGTATTCTAACATATGTGAGTTTCAATATTCGTATTGTGACGTTTTGGTTGACAGGTAAATGTTAAATGAGACAACATGAAGTCTCTTCAAAAGTTAGATAAGATTTTATCTTATTTCATATTTTTATGTTTATGTTTCGTTTGTTTGTTATCGATATTTCATAAGTTTTATAAAAAATCCTAAGTTGTTAAATATATTTCTTATATAAGTTTTATAGTAAATCCCGAATCATTAAGTAGTGAAATATATTATCGAAATATATATAAAAATATTATACTTTGCACCCTTGAACTTTTATAAAATGACAACTTTTACCCTTCAACTTAGATGATATGACATTTTTTACCCTATTGTTTCAAAAGTGACAATTTATACCCTCTAATATGGATCGTTGACAAAACAGCCCTTATATTAATATCTTTGTAAAATTTACACTTTCAGCCCAAGAAAACTCCATCTTCCAAAATCTACATGTTTTACCCCTAAAGCTTTTATATGTTTCGTTCTAAATCCTAAACTTGTTTTAAACGTGTTTTTAATTTAGAAAAAGGCGAGGCTTGTTATGACTTATTAAAATAAGTTGTAATCAGTTTGAAAATAAGTTGTATAGGGCTTATTGGCTTAATTCCTAACTTATAGCTTTTCTAAATTAAAAATAAAAATAAGAAGGGTACGTTTGGTTTTATGTCTAAATCGCCCAAAAGGAAAATTAATATAAGCGAGGCCTTATAATATTTTTACAACGTTCTTGATCCTATTAATAGTTTGCTAGGTGGTCTATTTAAGGGTTCAGATTCGAAGTTCTAATCTTTTATGGTTTGTTCGCAATAATTTACCAAAGAGGGGAGGTTGGGTCGATTTAAAAGAATGTTTGTTTCTTTATATGCGACCAACCCAATACATGGATTAATTTGAGACGAGGCTAGACCAGGTTTACCTGACACTTTTATTTCTTTAATATCTAAGCTATAAGATCTTTAAGTCGACCAAGTTTCAGGTTTTATGAGTATTGTTTGATAGTCGAAATATTTGGCAAAAGTTGGGTGTTTGGCTGGTTCGACAAGGAAAGAACAGAAAAGAAAAAAAAATGATAAAACAAGATTTTGATCTCGACACCTCACGAGACTTTTTCCGTAGTTTGTTGACAGATTATTAAGCTTATTAAAAGTTGTTCCCTTATTAGCTTATAGCTTATAATTGCGAAATTAATAATAGTGTACAAAAAGGAATGTTGGGTTTTTGTGATTTGCGACAGAAAAAGAATCCAAATAGAGGCATGATATCTAACTATTTTGACCAGGTTATGGGGGCGTTCTAGAGTCTCCTGGGTGGTGATTAAATGGGGTATTTGGTTGGGGCTAATGCCCTTATCTCGTGGTAGGAAAATAGGGCGTAAGTGGGACGGTTGAGGCTGTTTTTGGGCGACATAACCAGGCAACAAAAACAGATTTTTAATCTTTTTCTTACAAAGTCATCTAGCTTGTGTTTATGACATATTATATGATTAGTTAGCTTGTTTTATTGTATTATTAGATATCCTTTAGGCTCGGGTAACATTACAAAGTATTAAAGTGGTATATCTGTTATTGGTTTTAACAGAAACATGGTTCCAACCTCTTAAAAACTTCATGAGCTTGTCCTTGTGATTATTTAACATGTATTCTAGTGTACCTAGATGTTTTATTATGCATCTCAGCTCATGGTTTCAAAAATACTACACATATTAAGTGGTGTTGGTTTGTTCACGTTAAAACATAAAAGGAAAGAAAAACCTTTTTTTTTTTTTTTTTTTTTTTTTTTTTTTTTTTTTTTTTTTTTTTTTTTGACCTTGTTTCTCATTAGCACCTGTATATGTGTTAAGTAAATATATAAAAGGTATTAGAAATGCTTAGGGACTTACCAAGCTTATGAGTTTGATTATAAATGGAAAACACCCAAAGGAACCTCTAATGGTACTAAGGCTTCTCCAAAGCTTCAAGCACTTGTTCTAACTTTCTTGCTACTACTCTTAGGTTGTAGTTTCAGTGAGTGAGAGGGTATTTGAGTGTGGTGAGATAGGTTGAATGGGATGGTGAAAAAGAGTGCATGCATGTTCGTATATATATAGAGGGGATTATCTAGTGTTGCATTAAATGAACTTGGCCACTTGGAAGATGTTGTCAAGAAGGTAGGAGACACAAGCTAAGTAAGTTGGTAAGTTTTGTGGCTTAAGAATTCCATACATGTAGTAAAGAAAATATATTACCATACTTCAAGCTTGACATACTTGACTAAACTATGAAATTCTAGAAAGAGAATGGTGTGGCTTATTTTAGAACATATATTAACTTTGCATGGAGAAATTACCAACACGTATCTATTACTATACTTACATATGTATCCTAAATGTTAGCTCGTTATGGGTACAAGATTATACACGTTCTATATTTAGTTTAGTGGTGCAAAGTTGGTGGTGAACAAATGAATTTCATGGTCAAATATATATGATACGTATGAGACTAGTTTGAATATGAGATATGGGCTTCAAGTGTTAAACGTGTACTTGGTTTTAAAAAGAAATGGTATCTTATCTTCAAACTTATGCATTCCACGTATATATATTGCATGTCATGGTTATATGGCATAATTTATATACTCATGTTAATAGTTTAAGGTGTAGTTTGATCCCGGTAATTATTAACGTTAATTCATTTAGTCACGAAACTTAAAACCAGGTAACGTAAAAATATAATATTTATAAAAATATCAAAGTTTATTAATATATTCCAACTAATTATATTAGACGTGTGATATGTTTAACGGAGAGTGTATACGTTGATAAAATCTAATAGGTTTGAGTATTCGTGTTACGTAAAGAGTATAATGTAAAAATAATAATAACAAAGTGACAATAGTTCATATACAATGTATAGACTTATCCTAATCTTGTGTTGGTCGAGAGTATAATTCACACGATTAAACTTTTGTGATCGTTACTAAAAGTAATATCATTTAATAAAAACGTAATAATAATTGGCATTAAATATTTACAAATAGACCTGAAATATACGAGGTGCACTCCTTGTTTGGTTACTTGGTCGCGAGATGAAATAAATATATTTTTTAAAAATTAATGCATTAAAGACTTGTAAAATAATATTGTACTTTAGAGTTGTAAAATTAAATAAAACAAAGTTAAGGTGTTGTGCTTTAAAGACTTGTACTCTAAGTATAAAATGTTGTACTTTAGCATTTATAAGTTAGTTGTGTAAAATCATATCTATATTAAATCAGGGTTTCATGAAAACTTTAATAAATAACAAACGTTTAGTTTAAATGTTTAATAATCGTATGTTAACGAATTAACGTAAAGTGGTAAATAAAAGTTGAAGAATGTTTACTTGAAATAAATATAAAGTATTTTTATTAGGAATGTTACGTCAAATTAGTTTGTGGTTGTGATCAGATAAACTGGTAACGTTTAATCTTTAAAAAAAAAATTAGTCGTAGAAAGTGGATAAGTATTAGTTTAATGTAAGTAAAAATTTACCGGTGGTTACAGTCTCACCCCCTTAACGGAATCCCGTCCCGGGATTCAATATGTGTTAGGTGTTTATGTGATGAAGACGAAAGGTGGTTTCATTTGTGAAAATTTTATATGTTAGAATTTTACATGTGAAAACATTGTTCCGAAGGTCATATAAACTTAAGAAAAATTTATTTTAAATGAAAATTGTTATTTTACAAGTTTATAAAATACGTGCAACAAGGAAATTTTAAATAACGAATTTTTAATAATGAAGGTTTTGGAAGAGAACTTGATGAATGTAGAGAAAGTTTTTGAAATTTAAGCTTCCATAGTACGATGAACAGTAAAAAACAACGGCCAGGAATAGTAATTCCCAACGGCTAGTTTTCTACCTATAATACTCCATTTGAATTTTCATTCTTCCACTCAACATATATCTCTTATTTACTACCTCAAAAATGCCGCACCTAATTACTATACTAGCAATTGTGTATGTCGTTCTTGGGGTTATTTACTTAGCGTACGTTCCTGACGAAGATTACGTATTCATGGTTTGCGTTCTAGCGGCTCTTATGCCATTTGTGATTCTAGCTATTGGCGTGGACATGCTATGGGAAAAATAGTCTCGAGTTAGGGTCGCTAAAATGAGTTCTTGTTGTGTTTCTATGTAATCCTTAATAAATAAAACTTGTTTGTATTTATGTCTAAGATCTTGTTATCGTGTTTAATAATTTGTTATGCTAATTGTATCGCTATGTATTAATATTCGTGGATTCTAATATAATAAAAGATTACATTTTGGGTTTAATGAATTCTAGCGATCTACGAGTTCATACTCATGTCCTTTCAGATACAAATACGCCCACTTGTTTATAATTCATTGTTTACATAGAGAGGCGTCCCAAACAATGTAAATAAGGGAGTATAAACTTATGGTTCGGTGATTCATAATTTCTTTACTCCATCCGTCCCATATTAAGTGTCCACAATGAAATCTTGGGACGTCCCAAATTAAGTGTCCATATTGTATTCCAACCAATGAGAAGAGACTTTAGTGGGTAATAATGATATTTGATTGGTGGAGAGTGTAGTTAGTGGAATTTCCTAAAACTTTGTGCATTTGGAAAGTGGACACTTAATATGGGACGAATGGAGTATTTAAATAAAAAGGCGTCCCAATTTATTCAAATAAAGACATTGTAAATCATCCTACTTAAGAATTTCTGACTCAACATTCGTACTTAACCGAGGAGTTTCAAGGTATTTTAGTGAGGGTACGGAAGGAGTATTTACACTCATCGGTTGAGATGAGAGTAAGATAATCAAGGAAAATTGACATAGTATTTAAAATAGTTTGGTGAGTATATATTTAACGTATATAGAATAAGAATTGTGCAAATCACAATGTCTTAGGAAGGTTTCGTAGATTACAAAATGTAGAAGTAGGTACATGCTCGGGGAAATATGATTTAAGCCGTAATGCCTTAGAATAGGCATATGCAGGTATTTTTATTCCGTTGTTTGTATAAAGTGATCGAAAGCACATTGAATGTGAATATATCAGTATACTAAAGTGTTTATGTAGCAAAAATTACCTAGAAGTCACATAATCATCTGAAGGATGAAAGGCACGGAGAGCGAAAGGCTATAAATTATTTTTGTGAAAAATCAGTTATAGTTTATGTCACAATTAGACCCGTTTCTCTATAACTATAGCTCTGATACCAATCTGTAACACCCCCAATTTCGGGATACGCAGCTTGAATTCCGTTGCGTATCCTGAAATTGGGGGTGTTATGTATGTATACTCTTTTTACTGAACATGCTAATGGAAACCCATTTATTGAAGCCAGTATAGTCGAGTCCGAGCCAAAACTTGTTTGAGGGTTGTAACGGTGACAAGTTAACTCAAAATGACTCGTAACTCAACATAACCTAAAAGAAGGGTGGTTTCATGGTTTTCGGTAGCCTCGTGCTATCACCACACACTAATAAAATACATAGTACAAAAAAGTATGTAACTTTACATATAAATATGGGTAAAAATGCAAATTGACGTAACTCGATAGGGCTTGCTAGGTTTTACAATTACAAATGCAAATTGACATAAACTCGGTTAGGCTTGCTAAAACTTTACAAGCCGAATGGTTTGGTACCTAAAATCAAATTGTCTTTTTACTCGAATTCAGTTTAAACAAATCCGTGTTCAATCATTTTAACAAATTGATCTTTTAAATACACATAAATCATCGTGACCTGGTTTAAGATTGACGTAATGCAGCTTGTCTTCACGTGTGAGTTGTGATTGCAACGCGTTGTACAACAATACGGTAAAATAACATACAAATTCAATTTATTCCTCTTATTGGCCATTTTAGCGAAAAATGCGAAGTATGTTTCTCACTATATCTTAATATATTAGCGAATTTTATGAAAAGTTTGTTGTTATTAACAACCCTAATGGTTGTTAGCATTTTCCTTCAAATAATTGGGTATAAGTAAAAATCTAAAAGATGAGTGTGTGTTAGTGGGGTGAGTGATGAATTAAATGGGATGCTATGCTGGTGGCGGTGAGTGAGGGTATTTTGTTGAATCACCGGTAAATCCACCTTTACACCCTAGGTTTGGATGTTAGATTTATAACTTCATCAAGGGTGAGCAAAACCACCCGAGTCCCGACATAAACCGACAGTCCCGAAACCGAATAATAGCTTCTCGGGTCGGGAGTCGGTTCGAATTTCTAACAATTTCGGGATTCGGGTCGGGTCGGGCCGAAAACCGACAAAATCCGACATAACCCGAGAATACCGAATGCATATTACGTCAGTTTATAAAAAGTAGCCCCACTTATCTCTAGCACCTAACTCAGTCACTCTCAAAGTCTCAAATCTCAAGATTCTCTTTAACATCACAACAAAACACACCGAAGAACATCACGGTTTAATCTTTAACAGAAGAACATCACAAAAACACACCGAAGAACATCACGATTATTGAGTCAAGAACACCACAAAAACACACCGAAGAACATCACAACAAAACACACCCTTTTATCTCTTTAACAGTCTTCCTCACTCACTCACTAACTCTGATGAACACAAGGTTTAATCTTTCTTGTTTCAGCTTCGAAGAACACAAGGAGAATACTTATGGCTTCAAGAACACAAGGTATTTGGTTGCTAGTTGATCTGATTCTGTATTTGTATTGGTATTTGTATTGGTATTTGGTATTTGATTTGTAAATTTATAATTTGTTGGATCTGCAAGTTGTAATTTTGTAATTTGCCTATTGTTCTGCTACTGGAAGTTGTATTTGGATTTCTATTGTTGGATACTTGGATCTGTTACTGGGCTCCTTTCTTTTTTTATTTTCGGGCTTGGCTGCTCAATCCCGAATTCGAAACCGACTATCCCGTTTGATCCCGAACCGACCCGACTTCTAGTCGGTTCGGTATCGGTATGTAATATATGCTTGTTTCGGTATCGGTATTTTTCGGGACGGGTCGGGTCGGGTCGGGATCCGGCCCGATGCTCAGCCCTAGGTTTGGATGTTAGATTTATAACTTCATCTAGTTTTTATAACTTTTTCTGTCTCAAATTTAAATGTTCTGTCCCAAAATAAATATCCAGTTTGTGTTTTAACAAAGTAAAAAGGGATTTTAGTGAGTATGAATAATATTTGATTTGTGAATAATATAATTGTGTAATATGAAAATGAACATTTATTTTGAGACGGGGTAACGGTGCAATTTTTACCGAACCCCGTAAATTGGTCTAAACATATCTCAATGTATTCGCATTTAGGAAGGTATTTTTTTAGCTAAAATTACGTTTAAAAAAACATGAATGAACTAAGTTATTTTGAACCAAGTTATTCCATAGGAAAATGATTGGCATGCCTAAATGGCATGACTAATTTTATGTCTAATTCACTCAACATATGATAAGCGGAGTATGATATTTCTCTTTCCTTTTCTAAGTGTTGTGATCTAATTGTTAAGATGTGCTTGGTTGAAAGTATTAAAGGGCAAGGAATGTCAATGATAATGATTAGTGGTAGTTGGTTAGCTACAATGAGTTATTAGTTACTTTTGGGCAATTCATCATTCCTCTATAAATTGGAGGTAATGAACAAGTAATGCTCTTTTATCTATATTTTTTCTTTTTTCCTTTTTTTTTTCTCCCCGTGTTTGCACCCCCGTTTTATTTTTCAATTTATTTTCTGTTTATGATCTTTTCACAAAATTGAGCAAAAGCAACGAAAGTACATAAACTTGATTCTCGTAAATAGATTCTGTGTGTGTTGATTCCAACAACAACAACATTTGTGATCATGTATGTTTAAGCAACATATTAAACAATATGTAATAAATATAGAAATATCTTAACTAATAAATAATATACAGCCAAATCTGCTTTTTATTTTCTTTGATATATTCGATATTCTTTTCATGATTGATTTTTCTAATTTACGAGTAAGTGTTGGTTTGAAAACTTTTAAAAGTTGTTTATGATTAAAAACGTGGTTAGTTTTGCTAATTAGTAAAACCAAGCACAATCAATTATAATGGTAATATTCAATAGGGAAAATTCTACAAGTACCCTCAAAGTACAAGTTTACCGACCCCTATTGCCCCACAAAAATATTTTTTCTTCAAATGCCCCAGAGGCGGAGGTCGCCCAAAAAACTTGGGCGGGTATTATAATAATGTGACATGTGTCCCTAGTGTTGTCCCCACCAGGTACAAGTTATCACATGCATTTCTTGGGCGACTAGGCCCACAAAACTTTGGCGACTTTATTATTTTGTCTTTTTCTTTAAAAAGTATGGTTTTTTTTTTTTATTTTGTAGTACATATATCTTGGATGAATGGGTCTCACTATTTTTTATTCTTGGGCGACTTGTTATGTATGTAGTACACTTTATTTTATGGGTACTCGTGCCCATACAAAAATACACATAAATACTAATAAACACTTAAATACGAATATACACGTATTCTTGGGCGACCATACTTGTATATGAACTTTCTTGGGCGACTGGGACCCACTTTTTTTTAAATAAAAGTAAAGTCTTCTTAGTCTTTTTATATTATATATTAGTACAAAATATTTGGGCGACTGACCCCACTGTTACTTATTTTTGGGCGACTTGTATTGTTGAGAGTACACATTTAAAGTTTTTTAATTATTTTGTACTTGTAAACAAATTTTTAAAACAAAAAATACATTAAAAAACAACACAGCACTTTTTATACTTATTATATTTAATTTAAAATACAAAAATCTTATATAGTTTATTTTGTTTTAATGTTTTTTCAAATAGAAACTTACGCAAACCCTTATCCACTCCCTCTCTCACTCAAACAGTCAAACCCAAAACACTTATCCACTCCCTCTCTCACTCAGTCCTCGTTCAATAATCAATAATCAACCATAATTCAACCACTATAACAATCACTGATATTCAACAATCAAAGATAATCGGGTGTTGGTTTAGATCCAGTCGAAACCCTAACGCTAGCTAGTAGACACAGATCGGAATTACGGATTCGATTTAACTATTTTGAAAAATGGTTTGGGGAAGGGTAAGTAATTATCTTTTTGATTTAGGGTTACGCTAATTTAGGGTTTAGGCTAAGCAATTATATAATTCGTTTAGGGTTTAATTGATTATTTAATTGTTAGTGTTTCTATTTTTTAATGTTTATATCTTGTCTTCTAGTGTTAGGGTTTATTGATGCTTTTTATGGTTGTTTAGAACCCAAATTATGTTATTCCTTATTGATGCTTTATAGTGAAAATGTTTATTGTTGGTTTCTGTAGTTCTATTTAAGTAAAGATGATGTATATCTTGTCCATATTTGTTAGGGTGTAATGATGTCTTTACTGTTAGTGTTTATTGCTGGTTTTGGTAGATGTTAGATGTTTTGTTAATACGCTTAAGTTGTTCTGAGGTTAGTCACCTACAATTTAGGTTTTGGTAGATGTTATAGGTTTTGTTAATATGCTTAAGTTGTTCTGATGTTAGTTACCTACAATTTAGGTTTCGGAAGATGTTAGATGTTTTGTTAATATGCTTAAGTTGTTCTGATGTTAGTCGACTACAATTTAGGTTAATATGCGTGATATGTGAAAGAATTTTCAAGTTTTTGTTGCTTTGGAATCCTTTGTGATTGTCTTTGCGATGACTATCTAAGTAGTATCACATCGGTGGTGACCGGCTTATCTATGGGAACCAAAGATGGTAACTAGGCCGAACGGATCAAGGGGTGATTCCGGGGATCGCTTGAACCATAGATGGTCGGTTGACTTAACCCGGTAGCGTTGTGCTCAGGTATCAGGCCTCGGACTATATACATCCTTCTTACACACGGCGGGAAATAGTCTGTACTCCCGATCAGGTTCAAACTACTCGTGGCAATCGTTTTGATTACTTACTTATGATTGTTATTGCGAAGATTTGAATACATTGGTAGTACGCACAAGCTTGTAAATTCTTTTGAAAAACTTTTCCACATAATATCTGCGATAAACATATGAATTAGTAGTTTTGTCTTAGGTTTGACACCTGATTCATTTTTAGGCTAGTATGTTTGTGTAAACACCATATGGTTGTTTTTTCCTTAAAATATTTAGTCGCTAAATATACGTACTAATATCTGTTGCAAAATTCATATATGTTCAACATGTTAAATAAATAAAGGAATACTTAATCCATTTGAATGCTTGTTATTTTTGTATTTTGTGCCTACTATCTGGTTGTTTTCTTGACTTGATGATTGTTGTTACAACGTACAGCCTACTAGCTGTTTTTCCGGTCTTAAGTTTCACGCTGTCATTTAGTATGATGCATGTGGTCTATTAGGTACCTAGCTCGAAAACCTAGTGGGAGCCTTTTGATTCCCCAGTTGGGGAAGACTCCTTCCTTGTAATGAGGATTGAGAACTCGGTTATTTTATGTTATACATCTATTAGAAAACTCATAGTAAGGATGTGTTTTCCAATAACTTAAAGCTCAATTATCAGGGTAGATCTATCTAACGATGTAGATGGGTTCCATTGCTTTGTTTGGAACCCGTCTTATATTGGTAGGTGTTTGATCTTGTTCCCCAGTTTTGGCTCTTTGAATAACGTACCTTGATTAAAACTTTTTCCATAAAATGAAAAAAACGTTATTGAAAGAGCTAAATCTGGTAAACAAGATCAAACACCTACCATTATAAGACGGGTTCCAAAAAACTAAGCAATGGAACGCAGCTACATCGTTAGATAGATCTACCCTGGTCATTGAGACGTCTTGAATGCGAGAATGATATAGTGTGTATTGTTCGTTACATTCCACACTCCTTCATTATGGCATTCAAGATGCATGATGTTACCAGGAATTAGTTCTTTACTAAACATTTTTAACGAATTGACATTTTATTACAACCAAAATTAGTAGCTTTTGAACTTTGTTTATTATGTTGATAAGTAGGTTTAACATCTATCATGTGTAGAATATAATATTTATGGTGTTCAGTTTCTTAATGTTGTTCTAAGCTGCGTTTTTTTATTTTTTTCTTAAAGGAATATGAAGCAAAAGTGATCGTTAGGAGTAAACTTAATTACATTTCCTTAATTAGAGATAAGCTTAATGAAAAGCGAAGGATTTTATTTAGGACCTCTTGTTTTGGAGGATGGTTGGATCTTTTCTTTTTTGACCATGAACCACACATGTTAGATTATATATTACAAAATCAGGGTTATGTAGATGATGCACACTTTGACATGCCCCTCATATATAATGTGGATGGTCGTGAACTACATTTTGGTCGTCCCGAGTTTTCTCTAATAACAGGGTTTCGTTTTGGAAACCGGCTTAGCTCAGTGGATATTAGTAAAGGTGATATAAAATTTAAGACAAGGGTATTTCCAAAAAAATCAGGGGTAAAAATTTCAAACTTAGATCTTCTAGGTCTTGTTGAGGATGAAGAGTTATTCTTTAAGTTGTCTGACGAGGATGCAGTCCGTGTGTGTCTACTGTTAGCGTTAGAGGTCATTTTTATGGGTCGGTTGTTGGCTGATGAAGTGGATGATAAACTCCTTCGTTTGGTTGAAGACCTTGAAGCATGGAATTCGTTTCCATGGGGTGAGTACGTTTGGAGGCAATTGTACAACCAGATTATTAATGTCGTTGACAGACACAAGTGGCAACATCTTAAAGGACTAGAAGGATCTCCGAAGTTTGTTCCAACGTATACAGTCGGAGGATTCGTATGGGCTTTCAAGGTTATTCTACTGTATTTTATTTAATAATGAACAATTCAACACGAGTTGATCAATTTTTTTATTAACTGTCTCAGGCTAACGCATTCTTGAACTTTATAGATCTGGATTCTTGAGTCTTTTGAAAGAAGCAATCGTTGGTGGAATAAACAGGAAGATGTGATACCTAGGGGTGTAGCCTGGTCAAAGAAAGAGGCATTTACAAGAGCGGATCATGGATTGTTATTCGGCAAGGTAAAAACAGTATCATTTTTGTGAATATTTATTAATGTTTATGTTTTTTTAACATATTATTTACCTGCCCACTCTGTTGGTTTATGTTTTTTGTAGGACTCAAAGATAAAGTTCGACCTAAAACCAACACTAGCCGAGCAGAAGTCAGATTGGTATATCAAATTCCTTGATTATTACAAGGGATACTGATTATTATAAATTCCAAAGGAATATTTGTGAAAATATTTCCCCGGGTCGTTCTCCCAACGAAGGTTTGACGGCGTTTAAGTCGATTCGGAGTCGTGAAAATGTGAAGTGAATAAGAGTGATTGATTTTGATTTACACTACTAATAATGAAATAATAAAAGTAAACAACTAATTAAGCTAATGAAACAATTAAACTAAGCATACGAACTTAAAAACGAAAATTTGAATTTTAAAAACGTTACGCGACGAATTATAAAACGTAAATAAAAGTGAAATTCTAAAATTTAAGACCTAAAAATATAAAAATAATTTTCCTATATAAAAACTGATAAAAGAAAATTTTTAGAAAAAGAAAAATATTTTTTTGACTTTTTAATAATTTTTTATGAATTAAAACTAATTAAATTCTTAAAAAATAGTAAAACTGAATAAAAAATTCTGAAAATTTTTGAGGAATTTTAATTTTTAATGAGAAATTTAATAAAAATATTTTTAGAAGCTGATTATGACTAATTAAGCTAAAACAGTTAATAAGCAAATAGTAAATAAGCTAAAAATAAGCAAAAATAAGCCAAAAATTATAAAAAGCTAAATACTAGTTATTCTAACTACTGGAAGCACAAAGGAACTGAAAATGGAAAATTAAGCACAAGCAAAAAGCTGAAAATTAGCTGATCAGTTAACAACCAATTCAGATTCAAACAGCCTAGTACCTCACTTTGCAGCTTAATTTTAAGCTCAGAACAAGCTCTTTAAAGGAATCCAAAAGTACTAGCTTATAGCTGATATGCAAGACTGCCTAAAAACCAGATTTGCCCAAATTTTACCTACTTTTACTAGCTTATTATGGGCCTAGATCAGACCTTATTGGAACTAAAGAAACTAGTGCAGCAAACATCAATATTAGTGGCAGATATGCAGACCTAGAATAAGCACTAAATAAGCAGAGGTTTAGTGATCCCAGATATTACACCAAAAGATTGTTGTTCAAACTACCATCAAACCAAAAATTAGGTCCTAAACTTAATCCAATAAGCCACAAGAAAGAAAAGAAAAGCAGCTAAAAAAAACTAACCTACACTAACATGTTTTGTGAAAACAGTTATAGAAACTTGGCGCGAAACTAATAAATGTTGACTAGAGTGAGATTTAGCAACACTGATCTATTAAACTAGTTGTTATTAAGCTATTTTATAAACTCTAACTGATTATCTAACTAACTCATACTAAACGGATCATCAAATTCAGCATAACACAGCAGATTAAGAGATATCAAACTGTTTTGACTTTTTATTGAAATACCCTACTAATATTTAAGCTAATCTGAGGTATATATGAAAAATACAAACCATTAGGGTCAAAGTTACCACACCATAACAACCACAACAGAAAGCAAATCACAGATCCAAACACTTCTATTTCAAATCTTAAAACAATCAAACTCTGATTCAGGCTTTGCTAAATCATTAACCAGCATCAATCATCACTCACTTAACATCATATAACCTTAGAATAACAACAATCAACAACAATAATCACCAGATTCTCAGATTCAAATAATATGATCAAAACAGACACTAAAACTTATGCAGATTCAAACTAAAATTATAAAATGATGACTAAACAAACTTAACTAATATTAACCCTATCAAACTAACATCAAATAACCAATAACTAACAGAAATTAAACTAATTAGCAGCAATATTAAACTGTAACAGTTGAGTGAACACGTAAATGAGAAAAACTTACAAAGTAACTTCTCCCTCAGCACAAACAGAGGGAGTTCACTAAGCTTGCCTATCTTTAGATAGGCTAGAGGCTTCCATTTCCCCTCCTAGACCATCACTCCAAACAGCCATAACCATTGAACATGAAGCTTTGACCACAGTTGACTTGTTGTGAATTTTAGAGGAAACTGATGAAGTACCAAAATAAAATCTCACAAAAGCTATGTGAAGCTCAAATGAAACCTTAGAACCAGAAAACTAAGCTTATTGAAGCTTATATAAAATAATTTTTTTTTTTTTTTTTTTAGAGTAGAATTTTGAACAGAGTGTAAAATCACAAACTACTAGTCTAATTAACTCTTATATAAGCCACTGATGAAATTAATAAGCTAGAACTCAAAATATCAACTCATAGTAAGCAGAATCAAATTAAGCTAAAAATTCACTTTCATTAAAAACTTTAAAAATTACAAAGTAACATTACAATTTCAGAGAATGTTTAAAACCTACTACAAACTAGAAATGAAAATTGAAAACAATAAACAAAAACAGAAAAATTACAATAATAACTAACTCTTTCCTTTGAGGAGAAACTCTTCTATTTATAGAGCTTAGCCGAACCTTCTGGGTCTTGCCACCTTGGCAATCCGTGTGCTATCTCAGCCCTTATCCACCCTTAGATCCTCTTGAGCATCATCCCATCAATCTCGACCGTATGATCAAATTTTGTGACGCGTTTGGTCCAATAAGCAGCTGCCACGTGCCATTCTCTCTGTCAGGTCCTTCTAGAAGAGCCAATGATTGACATTAATGCCCTTAATTGGATAATTTTGATGTGCGGGTAACTTAGGGTTCTAAGTACAGTAGAAAACCTGGGTAAGTTTTAGAATTGGGGGGGCGGATAAAAAGATAGAGTTTGACTGGTATTTATTTATTTTTTCGTTGACCCGGGTTTGGTTAAGGTTTGACTCGGGTGGTGTGATCCGGTTTTAATAAACCAAAAATGGGCTCGGGTTATTATGTGGTGGTTGGGCTTTAGGATTTAATTTTGGGCTTTGGGTATAGCAATTGGGCTGGTGGGTTAAGACTTGGGTTAATTTTGTGATAGATCCGGATATTGTGTATTAAAGTTTAAGAATTTTTAGACAAGGACCAAAAATGTAGAATCAGAAATTCTAGGGACCATTGCTGCCATTTTCTCAAAGTATGATCTAAGGGTGCATTCTTGACTTTTTGACCAAGTATAACTTTCCCGGTTCAGCTCTGAGTCTTTTCCATATCTCGTGCTCGTTTTCTTGATTTTCTTGTATTTTTGCCGGTTTTCAAGATATCCGTCCCTGCATATACAAAAACACAAAAACACAATATCTTTTGGCATTATGGTCGGGTTTTTGGTCATTTTGGGTCCGGTTTTGGTCAAGAAAAGGTATGTGTTTAAGCACATACCAAATTCCCCCAGACTAAGCTATTGCAATGTCCTCATGCAATGTTATAAAAACTCCCCATTTTTCCTTTTATTATATTTTTGTATTTTCTTATTTTCCATGTGACGGCTTTGTTGACAATCATTATCTCACGATAACTTTTAGGATCACGGAGCAGGAAACACGACACAAGAGGAAGTGACCATACGGATAAAATTCGTCGTCCCCGATTTTTCACGAGTCCCCAAACTAAGCTTAAAAACGAAATCATTGTCATTTACAAGTTAGATTGCCGACACTACTCATAAAAGCTAATTGTGGACTTTCTGTTCCCAAATTCCTATTTTCCTCTATTTATTTTATTTTTGGTGAGAAATGAATTTCTTCGGATTCTCGTTTCGATAATTTTTAAACCGATAAAGATACCTTAGTTTAGACGCTAAGTAGTTTCCAAACCTTCCCTCGAAAACCGTTGCATACAAAAATGAGGTCCACATCAAGGTCTCTGATTTAACACGATTTTGAGAATATCCCTTTTATTTGCGATCGAAACAACTCATCTACGAGTCCAGAGACAGAAGCCTTTATTAGGATACCTCGGAGTCGAAATTTGGCATTATTAACATTATTAAGCACATATTATTATTGATCCTTGGCCCTTTATAACAATCACAACATCGGCTGCGAACCGGCAAGATGTGATAGTCTATTATGACCTTGGAATTTTTCCTCTGCCTTTATTAGAAGTCTACAACATCAGCTGCGAACCGGCAAGATGTAGAAAACTTTTTATGGCTTTGGATTATTATTATTATTCATTATTCATTATATATTTTGCCAAATCCCGAGTCCTACGGCTTTTATAACAATCCCAACATCGGTTGCGAGCCGGCAAGATGGAATAGTCTATTACACCGTAACACTGGCAGTACCTTGATGTGTACCCAACTTTCATAAGCAAGGATTCTCTAAGGAAGAAATAAAAACTAATCATCGCCAAAACTAAAATAGCTTTAATTATTCCTAGATCACTATTTTTTTAGTGAAACAAGCTTATGGGAACAAAAAGCCACAAATAACTTCGATGAGCTTTAAAGAGATCCAACTACTCCACGTTTAGCAATCTAACTTATAAACAACTCTATCATTTCTCGTTCTTCGCAAATTTAAAATCTTAAATAATAAGATCCGCGAATGCTTAGCCAAATAATCAAGCCATGCATATATAAAGTCAAATACGGGAACTTGCAAATTCTTAAAAAGAATTCGCGTTTTCTAGCTCCTTGTGTAAAAGACTAGCACGAGCTTATAGATTATAAACGGTTAAGGAGACAAGCTAGGGCTCAACACGCCCGATCAAGTCAGAATTTTATTCCTACTCTCACCAGCGGAAAGTCAACAAAAATGTCAAAACTTATTATATTTTTGCAAAATTTTTAAAATTTTCTCATTTTTTTGGATTTTTTCAATTTTTGAGGAAAATCGGGGTTGCATGAGAAAACGGCAAAAATGCAAGGCAAAAATCAAATCGCAAGATTACCCCCCCAGACTAAAACGAGACATTGTCCTCAATGTCTTAAAGGTAAGGATTCTCCTACATAAATCTAAGGCCGTTTATGAATTATGCCAAAAGATAGATGTAAAACGATAAGATTTTAGGATATTGATAAGCAGCGAATGATGAAACTCGAGTAGCGTGAAGGAAACTACGAGCACGAGAGTCTTCATCATCGGGCATTCCTGGACACAGCACAGAAAACAACGAAACACAAGATACGGAAGAGGGATCCCTCCTCATGTTTTATTAGAAAATAGATAAGAAGATAGATGGATAAGCATGGGGTGCCTCCCACGAAGCGCTTGTTTTTGTTAACCGAGTCACATGAGCTTGACTCGACCCCGAATTTATTTGTTCTTGGGGGAGCAAGTGGAAGAGATAATCTCAATCGGACTTTCGTTCAAGATGTTTGGATAAACATTGAAGCACACGAAAGTTCCACTCCGATTGAGATACCCACGGCTTTAGAAGATAAAAGCGGTGATGCCGGGGTCAAAAACTTTGTCTTCGTTTCCGGCTGGAAATGGATAGTAAAGTTTCAAGCAGAGATAACTCCGGACAGAATGGGAGTTTTTGAATAGAAAGAAGCAGAGAGGAATCATTTTTCTTCAGAATTAAAAGTTCCTTTGATGAGGCAGGAAACTTTAAATTCTTAGCACGAGTCAATTTCATCAAAGGATGAATTTCACCATCAATGAGTAAGCCTGGCTTAAATACTTTGTCCTCACAAGAAAACTCAGCAGGGTACTCGATGGAGGACTCAATAAAGAAATCATCCTCGGGAGAATGAGGAGCTAAGTCATTAGAGACAATTGAAGCATCCTCGGTTATGGTTTCAATTTTAGGGCCTTTTTCAGTAGGTTTGCCATATAAAAGATTTCTCCATTCGGTTTGATCGGCCCTAAAATCGAAGAGATCATCATCATCTTGTAAATTATTAAGCTCGGTGTAAGAATCAGATGATGGAGCATGGTATAAAAGAAGATTAGCATGAAAGTCAAAGAGATCATCATCATCTGATGGAAGAAGATCATCGTGAGCGAGTTCATCGGTGAACTCCTCGTGATAAGAATCACATTTCGACGGATCATGGTTTATCAAAATTTCTAATTCTCTTAAGTCAGATTCAAAATCCAAGTTATCGTCCCCATCCCCCGGTGGGATTGGATCGATATGAGCGAGTTCATCGGCGAACTCCTCAAGAAGAGAATCAATATAAGAAGTGGTACTGCCACTACTTTGCTCTTCTGATTTTGATTTAACAACTGGAACGGATTTAGGTGTCTTTTCTTTAACATCTTCCAGGGGAAACAATGGTTCATCAAATTTCAAAACATCTTCCCCTGGATTACTATCGGTCTCAACAATTTCTGGAGAAATTGGAGCATTAACAGACAACACCTCGAACTCTTCCCTCGGAATATCACTTCCCTCAATCGGAGGAGAAGGATGGGAAGAGTCGGAAAGGATAGAATCGACACGATAAACCGGCTCCGGAGGTGGGACAAGAGGTGTGCTCTTAGAGCTAGCAATTTCCACCTCTTCCGTTGTGGTCTCCGAATCAGATTCATCATCATCAAGAATACTCTTAGTATTTGCAGCACAACACTCAAACCATTTGCTCGATCCAGGATTGATTTTCATAGCCTTGAGCTCAACACGTTTTTCTGACATACTCTTGACCGTGAATCTTGAAAGGTTTGGATCAATTCTTTTAGGAGCAATTACGGGATCGGACTTTTGATCAACCGTAGCGACATTGCATTTGTCGGTTTGAGGTTTCGAGTTTGGATTGATTTGAAACGTGACTTTTTCCTTATCAACCCGCAAAGTAATTTCTTCTCCGTATACATCGATCAAAGCACGCCCGGTCCTCAAGAATGATCTTCCGAGAATGAGAGGAACCCGGGGGTCGGCGTCAAAATTAACAACCACAAAATCTGCAGGAAAATGGAACTTCCCCACTTTAACGAAGACATCCTCGGCTATACCTTCGGGACGGGTTACGGAACGATCCGCAAGCTCGAGAGTCATGCAAGTGGGGGTAAGTTTGGGCAGAGAAAGCTTTTGCCATACTGACAACGGCATTAGGTTGATGCTAGCACCGAGATCGGCCAAGGCGGAGCATTCAACCATTCCTGGAAATTCACATGGAATAAGGAATTTTCCGGGATCTCCAAGCTTTTCCGGAAGCTTTTTGAGAATTGCCGCTGAGCAGTTTTCGTTCAGAGGAGTTTTTGCTAATTCAATTAATTTTTCCTTGTTACTCAACAAACTTTTGAGAGTGGAAACAAACTTAGGCATCAAAAGTAAAGCATCCGCGAAGCTTATATCGAAATGTAACTCTTGAAAAATTTGGAAAAATTTTTCCATTTGATTTGAAGCTTTATCGCGGAGCTTTTGATCATTCAATCTCGAAGGATACGGAAGGTTTGTTTTGACGGGAATTTCTTTTGGTTCCACATTCTTTGGTTCAGATGGATGGATGACCGGAGGTTGGACGTCTTTGGTTCCTCCGTTATTAGTAGGAGGTTCCATGTCCTTGGTCGCCTCGGGTTCACGGTCGACTACCTTGGGAGGTAGAGAAGAATCGGTAGCCGGAGCCGTGGGTCCATCATATGAAACACCGCTCCTAGTCGTGATCGCCTTAGCATCGCCCCTCGGGTTAGCGATCGTGTTGCTTGGGAGAGAAGTAGTCCCTGAACCCGAGGGTCGATCATTTATCTGAAAAAATCCGCTCATCATTTGCTTAAGGTCGTTTGTTTGTCGATTAATCGTCGTATCAATCTCCTTCCGAAAGTCAGTTCTCATATTGTTGATTTGACCTTGCATAGTTCGTATGCTAGCATCGGTTGCTTTCATATAACTCACAAAGTCGGGAGGAAGTGGAACTTGGGGAGGAGGAGGTTGATAGACTTGTTGCGGTTGAGCTTGATAATTGTTTCCTCGATTTTGGTTGTAGCTTTGATTTTGATTGTAACCTTGATTGGTTTGAGGTAAACGGTTTTGGTTGTTTTGGACGGGTGTAAAACCGGGTGGTCCCATTTGGTTGCTAACTCGGTAGTTAACTTCACCTTGAGGACGGAATCCTTGATTTAGATTGTAGTTTGCAGCTGCTACGGTAGCATTGCAAACTTGGCTATCGGTAGCTTGACAATCATAATACGGATGGGGACCACCACAAATAACACAATTTTCTTGCACCGCTTTCACTTGAGCGGGTGGAGAAGATTGTTTCTTTTGTGAGAGAAGGAAAGCTTCGAACATATCTGCAAGCTTGTCGATCTTAGCATCACTGCTAGAAGCTTGGGTACTCACCTTAGAAACAACCGGTTTGTTCCTTGAGGTAGGTACCTTAGATTTGTTCTCAATAATTGAAAGAATTTCTCTCGGCATTCGACTCATGATATTGCCACCGGCGGCTGCATTGAGTGAATCCTGATCTGATTGAGTTAAGGCATTGTAGAACGTATCGATTTGATGCAATTCCGAGAATCCGTGATGTGGGCATTTTCGTAGGAGATCCTTGAATCGTTCCCATGCCTCACCGAAATTCTCATCAAATCGTTGCTGGAAATTTGTGATTTCATTCCTAGCATTGGTCATTTTAGATGGAGGAAAGAAATAGTTCACGAATTTATGGACGAGATCTTCCCAAGTATGGATTGATTGAGGAGGTTCTTTCTCGAGCCAAATTCGGGCCGCCCCCTCGATCGAAAATGGGAATAACATCAATTTGATTGTTTCGTGAGGGACATCCTTATGGTAGTGTGTTGAGGTTAATTTATTGAACCATCGGATGTGATTGTGAGGATCCTCCCGATCAAAACCATGAAATTGATTTCCCGTGACAAGTTGAATTAAACCGGTCTCGAGTTTAAAATTTGTATTTCGAATCGGGGGTATGACAATAGCATCTCCGTATCCCACGGTGGGACATTGGAGTAACTCTTGCATAGTGCGGAGATCGGGAGCTTGCCCTTGGTTGTGATTGTCAACACCCACCGGCGGGTGTTGATCGTGTTGGTTGTTGGCCATTTCCTCAACGGTTGAGAAATGAACACGGTTGTTTTGACGGATAATCCTCTCGGGATTTGAAAGTGGTGAAAGAAGAGGATTAGAAGAAGAAGAACGGGTGTGCATACACCAAAATGAAATCAAAAAGAAAAATCAAAAACAAAAGTTGAAAATGAAAATATTTTTGGATTTTTATTTTTATAAGGAAAAATTAAAATTATATTTTTATTTTTTTTATTTTTATTATTATTATTTTTTTTTATTTTTGGTGATCGTTGATCAACCGTACTCATTTCTTTCAAAACTACGCGCAGCGTGGCGGGAGAGAAGAATGGATCTCTCTTCGGTCTGCAATTTAATGTCAAGACCTCCTTAAACCCCGTGTATAGGTTGTAGTAAAGAAATAATCCGAGAAACGTTTAACTTCACGATCTCTTTTGTTGTTTATTCGGAATGGTTTACAACCGCCCTCCTTCAACGGAAGACCGAGGATGTTTATTAAGATGTATTTATGAAAACACTTTAGGAAAAGTGTTTTATTTATTATATTTTTGTATTTTTATTTTTTATAAAACGATAACTTCCGAGGAAGGATCTTCAAAACACAAAATACGATATGAATCAACGACAACGTTTCAAGCCTTCCCCGGCAGCGGCGCCATTTTGATTATTATAATTTCCAAAGGAATATTTGTGAAAATATTTCCCCGGGTCGTTCTCCCAACGAAGGTTTGACGGCGTTTAAGTCGATTCGGAGTCGTGAAAATGTGAAGTGAATAAGAGTGATTGATTTTGATTTACACTACTAATAATGAAATAATAAAAGTAAACAACTAATTAAGCTAATGAAACAATTAAACTAAGCATACGAACTTAAAAACGAAAATTTGAATTTTAAAAACGTTACGCGACGAATTATAAAACGTAAATAAAAGTGAAATTCTAAAATTTAAGACCTAAAAATATAAAAATAATTTTCCTATATAAAAACTGATAAAAGAAAATTTTTAGAAAAAGAAAAATATTTTTTTGACTTTTTAATAATTTTTTATGAATTAAAACTAATTAAATTCTTAAAAAATAGTAAAACTGAATAAAAAATTCTGAAAATTTTTGAGGAATTTTAATTTTTAATGAGAAATTTAATAAAAATATTTTTAGAAGCTGAATATGACTGATTAAGCTAAAACAGTTAATAAGCAAATAGTAAATAAGCTAAAAATAAGCAAAAATAAGCCAAAAATTATAAAAAGCTAAATACTAGTTATTCTAACTACTGGAAGCACAAAGGAACTGAAAATGGAAAATTAAGCACAAGCAAAAAGCTGAAAATCAGCTGATCAGTTAACAACCAATTCAGATTCAAACAGCCTAATACCTCACTTTGCAGCTTAATTTTAAGCTCAGAACAAGCTCTTTAAAGGAATCCAAAAGTACTAGCTTATAGCTGATATGTAAGACTGCCTAAAAACCAGATTTGCCCAAATTTTACCTACTTTTACTAGCTTATTATGGGCCTAGATCAGACCTTATTGGAACTAAAGAAACTAGTGCAGCAGACATCAATATTAGTGGCAGATATGCAGACCTAAAATAAGCACTAAATAAGCAGAGGTTTAGTGATCCCAGATATTACACCAAAAGATTGTTGTTCAAACTACCATCAAACCAAAAATTAGGTCCTAAACTTAATCCAATAAGCCACAAGAAAGAACAGAACAGCAGCTAAAAAAAAACTAACCTACACTAACATGTTTTGTGAAAACAGTTATAGAAACTTGGCGCGAAACTAATAAATGTTAACTAGAGTGAGATTTAGCAACACTGATCTATTAAACTAGTTGTTATTAAGCTATTTTATAAACTCTAACTGATTATCTAACTAACTCATACTAAACGGATCATCAAATTCAGCATAACACAGCAGATTAAGAGATATCAAACTGTTTTGACTTTTTATTGAAATACCCTACTAATATTTAAGCTAATCTGAGGTATATATGACAAATACAAACCATTAGGGTCAAAGTTACCACACCATAACAACCACAACAGAAAGCAAATCACAGATCCAAACACTTCTATTTCAAATCTTAAAACAATCAAACTCTGATTCAGGCTTTGCTAAATCATTAACCAGCATCAATCATCACTCACTTAACATCATATAACCTTAGAATAACAACAATCAACAACAATAATCACCAGATTCTCAGATTCAAATAATATGATCAAAACAGACACTAAAACTTATGCAGATTCAAACTAAAATTATAAAATGATGACTAAACAAACTTAACTAATATTAACCCTATCAAACTAACATCAAATAACCAATAACTAACAGAAATTAAACTAATTAGCAGCAATATTAAACTGTAACAGTTGAGTGAACACGTAAATGAGAAAAACTTACAAAGTAACTTCTCCCTCAGCACAAACAGAGGGAGTTCACTAAGCTTGCCTATCTTTAGATAGGCTAGAGGCTTCCATTTCCCCTCCTAGACCATCACTCCAAACAGCCATAACCATTGAACATGAAGCTTTGACCACAGTTGACTTGTTGTGAATTTTAGAGGAAACTGATGAAGTACCAAAATAAAATCTCACAAAAGCTATGTGAAGCTCAAATGAAACCTTAGAACCAGAAAACTAAGCATATTGAAGCTTATATAAAATAATTTTTTTTTTTTTTTTTTTTTTTTTTTTTTTTTTTTTTTTAGAGTAGAATTTTGAACAGAGTGTAAAATCACAAACTACTAGTCTAATTAACTCTTATATAAGCCACTGATGAAATTAATAAGCTAGAACTCAAAATATCAACTCATAGTAAGCAGAATCAAATTAAGCTAAAAATTCACTTTCATTAAAAACTTTAAAAATTACAAAGTAACATTACAATTTCAGAGAATGTTTAAAACCTACTACAAACTAGAAATGAAAATTGAAAACAATAAACAAAAACAGAAAAATTACAATAATAACTAACTCTTTCCTTTGAGGAGAAACTCTTCTATTTATAGAGCTTAGCCGAACCTTCTGGGTCTTGCCACCTTGGCAATCCGTGTGCTATCTCAGCCCTTATCCACCCTTAGATCCTCTTGAGCATCATCCCATCAATCTCGACCGTATGATCAAATTTTATGACGCGTTTGGTCCAATAAGCAGCTGCCACGTGCCATTCTCTCTGTCAGGTCCTTCTAGAAGAGCCAATGATTGACATTAATGCCCTTAATTGGATAATTTTGATGTGCGGGTAACTTAGGGTTCTAAGTACAGTAGAAAACCTGGGTACGTTTTAGAATTGGGGGGGCGGATAAAAAGATAGAGTTTGACTGGTATTTATTTATTTTTTCATAGACCCGGGTTTGGTTAAGGTTTTACTCGGGTGGTGTGATCCGGTTTTAATAAACCAAAAATAGGCTCGGGTTATTATGTGGTGGTTGGGTTTTAGGATTTAATTTTGGGCTTTGGGTATAGCAATTGGGCTGGTGGGTTAAGACTTGGGTTAATATTGTGATAGATCCGGATATTGTGTATTTAAAGTTTAAGAATTTTTAGACAAGGACCTAAAATGTAGAATCAGAAATTCTAGGGACCATTGCTGCCATTTTCTCAAAGTATGATCTAAGGGTGCATTCTTGACTTTTTGACCAAGTATAACTTTCCCGGTTCAGCTCTGAGTCTTTTCCATATCTCGTGCTCGTTTTCTTGATTTTCTTGTATTTTTGCCGGTTTTCAAGATATCCGTCCCTGCATATACAAAAATACAAAAACACAATATCTTTTGGCATTATGGTCGGGTTTTTTGTCATTTTGGGTCCGGTTTTGGTCAAGAAAAGGTATGTGTTTAAGCACATACCAGATACATACCAAGGACTCGAAAACCGAGAGTGCCACATGATTATGATGTTTATCTACAGAAGCTCGATGCTAAACGGAAACGTGGGAGGACAGAAGAAAAGTATCTACCGCTGGTTCCTAGGGTTCATACCTCTGATCTTATTACAGAGATCAGCCTTAAGGATTCTGTCATTCAGAAGTTGAATACGCGTGTTTACAAACTTGAGTCTGTTATTAAGGTGATTCTCGTTACACCATTATATAAAATGCACGTCCGTATAATATCTACTAATATCTATTTATATGATTGTATCCTAATTTTAAGTCAATGAAAAAATGCTTTGTAGGTACTTGCTTGCGAAAGAACTTGCGGATATCGGGTAAGCACGTTGTTGCCGATAAATAATTTGTAAATTTAATAAAGGAATTATCTATTTTATTGTATTTAACATATTGTTCCTTTTTTTCATTTATAGTCGAAATTGGACTTCAGTGAATCTTTCTCTCATCTTAAAAATGAATTCCGAGAAAAACTCCAACTTGAATTCTTTGAATTGGTTGACTCCCTTATTTCTGCCAGTCGTTCGCCGCAGATAAATGATGACTCTGATGATGATATTGTACAGGTAATGCTCTTTTTGCAAACATTATCCACATAGAATCGCACGCTTACTTTTAAGTTTTATTACACTTATTTCTGTAATAACTTTTGTAATTTAGTATAAAGTCTCCATATGTTATATTTTGTAACATAGAATGTAAAACTACATTATTGGCAAAAGACGAAAAGCAAATACACGTAATCATGTTGGAATTATCATTACATGTCTTGAAGACTAAAACAGAGTATCATGAAACAATTATGATTTTCTTGGGTTGCCTAGTACTTATGTTTTTCATTGTGTTGTTTTTTACATATTAACTATAATGGCATTGTCATGTTAGGACATGGTATTGTCATATTAAATATCTTTTGTTTTTTTCAAGTCGCTAGTTTTTTTGTTTTTAATCATGGTTGTGTTTGTTGTATAAGTTTGATATGTCATGTATCTTTTGTTTCGTTCTTTCGTTATTGTCATTTTATCAAGGACATGGTTAATGATATGATTCTTTTGGGATATAAATTGCAATGGACACACCCAACTATAAAGTTTTGAGGTACCTAGCGATCGAGCAATGCTTTTCTAAACATAAAGGATACAAAAAGTTATACAAAATTACAAGATACACTACCTGGGTTTGTTTGCTATAATTCAATGGTTACCATCCATCAACTAAATATTACAATAACGTGTCCATACATTTCATCTACCCACTTTACATGAAATGACAAACTTACAAGCTATACCAGTTTCTGGTCATGTAATGTTTTGGGTTGGGAATATAGAATCTTGTACTTCCAAAAGTATTCCGCCATTCGTTCACGATAAGCTAGACATACACTTAAAGGTTTGTTTACCTTTAAAGGCATATTATGAGCCAAACTGTGGAACGTTTTGATTGTTCTTGATTGAGATATTTATGTATTGAATGTGTTTAGCATGCGGAATCTACTACAACACACTTTAAAAGAACACAAGATGGTGAGTTTGAGTAAATGAGAGAATGTAATGAACAAATAATCACGACTTTGGTTAACACAAAACGATTCAATATTATTGATGAAATAATACGGATGATCTAAATATCACCGGGATTACAAAGTAATCTTGAATCAAAGATTGTAAAAAGGATTTGTGATTCGAAGTAACTAAGTTACTTGAGAGATAGTTTGGTTCGTGGTTATTAGTTGTGAAAGATGCATGTATGAAGAAGTGACTAAGATATCCTTTTATAAGGATAAGGATATCTTATTACATGTTGTCAAGTAGATGAATATAATACTATACTTTGACTATTATGGCGCCTACAATTAAATACAACTACCCATGTACACTCTGATATATTCTTCTGTCACCACAGAAGACTATTCTACTTCTACATAACGTATAACAATGTACAAAGACTAATAATTCAACTAAATATCTATTACAAAATATCTAATCGACAAAACAGAAGCTTGGCAGGCTCTTCATTAGCTAGCAGTACCTTCTACCCAGAAGGTACTGGTAGAACATCTTCGTACACTACAAAATCAACTAGCAGGCTCTTCTCATCATTGGCAGGCTCTTTGACTTTGATCATTTTATTCCCAACAATCCTCCCCTAAACTTGTTATTTCCATTTAAAATACACAAGTTTCTGATGAATAAAATACATACCTTGAGGATTTGAGAACTCTTCCAAAAACCTTACTTTCTATCCTTCCTTTTTCTTTCATATTGCTCAGATATGCTTCTTAGCAAACTCTGAACAATCTCTGAGTTTTCTTCATCCTTGTCACACCGTAATCTCTTGGAGATCATAGCTTTAAGCACTTCATAGCTAAGAGGATACTCTTTCTCAGCTAACATAAAAAGTTCTATCCCACTCTGTGTGAAAAGATGATGAGTATGGCTATGACTTAGAAATTCCCAAGTTGTTGAAGGATCATAATAGGGAAATTTCCAATGAACATCCTTGGGATCAGGATCAAACATTCTATTGAATTCCACCCAAAGCTCTTGTTCCTTAGCATCTGTACTAGAATTTGTAGCTAACCTAATCTGCACTAGATTCCACAATTCTTCCAAATCTGCTCTATCAGATGCTCTAACTAAATTTTCAAAATTCTTGAAGATAGCAGACTGTCCCCCAACCCTTAATATTTTCCATGACTTACCAAATCTATCATGGTGTATTTCCCAATCAATTATAGGGTGTCTAGACCTAATTGGATCAGCATGAATGATAGTAGGTAAAGTAATCAACATTTTACTTACTTGCCCTTGATCCAATTGTGCTACTTCTTTCTTCTGAGCATCTTCCTTCTTCTTAGATGGATGTACATCAGATGGAACATTATAGTAAAGATTCTTGTAGGCTTGAAGATATAAAAAGAAGATTTCATCAGCAGATTTCTTCTTAAGTTGATAATCAGTCCAATTTGCCTGATTCTTCAAAAATTTCTTCATAAAGATTGTTTGATCTTTGTTAGTTTTGCCCACTTTAAAACCTCTCTTCTGACTTTCCTTCATCTTCTCAAAAATGTCAGCCAAAGCTGCTTCTTTGTATTTCTTGTTGATGAAAGATTCAAGTGCTTCAGTCTTCTCATCAGAATTGAGTGTCTTGTCATTTACTATATTTGCTGCATGACCTTTCACAATTGGATCATTGTTAATAATCCATAACATCTGTGCATCAAAGGTCTCTTGAGCAATTTGAGTATCAAGAAGAGCTTGAGCAGCTTCTTCAGCTTCTTTCTGCTCTTTCATTTCTTCAAGCATTCTTGAAGCTTCTCTAGCTTTTAGCTCTTCTTCTTGAACTCTTTTGGCCTCTTCTTCTCCTAAAGCCATCTGAATTTGCTGAGTTCTTTTCAACTTCTTGGACTTTGGCTCATCTTCAATCAGAATACCTTTGCCCTTATCCTTTGGAGGTGAATCTTGTGATGGAGCAGAAGATTGCTCATCAGCAATTAAAACCCTCTTTCTCTTGTACACTCTCTCAGCAGATCCTTTATATCCCATAGCCAATAGCCTTTCTCTCCTGGCAGACTCTTCTTCTGCCCTAGCAGGCTCTTGCCCTGCTCCAACAGGCTCTTCATCATAAACTTGAGTTCCAGCATGAAATTCAAATTGAGCCTGTTCCTCCTCTTCTTCCTCATCTTCAGACATATCCTTCCTCCCCTTTTTGGAAGAGTGATCTATCCTATCAGCATCTGACTGTGAAGAACTAGATAAAACAACCTGTGCAGACTTTCTACCTTTTAACTTCTTCACTTCACCCTCCAATCTCTTAACCCTCTTAACCAATTTGATGTTGATCTTAGAAAACTTTTCATTTTGACTTTTAAGAGCTTTCTCTAAGAACTTCACCTTGTCTTTCAACTCTTGCATTGTCTGAGGTGATTGGGTTTGTGATATATGATGTGGGGATGGTGGTGGTGTTGCTGATGGTACTGGAGATGGTGTTGGTGATTTTTGATGTGTTTGTGAAATGAAACCATGTGAAGAACTGGATGATGGTGTATCAGCAGATGGTGTTGGTTCTTCTGGATGTTGTGGTACCATTTCATCAAAAAGTGGAACTTCCTCCCCTCTAAAACCAATTCTCATATTTGAAAATACTTTTTGAGAAAGTTTTGGTGTTTCATAAACTGAGTCTGTGGGAAGCAACACATGTTGTAATTTTCCAATGATGCATCCAATGAATCTTGGATACATCAAAAATTTTGTTTTACTATCCACATTGTTTACCAATCCTTCAAAAATATATTTAGAAAAATTGTATTTTCTGTTTGTAGCTAAGCAAATGAGAGCAGAAGCCATGTTGCCACTAAATTGCTCCCAAGAGGTTTTCTTCTGGCTCAAACAGTGAAGGATTGTGTGAATCAAAAATCTCCATTGTGGAGTAAGATGCTTTTTCAGAAAAGTGAGTTTGTTGAACTCAGCATGATACCCCATTCTTGTTAAATTTTCAAAAATTTCAGTATCTGGTAACTGACTAATACCATCAGAATCATCCAAATGAAGATGTCTTCTTATGGATGACTCAGTAAGAGTCAAATGTTTACCATCCACTTTGGATTTTATTCTTTGTTCCCCATTTTCAGAAGTTTTAATTTTAGCAGATTCCCAAAATTGTAAAATTTGATTTTCATAAATAGTGGGATTGACTAGCAAAGCAAACCTGATGTAGGAGTTGTTTAAAAAGTCCACTACTTGATGAAATGAGGCATTATCCTCTGACTTCTCTAAAAATGCTAACTGATTGTGACGTTGAACAAAGTTTAGATCAATTGTGGAAGTCATAATGAAAATTTTGAATATGATGGTGGGATTTGTTGGTAGTACTGGTAGAAGATGAAAGATGTATGTGAATTATGATAATGACTGATGAAAGAAGATATGAGAGAATTACTTTTAACCGACAATAATAAAGATTAAAATAAGTAAGTGAAAAGGCGGTTAAAAAGATCTTTTATATGTAAAATATAATATAATATATTCATCAGTGAATTACATAACTACCCCAACGGCTAATTTTAACTACCAGGCCTAAAGGCTAAAACTTTTTCTGACAGGCTCAACGGCTATCTAGCAGTACCTTTGTACTCTAGCAGTACCATTTTTGTACTAGCAGTACCTTTGAAAGATTTTAAAAATCCCTTATAGTTTTTAGCAAACTACCAGCTATCAACGGATTTGAGTTGTCTTTACCAAAAGCCGTTTGCTTAAGGACTAGCTAACTATTTACAATTAAGTATGGTCAGTTAACAACCATATAGTTTTTGGTAAACTATCAACCATTAACGGATTTGATTTGTCTTTACCAAAAGCCGTTTGCTTAAGGACTAGCTAACTATTTACAATTAAGTATGGTCAGTTAACAACCATATAGTTTTTGGTAAACTATCAACCATTAACGGATTTGATTTGTCTTTACCAAAAGCCGTTTGCTTAAGGACTAGTCAACTCTTAAGTTTGTGAAAACTTGGTGAGATGAATACCAAAAGCCATGATGGCCCAAAAGATGGTGCAATTTCCTTGGATGGAGGAAATTTGAATCAGGCATTGATGCTGTGTATCTTGGATGATTGGCTCAACAAGTGAAATCATCTAATAGCATGCCTTTGAGTTGAAAACATTTCTTAGTTTGATCTAGATAGAACTTTCTCCTTGAGAAATGCTTCATCCCTTCTAGATATGTGATCTAACTATCTCTTTTTCAACTTTGCATCATCTTGTATGCTCTTGTCTTTTCATAAATTGGTCTTTCTTCCATTCTGAGCTATTAATTCCTCCCCTGAGATTGTTATTTCTCCTGAAATGAATAAAACTTTTGTTGCCCCTTTTGTTTGAAAGAACTCTTGTTTTGGTATCAACCTGAAATGTGTTAGTTGCAAACCAAAAGAACAAAGTGTAGAACACTTGATCTATAACATTTTAAGTATTCAAGCCTTTAAATAAACAAAACATAGTAATTTTGTATCAGCAGGACCAATTATGAACTAACAGGACCTTTTGACTAACTAGCAGTACCATGTTTAAAATTCAATACCAGTTAATATTATGAACAAAACATATGATTTTCAAAGATTTATCATTCCAATACCTCCTACAAGATATTTGAATCTACCTAAATCAAAAGCTTTGGTGAGAAGGTCTGCATAATTCTTTTCAGAATCAATTTTAACAACTTGAATTAACCTTTTCTCATTGCAATCCCTTATGAAATGGTGTCTGATTTCAATATGTTTTGTTTTTGAGTGTTGAACTGGGTTTTTAATGATACAAATAGTACTGCTATTGTCAATATAAATAATGGTGTTAAGAAAATTGTACCCATAGTCAAGCATTTGATTTTGGATCCAAAGAACTTGCCCACAACAACTTGCACCAGCAACATATTCTGCTTCAATTGTAGAGTTGGCCACCATTGTTTGTTTCTTGCATTGCCAGGAGATTAGTCTGCAACCAAGAAATTGACATCCACCAGTTGTGGATTTTCTGTCTAGTGTTGCACCAGCATAGTCACTATCCGAATAAGCCACCAATTCAAAAGATGATTCCCTTGGATACCAAAGACCCAACCTAGGTTGACCCTTAAGATATCTAAAGATTCTTTTGACTGCTGTGAGGTGAGAGATCTTGGGATGTATTTGAAACCTTGCACATACACATACTGAGAACATGATATCTGGTCTTGATGATGTAAGATACATCAAAGACCCAATCATTGATCTATAATTGTGCAAATCCATATCTTCTCCATCAGCATCTTTGATTAGCCCTTTGTCTGGATCCATTGGTGTACTTGCAACCTTAGAATCAGCAAAATTGAATTTTCTTAGGATCTCTGCTACATACTTATCTTGGCTGATAAATATGCCTTCTTTGGATTGTTTCACTTGGAGACCTAAAAAGAAAGTAAGTTCCCCCATGGAACTCATCTCAAACTTACTGTGCATAAGTTTTTCAAATTCTACACACAAGCCTTGGTTTGTTGATCCAAAGATTATGTCATCAACATAAATCTGCACTAACAAGATATCTTTCTTTGTCCTTTTGATGAACAAAGTTGGATCAATCCTGCCTCTTTGGAATCCACTTTCTAGTAGAAAACAAGCCAATGTTTCATACCATGCCCTTGGAGCTTGATGTAGGCCATACAAAGCCTTGGTAACTTTGTAAACTTTATCTGGATACTCAGCATCAATGAAGCCTGGAGGTTGAGATACATATACTGGTTCTTCAATTTCACCATACAAAAATGCACTCTTAACATCCATTTGATAGACAGTGAAGCCTATGAATGAAGCATAGGCTAAGAAAAGCCTAATTGCTTCAAGTCTTGCAACTGGAGCAAACACTTCTTCATAATCTACCCCTTCCTCTTGAGTATATCCTTGTGCTACCAATCTAGCCTTGTTCCTGATCACTATACCCCTTTCATCCTTCTTGTTTCTGAACACCCATTTGGTTCCAATTGCCCTATGACCTCTGGGTAAATCAACCAATATCCAAACCTTCTGAATCTTGAATTGGAGAAGCTCTTCTTGCATAGCTTCCACCCAACTTGCATCATCTAAAGCTTTGTTTATGTTTTTGGGTTCAGCCTGAGATAGAAAACATGAAAACAGGCATATATTGGAATTATCATTATTCTTTTCTTCATAAAGAGAGGAGATTAACCCTTCTTCATCTGAGGATAAGACTTGAGATAAACCAACTTGAGATCTTGTTCTAACACCAGAAGTTATGCTTCCAATCACATCATCAGTTGAGTGATCTTTGAGAATTCTAGTGTTTGGTGTTTTAGGAACTTCATATGTAGTTGGAAGATTGCTAATCCCAACTTCTTCTTGAAAAGAATCATCTATTTGAACATTCAATGGCTCAGCAGTACCAATACTTGTACTAGCAGGACCATCTGAAGAACTGGCAGTACCATTGTCATTAGCACCACTCTCTTGATTCTCTTGATTCTGAGTTCCTTGATCTTCTTCATTGCCTTCTTTTGTTGTGTTTGAAGGTCCTTCTTCATTTGAAGATAGATCCATACTTTTCCAAATTGGCATCCAGATGAAATCTTGATTTTTAGGAATTTCAACATTTTCTTCAGAACCTGCATTTTCATTAGCATTTGTACCTGTAACATGCACATAATTCATAGATTCTGAAAGCCTATCAACATCAAACATCCAATCTGGTCCAACGCCTTTCACATTTGTAAGTTTCTCTTGAAACTCTATGTGAAGATTCTCTTCAACTAGCCTAGTGCATGTGTTAAACACTCTATAGGCCTTACTTTGCAAGGAATACCCTATCAAAAAGCCAACATCTGCTTTTCCATCAAATTTGCCTAAATGATCTTTGGTATTGAGAATAGTAACCTGACAACCAAAAGGTCTCATAAAACTTAAAGATGGTTTTCTACCAAAGAAAAGTTCATAAGGTGTTTTTCTATGTGGTTTTGTCACAAGAACCCTGTTTTGTACATAACAAGCAGTACCAACTGCTTCAGCCCAAAATGAAATAGGCAACTTAGAGTCTACTAACATAGTTCTAGCAGCCTCTATAAGTGTTCTATTCTTTCTTTCTGCTACTCCATTTTGCTGAGGTGTTCTAGCTACACTAAACTCTCTTTTTATGCCTTTTTCCTTGCAAAAGTCATCCATAACTCTATTCTTGAACTCTGTCCCATTGTCACATCTGATGACCTTAACCTTCTTATCAGATTGGTTTTCTACCTCAGTGATATAGGTTTTAAGTGACTCACTAGTTTCATGTTTGGATCTTAAGAAGAAAACCCATGAAAATCTACTATAGTCATCAGTAACAACCAGACAATATTTCTTTCCATTCAAGCTGCACACATTAGTAGGACCAAAGAGATCCATATGAAGCATATGTAAAGCCTGAGTAATAGAGTTTTGGGTCTTGGGCTTACAAGAAGCTCTATGTTGTTTGCCTTTTAGACAGTCAACACAAGTTTGGTCGTTTTGGAAAATCTTTTTGGGTAAACCTCTTACTAAATCATATTTTGCAATAGTGTTGATTGTTTTAAAGTTTACATGACCAAGCCTTCTATGCCAAAGCATAGATTCATCCAATGAGGCCTTTGCTATCAAACAAGTTAAACCTTCTTTGGGATCAATGTTCTTTAAATTGACACTATACATATTGTTCCTTTTTGGAATTTTAAGAAGGATCTGACTTTCATCAGGCATCTTAAAATCAGAAGAAAGAACCATACATCCATTGTCAGTAAATAGAACATTGTTCTTTTTGTCACACATTTGTGAGACACTAAGAAGATTAAACTGAAGTTCTTTCACAAAATACACATTTTCAAAATCTATTTTACTGGTTTTAATAGTACCTTTACCAGTAATCTTTCCTTTAATTCCTCCCCCAAAGGTAACATATCCTCCATCAAATGTTTTGAAATCTGAGAGGAATGACATGTTGCCTGTCATGTGCCTGGAACACCCACTATCAAAATACCCTTGATCTTCACTATCAGTTGAATGTTCCTGCACATGAATAAACACATTAGTTTCCTTGGGGTACCCAAGCCATGACAGACTTGGGTTTGCCTCTTGCATCAATGAAGTCAAACCTTTTCAGGATTGTTGATGCACCTTTTGATTGGATTGGTTTCCAAATCCAACATGCTGAGGCCTTAACAGCACTTTCCCTTCTAATCCATTGTGTGGTCTTTGGTCTATCAGTACCAATTTTGGCAATACCAATTTTGGCAGTACCATTTAGTCTAGCAGGACCTTTTGGTCTAGCAGGACCTTTGGTTTTTGGACTCCAAACTTTTGTTTTGACCACATTTATCTTTTGAATAGGATTCTTCTCAACTTTTGGTACACTTTTGAAAGTGTTTCTTGTACCCTTTTCAGTTGATTTTGTAATAACAGGCTTATGTTGTCTAACAGTATGATTATCTTTTGTAGTGTTAGACTTAACAAAACTTTTTCTGGGTTGAGTAACATTTGTTTTAGCTTTTGATTTACTCCCAGAAACCCATTTATTACAATAAGCATGAAGATGATTAAAGCTACCACAATAATAACAAGCTTTATTAAACATAACAAAGTCATCACCTAATTGTTGTGATTTAAGGTTGTTCCAATTTCTTTGGCTTCCCCTAGGTTTGTTATTACATTTTTTACAACTTTCAACTGTCTTCAAAACAGTTTTGGCTTTAGCTTTAACTTCTACTTTCTTAGGACTGGATGGTCCTACTTTGATTCCTTTAATAGGAATAGTCTCATCTTCATCATCATCAGATACCCAATCCTCAATAATTAGGACATCTGGTCTCTTCTCAGTGAGCACCTTGGAGAGTGAGACATTCTTAGCACTCTCAGAAGGTTCACCTATAACTACAGGTTTAGCTAATGGTTTTGCAACAAATTCATGTAAACCTGATGAAGCAAGATCACTACCTTGTGGACAAGGAATTCCTCTGTAAGGAGGTGGACATTTGTTGTATCCTATCCCTGATTTTATCCTCTTATTCAACTGATTCTCTACTATATTTTTAGTACACTCAGAAGCATTTTCCAATTTAGTAACAGTCAGTTGAATATTATCTCTAGCTAATGTCACTTTAGTGCACTCTGTCCTTACCATTTCTATTTCTATATCTTTCAAAAATATTTGTCTTTGAAGAGCATTTTTAGCATCAGTAAAGGTAAGTTCATTTTCTCTATAGTGAGTGATTTGTTTTTCTAATTTGGACATACCACACTTATGGTCAAATAAGGTTTGAATGGTTTTTCTATGTTCTAATACTTCTGTATCATAAGCTTTACTTATGATTTTTAATTCTTTAAAAGATTCACAATCATTAGGACATTTGATAATTTGTACCTCAGGGGTGGAGAATGCCATCAAAGCCAATTCATCAGAAGTTGATTCATCTTCACCCATGAAACTCCAGTCAAAACCCATGCCATCTATAGCAACCATTGCTTTCGGCTCAGCAACTTCAACAACCTTACTCTTGCTTTCAAAGCTTCCTTTCTTCTCAAAGCTTCCTTGGTTTCTATTGTCAAACCCTCTACCTCTGTCATCCTGCCTCTTAGGTCTTCTACACTCTCTAGAGTAGTGACCTTTCATGTGGCAGTTGTAACACTCCACCTTTGACTTATCATATCCAGCAGGCTCACTTCCATCTATCAGTATCTTCTTGCCAGTCCTCATCATCAACTGCTTAGCTCTAATGCTTAAAAGTGAAAGTTGCCACTTTAGGTCCATTACTTCAAGATCATCAGGATGAATCTCTTGAAGGTCTTCAAATGTTAATACAGACCCATTGTGTTGAGATGTAAGAAAAGCACACCCAATTGTTTCATCCAAAATGGATTTAGTGCTACTAGAAGTACTAGCAGTACCAAAGGTTGTGTTAGCAGTACCTTCTTCTCTGCCACCTTTGTCTTCATGATCAACCTTTGAGATGTTTGGGGATGAAACAAATGCCATATTTCCTGAGCTTGACCCAGTAGTCTTCTTAACTTCATGTTCTACAATCTTGAAATTGTTGTAGAGATCATTGAGACTCATCTGGTCAATATCTGACTTGTTCTTCCATACAATGACATGCATAGACCATTCTGAAGGTAAACTCCTAAGAAATTTAGAGTTTAGATCTTCTTGAGTTATCATTACTTCATGGATGGCTAACTGACTTGCAAGCTTCTGAAGTCTATTGAACATACTGTCCAAAGACTCATTGGTTGTGGCTGTGAAGTTCTCAAATTGTTGTTTGAGAAGTGTCTTTTGTGTTTTCTTGGTAGCATCATTACCACCAAACCTAGCTACAATAGCTTCAAAGAGGGTTTTGGCATCTTTGTATTTGTTGAAAATCAGAAGTTGATCATTTGGAATAGTCATCAGTAACATACTCCTTGCTTTGAGATCATTTTTCTTCTGAATTCTTTCATCTGCATTTGATGGTTGGTTTTGTATTGTTGATACAAGAGCATCATTTACTGTTGATGTGGTGATTTGGGGTTTAAATGAATTGCCTTGTTCAATAATCTCCCAAAGTGCATAATCCTGCACTTGAAAGTATTGTTCAACCCTGAGTCGCCACATTTCAAACTCATTTTGTTTCAGTAATGGAAGTTTAGCTGCAACATTTGTTTGAATATGTTCAACATCCATTTTTCTTTTAAATTAGTAAATATCAAGCCTAGCTCTGATACCACTTGTGGAACGTTTTGTTTGTTCTTGATTGAGATATTTATGTATTGAATGTGTTTAGCATGCGGAATCTACTACAACACACTTTAAAAGAACACAAGATGGTGAGTTTGAGTAAATGAGAGAATGTAATGAACAAATAATCACGACTTTGGTTAACACAAAACGATTCAATATTATTGATGAAATAATACGGATGATCTAAATATCACCGGGATTACAAAGTAATCTTGAATCAAAGATTGTAAAAAGGATTTGTGATTCGAAGTAACTAAGTTACTTGAGAGATAGTTTGGTTCGTGGTTATTAGTTGTGAAAGATGCATGTATGAAGAAGTGACTAAGATATCCTTTTATAAGGATAAGGATATCTTATTACATGTTGTCAAGTAGATGAATATAATACTATACTTTGACTATTATGGCGCCTACAATTAAATACAACTACCCATGTACACTCTGATATATTCTTCTGTCACCACAGAAGACTATTCTACTTCTACATAACGTATAACAATGTACAAAGACTAATAATTCAACTAAATATCTATTACAAAATATCTAATCGACAAAACAGAAGCTTGGCAGGCTCTTCATTAGCTAGCAGTACCTTCTACCCAGAAGGTACTGGTAGAACATCTTCGTACACTACAAAATCAACTAGCAGGCTCTTCTCATCATTGGCAGGCTCTTTGACTTTGATCATTTTATTCCCAACACAAACGGTAGAGGTTTATACACACCCATACACCGCAGTCTCCATAAGAATATCCTTGGATGGGGACATCCTTTCCCTGTTTCCAACTTAACGCATAACCATCGGCTTGTATTCCCTTTGCCTCTTAAACACCCTCGTCTTTAAGGTACTTTACCAAATACTTTTCAAACGCTGCTGGCATGGTGATATTCCACCAGTCTCTTTTTCTAGTAAATTTGCGAAGCGAATCAAACACTGTCACAACCCCAGTACGTAATTGAAGCTCACCTGTGGCCCAGTGCACTCCAGGTTCGTTTATTGGAAAAAGTACCTATGTTAAACGGAAACAACTATTAGTAATATACACGACGAACAATATAATGGAAAAAAAAACAACACAATTCATATAAGGATAAGTTATGATGACCTTCTCGACATCCGCCCAAGGCACTGGATACTTTATACCGTTTGCCCAATATGGTCATAGCATATTGCCCATGACAGCAGGACAGAAAAATGTACCGGCCATGGCCCAATCGGCATCTGCTGGTCGGAATGTCCACATCAAGTATACCCATACGTCTAGATGCTGTTTTTTCAGTACAGTTGTATGTAAGTTAGCATAAAATGTTGAAAATCAATAGCCATAGACGATCAAACTTATAGTTAAAAAATTTATGATAAATTGTGTTATACGTACCTCGTCCCTAAGCCATCCAGAGCTACAATCATCCATGGCCAATAGACACTTCCAGAAATGGACATCAGCGAGCGTGTCTTCACTACCCATGTCTTCTGTTTTTCCTGACACATGATCATGAGGGAGTTCTTGTTGTATCGCAGTTTTTGAATCATCGACAACCATATCCATCATATCCTTAAATAACAAAAATGATATATACTTAAAAGACAACACAAGTATATTTAAAAGACAATACAACTATAACTAAATTAACTTTAAAGGTGACGAAGGAAACATACAGCGTGTGGTGTAAGATTGATCCCCTCATCACAAAATTAAGAGAATGCAGCATTCAAATTTGGTAACGAACCACAATCGAAACTATTTGTGTGCTCCATTTCTATTAAATGTTCAACTGGATCAGATTGCACCGGACAAATGCCTTTGACAACTTGCGTCATAGGACCTGTGTAGCCTTCCGTGTCCGTATACAAGAAGTTTTGCACCTCGGGTTCAACAACACTGGGATTCACAGGAGTGTCAGCAAGCAAATCTGGGCAAAAATCCTGCAAAAGAAACATGAATACAAATTAAATTAAATTCAATTTTAATTAATACAAAGAACAAAACATTATACTTGTATTCATACCTTATTGTCACCACCTATATCTTCTGCCTTGTCATTTTCCCTACAAAAGGTCGACTCTTCTGGCTTTTCTTCACACTTTCGATCAGATGGATTTCTACGAATACAAGTCGACTCTTCTGAATTGTCTATTTGTAAAACATTCTCAATAACCTGGATTCTTCTCTTGACGACGTCTAACTCACGATATAATTCTTTAACATCAACGTCTCCAACACGTTCTTCAATGGATACAACTGATGACTTAATAGCATCAACCTCATTTTGCATATGATCCTTAGCAGCGTCCAAAACTGTGTTACCCTCCACAAGATGTTCATTTACAAACACGGATCTTTCTTTCGCAGTCTGAACTTCTTCACTGTATGACCCAGTACCTCCCACACAATTGCCGGTTACACCGTGTCCAACACCATGTACATTTGAATAGCCACGTCGTCCACAATCTTCGTCACCATCAGCATCTCGTCCAGTTGGGGAATCACCATACAACACACTGCCATCGCTATACAACACGCCTGGAACTTCATTACATACGTTTTCTGCAGCATCAATTCCTTGACCACCAACATTCAATGGTTCAGTCAACAAAGGTGTTGCAACCACAAGTTTTAAGTGTAGCCCTTTGATATAATCCATGCTGCGAGTGTACCACGGACAGACCACCTCGTCATTTCTTAGAACAAGCTTCTCCAATGGTTTAAAACCCTATAAAAACAACAAAGTAAACATATAACATGATTCAAAACTATACAAACCAGAAATACCAAAAGACAACACATACACAGAGTTTACCTACCGGATCAAATAGAATAGGGTAATGTTTTTTCTCAAAGTTGTTAAATTTTGACCAAGCTAAACCGCGGGGGGTCTTTGTAGAATCTTTGCTCCAGAACTGCACACTGTTAGGGAAAGTTTCCAAAATCCATATCTGAAATACTCATCAAAGTAATCTAAATTTAGGCACGTTAAAATGATTCAGAACTGCATCTTATTTACCTATATCTATGTTCTCAATAACAATCATATATACATTAAAAATGGAAAGTTGTTACCTTGAGGGCCCATACAAAGCCATACAGATTGTGTGTTTGCTCTTTATTGGGTGATTTTTTTCCAGGGTTCTTTGCTTCAGCCTCATTAGTTGGTGATTCTTTTCCATTCTTGTTTGCTTCAGCCTTATTATTACGTGACTTTTTTCCCCGCTTAGTTGTTTTAGAATCCTTATTTGGTGATTCATTTCCCGCCTTCTTTCCCGCCTTCTTTCCCGGCTTCTTTGCTTCACCTTCAATATGCCTCTTTACAACATTCACAGTCCTTTTATACAAATGTATCCACATATACTCTCCCCATGGATACGAATTCCAAACATCAAAATTCTCAATCATTGCCAAAAGGTGGTCAGGAATGCAGAACCTTCCTTCCCGACCTATGAATACGCATGTTGCCATAACTAACAAACACACCCTAACAGCATCCTCATCACTTAAACCATCCCACACTTTACCAGGACTCATCAATGCCAGAAGCTGCTCACCCTTTATTTTCTTAGTCTTACGGTTTTTGTTTTCGGGAAACAATCGATCAAAGAATGGACTATGTTCTAAACCATGAACAAGGGAACCTACATTAGTTTCTTCTTTCGCAATAGGGCCAAAAAGAAAGCCAGTTATGAGACAAAATTGTTCACGGCCAAATTCAAGCACATTATCACCTATTTTAAATCTAAGGGAAGGGCACTCTTCACTTTCATCAGCATTAACCTCACGTTGATAAAAATAATTTAACAAATGAACATCAGCAGAAAATGGGGGGATGTCTAACCATAGCCCAAATACAGTTTTCCTAAACAAGGTAGTTCTATTTGTATTCAACAAACCTCTAATCTTATTTATACACTCTAATCTAGATCTGACAGTTACCTTTGCATCAGATATTGTATAGGGAGTAGACGTCGATGTACTACATGAATCCATTGATCAAATTAGGGTTTCAATGGCAACAGAAAATAAATCTTTGTTTGTGCGAAACATTGGAGGTTAACGTTAAGGGTTTATGATTTGAATGTGCGTATCACAAATTCTGGATTTTTTTTTTTTTCGTTTTGGAAGTGTGTGAGTTTGTGTGTGTGAGTTTCTGATGGTAAAAGATTTTTGAGTATGAAGTGTGTGAGTTTGTGTGTGTTTTTTTAGTTTAAAATATTTTTGTGTATAAAAGTTTAAAAGAGAGTATATGTGTATAAAAGTTAATGTGTATATGTTTTTTTTGTTAAAGTGTAATTTATGTGTATTTTTGTATGGGCACGAGTACCCATAAAATAAAGTGTACTACATACATAACAAGTCGCCCAAGAATAAAGAATAGTGGGACCCATTCGCCCAAGATATATGTACTACAAAATAATAAAAAAAGACCATACTTTTTAAACAAAAAAACAAAATAATAAAGTCGCCCAAGTTTTGTGGGCCTAGTCGCCCAAGAAATGCATGTGATAACTTGTACCTGGTGGGGACAACACTAGGGACACATGTCACATTATTATAATACCCGCCCAAGTTTTTTGGGCGACCTCCGCCTCTGGGGCATTTGAAGGAAAAATATTTTTGTGGGGCAATAGGGGTCGGTAAACTTGTACTTTGATGGTACTTGTTGAATTTTAATGGCCCTATTCAATAACCCGTTCTATCTACAAACATGAACCTACTTTTACAAATCCATATTTTATAGGGTCATATTTGTAGATCCAACATTCTCTAGGGTCACATTCACCACCCACCCACCCCCCCACAAACCCCAAATAACAAACACGGATCCCTAATCACAACCACAACCAAGCCGTCAGTCAAACCGATGACTCTCGCCGCCGGCACACTCCGATCACGCCTCACAAACACCCTCCGAACCCGAGGCAGTGACGCCGGTCCAAGCCGATGGACCAGTCCAGGTCACCAGGACCGACCCAACGGATACTTTCTGAACCGGACACCATTACCACCGGGTCAAACAAGGAAATGGGAAGATTGGGAGTTACCATGTTACGTAACAAGCTTTTTAACAATAGTCATACTTGGTGTTGGACTTAATGCTAAACCTGATTTGACTTTGGAGACTTGGGCCCACCAGAAAGCACTTGAGAGGCTTCATGCTAAAGAGATTGCTGCTTCTGCTACTGATGAATGAATTAATGAGTTTATGGGCTTGTGGTGATTTTATTACTTGTTTTGAATAAATTTGGGATTTAGGGAATTTGGGTCACTTTTGATGTTTTGTTTAAGAATGTTGTTTTTGCGGATTTGTGTGATTCGCGCAGACGGAGAGTTTTTGTTGTTGTTAATGTTAATGATAATGATGATGAATATATATGGATCATTTGTGTACTTGATTTTGTTTGAAATGTTGTTTCGAAGTTTCTTACGTGGTAATTAAGGATTTATGAGTAACGCGTTAAAGTAGCAGTTAGGAGTAGATGTAACTTAGATGTAATCAAATTTAAAACATAGTTAAAGTAGTGTGACAATCTTAATGCTTGTATTAGTAGCGTTAGAAGGAGTAGCATTAGAATTTTAAGGCTTGTTATTACCGCTTGTGAGGCTAACCAAGATGGTGTGTGTGATTGAAATTTAATTTAGTCATTTACATTGTTGATTCTATAAAGTTGTGGTGAATTTATTTAAGGTTATTAAGCATTGTACATAGCTTGGTTTCGTACTGATGGACGTTAGAGAGACAAGGAGATGAACATAATGATTGGGGGTACTTTTGGTTTGTTTTTAGTTAACCTGCTAATTGGAGTCGAAGTTATTTTTAGGTTGCATTGTGGAAGTGATGACTGTTAATGGCAATCCGATCAATAGCTTAGATTATGATGGAGTGATAGCGACTCTGTGAAATTGCTAGAAGTTGGCTACTGATTTGTACGTGTTTGATTGTTATAGATGTTTAATTGTATGCGTAAGCCTTGTGCTTCTTCTTGGAGCGTTGTAGCTGTATCTGTTAGGTTATTACCTTCATAGGCGTTTATACTATATTAGTATATTTGAGGCTGATGATGCACATGCACTTGATATTTGTGCTAGAGTCTATTCCCTTATAGAATTGCTAGTTCTTACTCCGTACTTAATAAGTTTGGGCTCAACACTAAGAAACCCTCGGTACAGTTCTTAGGCATTTAGGCTTTTGCATTTAATTTTTTTTGTGAAACCGCCTCTTGCATATTTGTTTGTCACTGTTAAATCGCATCTTTTAGCTAAATAATCTCTTGGAAATTTTGCAGCATGACAGAATTACTTATATAACAACTGCAGTATATCCTCTTGACATGATTTGGAAAATACTGATTATGTTTTGGGCGTCTTTAAGCATGCATCCTAGGTCTAATCATTCCTCTGAAATCCATTAATATGAGTCTCATTCTATTTCCAAGCTCAATGTGCAAAAGGGATATGTTCATATACTCTTTTGTATAACACGTATTGCACATTGTTCTGGGAATGTATATGTAGCTGATGTCAAAGTCTGTAAACTTTAATTATTTGTTAGTACAATTTCTGATGGTTCATGCTAACGCAGGCATCAGTACAAACTTGAATTTAGTTATCAGAGTTAAGGGACTCCACTAAACCATTGTTTCCATAGGGCGAGAAAAGAGTTTACCAAGTTTTGAGGCCAATTATGTTTAGTTTAGACTTCAAAACTGATGCGTTTTTTAATGCTTAGGTAATGCACTTATGTGCAGTCAGCAAGTAAAAAACTTATCAGTCGTTATCCATTTTAATCTGGATTATCAATTAAGGCCGGATACTAAAAGTCTTCCCTTGCATACTTACTTTGATAAGGTAATGTCTTTAGCGTGTTTATGTGAACATTTTATCTGGTTTCTAATAAATGAATTTGTTCAATTCTTCAGCTTAATCCCTCTGGTATGGAAAGACCTCTAGGGTTTGCTTACCAAATTAAATAGCTATATAGGGGGTAGGAGATGCTGATGATTATGCTTGAATTGATATTTGACTATGGTTTGTCTAGAGGATCAGCTGGGAGAGAACCTACCTTTCGAAAGTAGGTACTTTAGAGAGACGATTGCCTATAAGAAGCAACGTTATTACGCTCAGTTTTCTTGTATCTTTGATATAACTTAATCATGGCTCTGTCAGTTCGCTTAACACCTCTTTTGAACCTTATTATCATATCATTTTCATTGTAGGACCTGCCTATCGGCTCAGTTTAGTGACAGGACTATTCTGAGTTACTGCCAATAGCCAATTACAGATTTGCGTTTCCTGTTCTTTTTGTTGACATAATAGCCATCTAGAGGAGTCTAACCCAAATGATTCAGTAAGATTAGTCTTATGCTGAAGCATAAGTCACTTGCAAATATGACTATTAGCATCTTCCTGGAATTTCCATCATACAGATTGATTTGATTGATTCAGTTGGCACCTTTTTATCATATTGCTACATAAGGGTCTCAGTCGGTCACTATATATTTTTTTTCTTTTTTTTTTCAGAATCCCTTATATGAATTACACCGTGGCTTGACTTAGGTTCCTGAAGTGATTTTAGTAGAGATAAGTGGATGAGTACACTCAGGTAGATTATACATAGAACATCAGAGGGTCGTAGTTTTGACTCGTTTACTTATTATAACCTAGTCAATTCAGGTTGTGTTTTATCTCTAGCGGGTTGAAAAACTAGGTGAATGGTAAGATGGGTCAGAGTTGCCCAAATGTGATTTTAATGCTTAAATCCTGGATATCTATCTATAAAGTTATATTATGGCTTAGTATAATTTTGTCATCATATTTGACTCACTGATCATCTATAAACAACTAGAAATTAAAGACAAAAAAGTGTTTCAAGTCAACACTATCCTGTAATATAACCATGGCTAGTGATTAGAGTTGTTTTCAAATGCGCCTTACGAGTTAACAATATGGCTGCTCATGCTTGGAATCTCTTATCATACATATTGTTTGATCCAATTCCATACTCGTATTCAATTGCTAAAGATTTACCCGGTGTGGGTGTCTCTTCTTTTAGTTAATTGCAACTGATGCTTCTTAGCAATTCTGTATATTGTATCATAAACATGACCCCCAGAATTGTGTTCAACCCCGCCTTATAGTTGAATCATTAGTTGCTCTTGCTTGGGGCCTTGACTTTTTTTTTTTGAACGGCGGATAGCATTAAAACTAGCAAAAGCTAGAAAGAAAGATTACATAGTTTTCAAACTAGCTATAGGGTATTGTAACCAACCGATCCAACTAACTTTACATTTAGGATTTCTAGAAGAAATCCACAAAAAAGATTGATAAACAATAAAATCCCAAAGAGAAGCCTTCCTATGGGCGGGATTAGAGAATATAAGATGATTCCGAAAACTCCAAGTAGCCCACATGAGGGTTCCCCCCACACCTTCAAGAATCGACCGAACATAAGCGTCGATACGAGCATGATCAAGCCAATCGTACCAATCCGCTATGTTAGAACAGAAAGGGATATCCAAATTCCACCACTTAGCCAAACGAGACCAAAGATCTTTTGAAATCTCACAATTAAAAAAGATGTGATTAACCGTTTCAACATCACTTTGGCACATGGGGCACAGTAAAGAACTAACCACTATGCCTTTCCGGTCAAGGTTCACCTTAGAAGGGAGCTTATTAAGATTCAATCTCCAAAGAAACACATTAACCTTGATAGGAATGTACCGAATCCATCTAGTGGCCTCAAGACTTGAATCCAGAAGATTGTCATCAACCAAAATGCGAATGGAAGCAACCGAGTAACTAGTGCCGAGAGACCAAGACCAAGATGCTTGGGGCCTTGACTTATCTATGTGGCTAGTGTTTTGCCTTTACCATAATGTACTGATTTCGTCCAAGAGAATTCACATATAAAATGATTTGATGACATACTTTGGAACAACTTACTCTGGTTTCTTCTCGTCACTTCAATCATTTCTATTTTGGTTTTCTGATATCATGTTTTTCGAGCTTTATTGTTCTCTTGTTTGGTGTTTCTGCAAGTTATTTGGTTGTTTGCAAAACTTTGTTTCTTATTTGTGCTTTTAATGAATACCACTTGAACGGTTCTGCTTGTGTTAAACATCACAATGCATAGTGCATTACTGCATTTACTGATAGTGTTTCTTCTTCCTATTCACGAGCTAGAAAAATGCGAAAAAGGAATCGTGCCATTCTGTTTTATGTTTGTGTTCTCAAGAAAAGCAAGTTTTTGTTTCTAGGGATAACTTAACATAAAGCTAATGCCTATCAACACTGCGGAAATTCTACCAAGTTTGTTGGCGGATGGTTGAAAATGACAGGGGAATGATGTTTTGTGGGGAGAGGTGGGTCCATAAAGTTGCATAACATAAAACTATGGACAACAAATGCCTAAACTTATACTCACTCCCTCTTAATATTATTGTCCATCCTTTTTTTCTGAGTTGTCCCAAAATAACTTAAATGTAGAAGTTGAATTTTTTTAAGTTTACCTTACTACCTCTAATCAGAATTACTATTTACAAAGTTAAATAAAATCATTAATTATTAGTACGGTGAAGCTGTATTTCAATAGCTTTTACAAAATCAAATGCATTTTTCTTAATCCTTTGTCGGTGGACAATAATTTTAGGACGTAGGGAGTACTATACAAGGGACGTCATGTCTCATTCAGGATTAAAAAATACAACTTAACATTTGTAAGTTTGAGAAAGTTGTGCAACTCCATTCACACTTTGTATGGTTCAGTGACAAACATCTCTGCAAGGTTTGATGGCAGCCAAAGTCATTTTGGTACTTCCTAAATTGGTAGTTGATGCAATTACAAAAATATATCGCATCGAAAGATTGTACTCTAGTACTTCATATTAGCATCTACGCTAATAGTGCATATACGCGTCGTGAGAGTAATAAAAGATAACTATTTACATTAGACCTTATTTTGCTATGACAACCCGCTTCAATACTCATTAACCTCAGTAAAAAGTCATCTCCTGCAATCTAGAACAAAGCTACAACCCACATCAGCCCCATAAAGAGATATAAGGAACTTGATCTAAAGGACAAAATGTAGCAAAAGGGACAGGCAATTGAGTGGGCAGCTTTTGAAAAGCAGTATATCGCACGAAAGATTTTATGCACCGAGAATAAAGACTTAGAATGACAATAGGTTGAGAAATGTAAAAGTTCCGAAATAATATCGAAAGTACTAATTTTGTAGTGAATTTTCATATTTGACGTTTCTTTTAATTACTTAAAAGCTTTCGTAGAAGCTGCATACATTGCCAGTTTGCCACGTCGGAGGCGTTTTATAGAGATCTGCTGCTGATAATAAACAAAACAAGTGAAGCAATGATAAACACGAAAGGTTAATACCGTAACAGATTGCATTCACTATGCTCTTGTAGAACTGATGTCAAATATGACTGGAAACTTAAGTAAAAATACACCAATAACCTGACATTTTTTATTTATTTGGGCTTCTCCAATGCAGGTTTTTTAGGAGCTTTTTTAACCATTTTGTAAATTTATTTCAAGAACTCTTGCCGTTTGAGATGATAACCTTTATTGATAATCGCTTAACAAAAAAGATAAGATCTCATCTTCCACCGTATGATTTAATCCAAGAAAGTAAACTTTTACCACTGTAAGCTACTTTTAACCCTTCTGACCCGACTGCTTACTTCTGTTCTTTTGCCTTATGTTTTTACATGTAAAACGCACAACATAATCTGATCAAACAATTCTACATATGCTATGGAATGATGAGCCTAACGAACACAACTAGGCATAAGGGTCATTCTACGTTGGTGAAAAGCAATTTCACATAAGACTTGAGATCTTAGATAGGTCCGCACAATTGGGGCTCTCAATATCCGAAAATGTCAAGAGTTCAACCCGAGCATTTTCAGCATATGAAAAACCCCTTGTGAAACCAAAGAAACTAAATTAGATCCAATTGCATCTCAGATGACATGTACCAATTTTAAGATATGCTTATTCAGTTCACTGACATTCATGAGTTGGTGCAAGACAAATAGATCATAATGAGGGCGAATTACAGATTTAACACAAATAAATCCATCCATCTATGCAGATGATTACCACAAACATGAACACACACAATATGGAATCAAACCAATCCCTACCAATCAACAACGAGAATAAGTATGTCCATAACACTGGCAAGGTGCCCCTCGTCTTCATAGCTTTGCTAAATCAAATTTCAAACAATCGACCAGGGGCACCTAAATTGGCAACTTCATACGCATGGATATAAAGACTTTTGAGTAGTAACCATTATCATACTTTGACCAAATGCCGCTCTTCATATCTTATCAAGCTTTTCAGCTTTGATCACAGGATTAGCCTTAGCTATGGCATCGCGACCGGCAGTTCGGTAATCAAAAGGACAGTCGTGTTTGTCGGAGTAGCGGTGAGCAGAGCAGAAAAGATCGCCACACTTACAGTTGAAGCCGGTTAAACCAACCCGCTTGCGACAAGTAAAGCATCTGCTTGGTCCCACTTTCGGCTTTGGCTCGGTGACTTGGCTCGAGGACGAGTCATCAGCCCGTGCTTGCATTGGAACCACATTCAACTCCACTGGCGCTGCCGGTTGGGCCTTGATGGCGTCAGCAACCACCACATCTTTTCCAGCATCACTGCCTGAACCACCATTGATAATGTCATCAAAGGATGAAGCTGCAAGTTTTGCATTTTCCTGCTTTGATATCATCTCCTTGTGGCATTTGGAACACATATTCATGGTGGCTGCACTCCCCCAGAATCCACAGTTGTTGATGCAAAGGATTGGTCCCTCTGGAGCTGCTTGGCACCCTGTTTCTTTGGTTGATTCCATCTGTCTAGCTTCCCTGCATTGCATCATTTTATTATGGAGTACAAGACAACATATTATCCTATGACACACTTCTGATAAACACCATGCCAGCACAGACTAAACGTTTTCTTATAACCATAAGAGTACATTTTAACAAATGCTTTAGTTTGTTATAGCTCTTGCTACAAAGAACAAGCATATTAAACTAAGGTCCTGTTTGAAACTAATATTTAGCGGAGTACCATTTACAAACACTTTGAGAATTCAATTAACAAGGTCACTAAAGTATATTGGCAATATGATCACACAACTTAATACCTCTGGTTTGAGCACCATGAATTAATTCATATTAGTGGTGTACTGGTTAGCAGTCTCAAGTAATTAGCACCGAAATAACCCAACATTACCAATCATCTATTTAAGACTTGGTTTAACCAACATTGAGAAACACATAAACCATGTAAAGTAGATATAAGATCACAAATTGGACAATAAATTTCCATTTCACTTCAAGGGTCCCCTCAATTAAACATTACAAAGTTTACCACTTGAATGCCATTTTAACAAATAGACTATCACCACCAAGAAAAAAACTGACCCTAACAACTACAGTGACAAAAAGCAGCAAACTTTGCTTCCCGTGTAATCCAATCGTTACATAAATAATTGGTTTAACAACCTTAATTCTTCACTAATCAGGTACAAAGGATTGCATAACATCAGGCCAATCACAAGCAGAGCAACAAACTATTGTCCCACAACTAACAGCTCAACAGCTTACACAAATTAATCAGCACGAGTCTCTTTAATCATACCATAAAGGTCGATACTCGATACAAACATATTGTCAATAGACAAAAATATATATTAACAAAACATGTACAAAAACCGCAATCATTTCCCATATTTGCTCATTAAATTATCTATAACAAATCATATAATTAAACCAATAGTTCTCCAACCATACAGCCAAACAAACAATTAACAAGCTAATAATCAAAAAAATAAACCTTCAACACAAGTTAACTTGTCTAACAAGATATCGGGAAACCGAAAAAATCGATACTTTAACAATTACATGATTTATTACGCATCCTTAATCAAACAAACAACAAAACATAATTGAATAAACATCCTTAATTTAACAAACCCCAAAAATCAATCACAAATCACCCACCTTTATAATACAAAAAACCCAATTAACATAAAAATCCAATAATAAAAACCAATCAATTAAACGAAACCCCAATTTCCCCCAAAATTAATAAAATCGAGGGGTCAGATCCATAAATATTACAAAAGATGAAGGAAATACACGGATCTATAAAACCAATTAACCTAATTCAATTGAAATTGAATAAATAAAAACCTAATTGATGAAATTGAAAGGCTAATTAGGGATAAAAAGGAATGAATTTCACCTGTAATTAAATGAATTGATGTGAAATTGAAAGAAAAAAAAAAGTGTAATTTATATAGATAAATATGAAATGGGGATGATGATGGTGATGATGATATGAAATGGTCGAAGTGGTTCGACCTATTATTATATTTATTAATTATTTGGTTTCGTATTGCCAACGAAATTGAAAACTTTGTGATATGGAGTCGGTGAGGCCCAAATTTTTTCTTTGCCTTAACCTCACCCACTACTTTTTTTTTTTTTTTTCTTCTCTCTCTCTCTCTCTCTCCTTAGGTTAAGTAATTCTTGGAAAGAAAATGAGATATGTTTAAGAATAAGACGATAACACGTGAAATAATCAAAAGTAAATATTTAATGTGACAAAATGTATTAATGATATGTCAAATTATTAATGTTTTAAGCATGAGTTATTATGTCTATCTATCATTGCTCTTTTGGGAAATGATCTTCAGAATAGATACATTAATTGATTTTACAGCTAACATGTAAAAGGTATATTGCGTAATATTATGTTTGAAGAAAAGTGGTGATCGAAATCATCACATTCACGTTATGGTTTATGTCTTGTCATCATTAAGCCAAAACGCGAGGATCTTAGTACGGATAGGTTATTATGAGATGAGACCATATGCATCAAATTTTCTCGAAATATCAAAAGATCACATCCTCACATTATATTACATTTTCGTCTAGTAAATCCAATTAAAATTGATTTCACACTCTGGGGCAATTGTGTTACAAAGCTAAAAATCCTTAAAACCCATTTCATTCTATACCAAAAAATTTAGGGTTTTGGTTTTCATAAACACACACATAAACACACAATCGAAATTAATTATCAAATCAACTTAAAAAACATTCAATAATTGTTTATTTCGTCATTGATGATGTACCCTCCGAACAGGTCGAAGGACACCCCTTCGAGCCTGTACGAAGCCTTCTTCTCGAAGGTCCAGGTCAACCTTCTAAAATCTTCACTGGCGTCAAACCATTCATCTATGACATGGTTACCAGTTGGTGTTGGGAATTAAATATTCTGAAGTTAGAGTATCTAAGATAAAGGTACTGCTAGTTCAAAGTCAAGGTACTGCTAGAACAAAAATGTACGGCTAGTACAAGATCAAGGAAGGTACTGCTGGTTCAAGTTCAAAGGAACGGCTAGTTCAAAATGGTACTGCTGATCAGTGAGTCATTCTGCTGCTGAGTGGATAAGATTGAAAAGATATTTATTGTATTTTGGTCAACAATATACGGTAGATAATATCTTACCCCATGTGCTTAGTTAACAAGTTGTGTACATAGATACATGTTGTATCTTATGTACTGACACTCTAAAGGATAAGTTAACAAAGTAAGTCGGCTAAGACTTTAAGCAATATGTAAAGATCTCTTGGACTATAAAAGAGATCTTAGTCAAGTGATATTATGTGTAGTAGTTGTCAAGTGTCCATGCATATGTGTTATTGTAAGAACATATAACTGTTAGATAAGAACAAACACAAATATATCACAAGTTAGAAAAACTTAAGATTCAAGGTTGTAACCCTAGTGATATTTCAAAATCACTCGTATTATTATCATTAATAATATTGAATCGTTTGGTGATAATCTTTATGTGTTCATTGCTAACTAACAAACATAAAAATTCCATTTCCATAACATACACAACCTTCTAAGTTTGGTTGAGTGAATTCCGCGCACTTAATCATTTTAACACAACATATCATACACACAAAGTCACAATGTTTAACCACCTTAACCGTGTGTCAAGGATCCGGCAAGTGGTATCAGAGCTCAGGCTGATATAGTTGTTTTTAGAAGAAACAGAAATGGATATACAAGATGTTCAAACAAATGTTGCTGCAAAGTTGCCCATGATCAAACCAAACGAGTTTGAGTTATGGAGGATGAGAGTTGAGCAATATTTTATGGTTCAAGATTATGCTCTTTGGGACATAATTCAGTATGGTGATTCCTTCACTCTAGGCTATTCAGGTGTTCTTGTTGAAGGGAAAATAGTTAGAAAAAGAAATACTGGACCAGTTTCCAATGATGAAAAGATACAGAAGAGAAATGATCAGAAAGCAAGAAACTTGTTGCTTATGACCATTCCTGGTGAGCAGATGCTATCTTTTAGCAAATATCTTGATGCAAAAACTCTTTTTGAAGAGATTTGTGCATGGTTTAGTGGTAATGAAACTACCAAAAAGACACAGAAGACATTACTAAAGCAACAATTTGAAAAATTTACTGCTTTTAGTAATGAGTCTCTTGATAAGCTATTTTCAAGACTACACAAGCTTGTAAGTCAGTTAGCTGTGTTGGGTGCTGAGACAGAGAAGGAAGATCTCAACATGAAGTTCTTGAAAAGTCTACCTGATGATTTCCATACTCATGTTATTGTCTGGATGAACAAACCAGAAATTGAAACAATGAAACTTAATGATTTGTTCAATAACTTTAAAATTGTTGAACAAAGTCTAAAGAGGGGTGGAAATTATGGTACTAGTTCTGGAAATGATGCACTCTTGTTAGTTCCTAGTGTTAGTCATTCAGAATAGGTAGATGAAGTTGAAAGTGTTTCTAATGCTACTTATGGTGGTCCTTCTACTAGTTTACAAAAGGATGTTGCTGGACTTGGAGATCCAACATTTTATGCCTTTATAACCAGTCAATCTAGTGGTTCTCCTCTAAATCATGAAGACCTTGAGCAGGTAGATGGTGATGATTTGGAAGAGATGGATATTAAGTGGCAAGTTGCTTTACTTAGAATGAGGGCTAAGAAGTTTTGGCAGAAAACTGGAAAGCAAATTACCATAAATGGTAATGATACTGCTGGGTTCGATAAGAAGAAAGTGGAATGTTTTAACTGTCATAGGTTGGGACACTTTGCTAAAGAATGTAGAAGCCCAAGGAAGCAGGATATTAGGAACACATGGTATAAGCAAGAGAGGAATAAGGAAGTACTGGTGGAAGAGCCAAAGGCTATGCTGGCTATTGATGGTATTGGATATGATTGGAGCTCTATGGCTAATGAAGAGGATGCACTACCAAATGCTGCTCTTGTTGTCGATGAGATTGCTCTAATGGCCTCTTCTGATTCAGAGGAACATTCAAGTGATAACCAAGAGGATCAAGGATACTCAGATAGTGGATGTTCAAGGCACATGACAGGCAATATGTCTTATCTCTCAGATTTTGAAGCTTTCAATGGAGGATATGTTACCTTTGGAGGGGGTGTTCGTGGCAAAATTTCTGGTAAAGGTACAATCAAAACCGGAAATTTAGATTTTGAACATGTGTACTATGTAAAAGAGCTAAATTATAATCTTTTTAGTGTCTCACAAATGTGTGACAAAAAGAATAATGTTCTTTTCTGTGAGACTGAATGTCTTGTACTTTCTCCTGATTTTAAGATGCCTGATGAAAGTCAAGTACTTCTTAGAATTCCTAGAAAGGGCAATATGTACAGTGTAGACATGAAGAACATTATTCCTAAAAAGAATTTAACTTGTCTTGTTGCAAAGGCCATATTGGATGAATCAATGAAATGGCATAGAAGGCTTGGTCATATTAACTTCAAAACCATAAATAAAATTGTTAAGAATGGTTTGGTAAGAGGTTTACCTCACAAAAGATTTGAAAATGATCAAACATGCATTGCTTGTCTAAAAGGCAAACAACACAAAGCCACTTGTAAGCCCAAGATTTTTAACTCTATCAATCAGTCTTTGTTTATGCTTCATATGAACTTATTTGGACCTGTTTCAGTAATGAGCATAATGCATAAGAGATATTGTCTAGTTATTACTGATGACTATAGTAGATTTACATGGGTTTTCTTTTTAGCCACTAAGGATGAGACATCAAGCATTCTTAAGGACTTCATTACACAGATAGAAAACCAAGTAAGCAAGAAAGTAAAAGTCATTAGATGTGATAATGGGACAGAGTTTAAGAATAGAGTTATGGATGACTTCTGCAAACAAAAAGGTATTAGGAGAGAATTTAGTGTTGCTAGAACACCACAACAGAATGGTGTAGCTGAAAGAAAGAATAGAACACTAATTGAAGCTGCTAGAACAATGTTAGCTGATTCTAAGCTACCAATAACCTTTTGGGCTGAAGCAGTCAACACTGCTTGCTATGTTCAAAATAGAGTTTTAGTTGTGCAGCCTCACAATAAGACATCATATGAGCTTTTTAATGGTAGAACTCCTGCAATATGATTTCTTAGACCTTTTGGATGTCATATAACAATTCTCAATACCTTAGACCATTTAGGAAAATTTGATGGTTAAGCAGATGAAGGTTTCTTAGTTGGATATTCTCTTGTTAGCAAAGCTTTTAGAGTTTATAGCTTAAGAACTGAGAAAGTACAAGAAGAACTACATGTGGAGTTTTTAGAAAACAAATCCAATGTAGTAGGTCAAGGACCAAAATGGCTATTTGATCTAGAGTATCTAACAAATTCAATGAATTATGTGCCTTTTGTTGCAGAAACTAATGATTTTGCAGGTTCACAAGCAACAAATGAGGCAGAGTTAGAGAAAGATCAAAATGATGTGATAATGCCAATATGGTCAAGTACAATTGTGGAATCAACTTCAACAACTGATGAATCTTCTTCTAGTAAAGCTACTGGAGATGTTGAAGATAACAACAAGGATGATGGAACAAAAGAACAACTCAATATTTCAAATGTTGATGGTACTGCTGAGACAGAGCAAGGTACGGCTAGTACCTATAAAGGTACTATTGGTACATTTGGAGGTATGGCTAGTTCATTTGAAGATACTGCTGGTCCTTCAAACTCAAAAGATGCAGAGTTCCAAGAAGATGAGGTGGATTTCAATAATCTTCCACCATCTTATCAAGTTCCTTCTACACCACAAACAAGAATTCACAAAGTTCACTCCTTGGATAATGTGATTGAAGATGTACAATCCGGTGTGAAGACAAGACAACAATTGATGTCTTCAGACCATCAAGGGCTTCTTGATGCCCTTTATGCTTCAAAACAGCATGAGCTTTCAAACTCTTGCTTGTTTGTATGTTTTCTCTCACAAGCTGAACCAAAGACAATTCTGACAGCCCTAGATGATTCAAGCTGGTTAGAGGCTATGCAAGAAGAGCTTCTTCAGTTCAAAATTCAAAAGGTTTGGGTGCTAGTTGATTTACCTACAGGTGTGAAGGTAATTGGCACTAGATGGGTTTTTAAGAACAAAAGGGATGAAAGAGGAATTGTGATTAAGAATAAGGCTAGATTAGTAGCCCAAGGGTACACACAAGAAGAAGGAATAGAATATGATGAGGTTTATGCTCCAGTAGCAAGGATTGAGGCAATTAGGTTATTTCTAGCTTATGCTTCATTTTTAGGCTTCACAGTCTACCAAATGGATGTCAAAAGTGCATTTTTATATGGTAAAATTGAAGAAGAGGTGTATGTTTCACAACCTCCAGGCTTCATTGACCCATTACATCCAAACAAAGTGTACAGAGTAGTGAAAGCTCTATATGGCCTTCATCAGGCACCAAGAGCTTGGTATGCAACACTAGCTTCCTACTTATTAGAAAATGGATTTCAAAGAGGAAAGATTGATCAGACATTTTTCATCAAACAACACAAGAAGGATCTTCTGTTAGTGCAGGTGTATGTGGATGCCATTATCTTTGGATCTACTAGGAAGGAGATGTGTTTAGAATTTGAGAAGCTTATGAAAGATAAGTTTCAGATGAGTTCTATGGGAGAACTTACATTCTTTTTGGGTTTGCAAGTTAAGCAATCATCTGAAGGCATATTTATTAGTCAAGACAAATATGTTGTAGAGATACTTAGAAAATTTCAATTTGCTGATTCAAAAATAGCAGGCACACCAATGGACTCTGAGAAGCACCTTCTGAAAGATGAAGATGGAGAAAGTGTAGATGTACACACTTACAGATCTATGATAGGCTCTTTGATGTACCTTACATCATCTAGACCTGATATCATGTTTCCTGTTTGTGTTTGTGCAAGATTTCAAGTTACTCAAAAGGTTTCTCATTTAACTGCAGTCAAGAGAATTTTTAGATATCTCAAAGGTCAACCAAGGTTGGGTATATGGTATTCTAGGGAATCTCCTTTTGACTTGGTAGCATATTCGGATAGTGATTATGCTGGTGCTAGCTTGGACAGAAAGTCAACAACTGGAGGATGTCAATTCCTTGGGTATAGACTTGTCTCATGGCAGTGTAAGAAGCAAACAAGTGTGGCAAATTCAACAACTGAAGCTGAATATATAGCTGCTGCAAGTTGCTCTAGTCAAGTTCTATGGCTTCAAAACCAACTTCTTGATTATGGGTACAATTTCTTAAACACTGTTATTCATATTGATAATAGTAGTACAATTTGTATTATTAAAAATCCAGTGCAACATTCTAAAACAAAACACATTGAAATTAGACATCACTTTATAAGAGACTGCAATGAGAAAAGATTAATTCAAGTTCTTAAAGTTGCTTCAGAACACAATTTTGCAGATCTGCTAATAAAAGCTTTTGATGTTGGAAGGTTTCAGTACTTGGTAGCAAGTATTGGAATGCTTAATCTTTAAATTTTTCAAATAATGTGTTTATGTAAATAAATTTTTGTTGGTACTGCTGGATTTATGAGGTACTGCTAATGTATCATAAGGTACTGCTAAGCACACAAGGTGCTGCTAGTACAAATGTAAATTGTGTTATTCATACGGTTAGTCCTATGTTTATTCTAATGCAAGACAAGTACTTTGTACATTGTTCTTTTGGTTTTAGACTAATAATTTCAGGTATGAATTTGTGAACACAAAAGGAAATTTCAAGTGAAATGGAAGCAACACAATGCTGATGTTGGCTGCTAACATGTTTAGGTTTATGATGGACTGAGTTTGGGAATTCAAAACTCCTTAAAACTTCTTTCTTGAAATCTAGTTATGATATTTCACATTGAATTGATGACTTAGTTGATCAGATAGTAACTGATGCAACTCACTTTCTATCATTTTATACTTTTAAGTATAATGTGCAAGTTTGAGGACATCTGATAGAAAGAACAGCTAGTGAAAGTGAATCTAACACTTGTGTTAGAGGCAACAATTACTATGAGCTGGAAACCCTGTCAAGAAAGCCTTTTGAATAGGTTTATCTTTACACAGGCAGTTATTTATAACTGAAAAACATTGGTTCTCACACAACCAGAGGTTGCTTTAAACCGAAATTTTGATTAAGTGTTTGTTATACACTTGATTCCTTCAAAAATGGTTGAAAGTAGTATGATTTTTCAATTCTAAAATCATGAACATACTACTAAGTCAAAATAATTTCTTAAAAGGATTTTCAAGAGATTCACAAAAACCATTCATTAATGGACTATGAATCAAAATGTCCACTGATTCACCTCTCATAGGAGTTAACACACATAGAAGTGATGAGGGCAGTAACTTAAACTCTTAAGGAATTGATGGCTTCACGTACAATATTGTCTGACAACAAGTTCTATATGATGAATCAGATGATAAGGAAAGATATATTTTGGTACATAGTGAGATCTTCCAAACAAGGGGAGGAAACAAAAGTTATTTGCTTCAGGGGAGGTAACAATCTCAGGGGATGAAATAATAGCCCAAAATGGAAGAAAAACCAATATATGGAAGGAGAAGACAAGAGCATACAAGATGACATGGAGGTTGAAAATGACAAGAATAGAGCTTATTCTGGAGTATTATATATATTCAGAAGGGATGAAGCATTCCAAAGGAGAAAGTTCTATCTAGGTCAAACGAAGAAAAGTTTCAATTTCACTTCAAAGACATGCTGGTTAGATGATTTCACTTGTTGAAACAAGCATCCAAGATACACAGCATCATTGCCTCTTATAATTCCTCCATCCAAGAAAATTGCACCATCTTTTAGTCCAAGATTGGTTCAATGTTTTGATATTGCTAAAGTCAAAAGAAGAACAAAGCAGTTTAGTTCAGAATAGAAGAATAGTTCAGATTCATGAAATGTTTGAAAGATCTTCACAAGTCCTCATTTAATTCAGAAAACATGTTTGAAATGGTTCACATGTTTAGGGGAGGATTGTTGGGAATTAAATATTCTGAAGTTAGAGTATCTAAGATAAAGGTACTGCTAGTTCAAAGTCAAGGTACTGCTAGAACAAAAAGGTACGGCTAGTACAAGATCAAGGAAGGTACTGCTGGTTCAAGTTCAAAGGAACGGCTAGTTCAAAATGGTACTGCTGATCAGTGAGTCATTCTGCTGCTGAGTGGATAAGATTGAAAAGATATTTATTGTATTTTGGTCAACAATATACGGTAGATAATATCTTACCCCATGTGCTTAGTTAACAAGTTGTGTACATAGATACATGTTGTATCTTATGTACTGACACTCTAAAGGATAAGTTAACAAAGTAAGTCGGCTAAGACTTTAAGCAATATGTAAAGATCTCTTGGACTATAAAAGAGATCTTAGTCAAGTGATATTATGTGTAGTAGTTGTCAAGTGTCCATACATATGTGTTATTGTAAGAACATATAACTGTTAGATAAGAACAAACACAAATATATCACAAGTTAGAAAAACTTAAGATTCAAGGTTGTAACCCTAGTGATATTTCAAGATCACTCGTATTATTATCATTAATAATATTGAATCGTTTGGTGATAATCTTTATGTGTTCATTGCTAACTAACAAACATAACAATTCCATTTCCATAACATACACAACCTTCTAAGTTTGGTTGAGTGAATTCCGCGCACTTAATCATTTTAACACAACATATCATACACACAAAGTCACAAGGTTTAACCACCTTAACCGTGTGTCCAGGATCCGGCAGTTGGGAACTCGCCAATCGAAGCCTTAAGCCCTTCGGGGTACATCCTTCGAAGATACTAGAGCGGAGGATACCTTGACTTGGTCATACCCACGTCCCCTCTTTCCCTTGAGCTTTCCCGCTAAGAAAGAGATAGTGGGTCACTAAGCTCTAGCGGTTACCACAAATCATGGGACGCCCCCATGATCTCCTAAAAACGTGCAAGAGCTCTCCAAGGCTATTTTCTCCCCTATAAATAGCTGGGACGGCTGGGAACAATGGTATGCAACACTTATCTCTCTCATTTCACTACAAACATGCCATATCATATACCCATTCGCACGCCGGAGGTGGTTCGCAGGGTCCAACCCCTGCGCAATCACTTAACGTAATGTCTTCGTATTTCTTATTTCAGGTTAACGACAAGCTTGGCGCAACCTCAACACCCCTTATATCCTTTGATCACCATCGAAGGCCTGGTCGTGCAATTTATTGTACAATCAGTGGCGCCATCCGTGGGACCCGCTACAATTGGTCTCGTTATTACCAAGTTTATAACCAATTAACTACATTCACTACATATCCGGCATGGATCAAGGAAGAGAAGATACTCCCCCACCGGGTTTCTCAACTTTGGCGCCAATACCAGTTAATAACTCTAACAACTTCCCCCCAATTACCGCTTCCACGTTCACAACACGATCGGAAGTAACACCTAACCATCATGCTTCGACATCAGCCAACCCGAAACCTGTCATTAGCCCAGCCTTTGTCGATGCTAACCTTGAGGCATTGGAATCTCTCTTAAGGGCTCGCAAGAGACAAGTTCGGAATGCTGAGATGCGAAGGGAGTTGGAATATTCTAGTGATGATTACGATGAAGAGATGAAAATGGAGCCTAGGCCTTCGGCACAGGGAACAACACACTCAGCCCTGAGGATAGGGTCACCCGTTGGTCGAAGGCTAAGCAGAAGGTCTGTTGGGTTCGAAGGAGTCCCTGAGCGAGCTCCGACCAGGAAAGAAGGAGCGGTAGCCGAAGGGTCCAATGGAAGAATCCAACGAAGGGAAGAGACGGAGGTGAATCTACCTCCGTTGTTAGCAGCCCATCTTGGAAGGACTGAAGCAGGGGTTCCATTGCAGCCTTCTCACGCATCTGGCATAGAAGGCAATCCACCTCCGATTAGTATGGGAGGAAATCTTCCTCCCAATGGTATGTACCCCTCGTTCCAAACGCAGTCTTACCCTCAGGGTTTGTATCCCCCGGTGAATGGACAGTCCAACAACCATAGTCTCCTTCAACATTATGGGAGCATACCCTTCGGGCATCCTAAGGTGTACCCTCCGTACGCCATGGGAAATGGTTATCCTTTTGGCATGAATGCATCCTACCAATCTTACCCTAACCAAACTCCTATGGGAGTGCCCCCAAACCATAATCCATATAATGTTATCCCTATGTATGCACTACCTTATAATTGCCTGTATTCGGAGCCTATGGGTTATGCTACACCCTTCGTAAGATGGATAGAAGACTAACCTTTACCCGATGGGTTGAAAATGCCTGCTCACATTGGTACTTATGATGGGAAGGGGGATCCTGACAACTTTCTACACTTGTTCGAAGGGGCAATTAGGATGCAAAAGTGGGTCATGCCTGTAGCCTGTCACATGTTTACATATACCCTACGAGACTCTACTCGTATCTGGTGGAATGGACAAAAGCCATGTAGTATTGTCAACCTTGATGACTTAAAGGCTAAGTTCCGATCACATTTCAGTCAGCAAAAGAAGTTCATAAGGACCCATATAACGGTGCACAACATTAAACAAAGGGAGAACGAAAGCACAAGGGCTTTCGTCACAAGGTACATCGATGAGACTCTACAGATATTGGGTCTACATGAAGATCAGCACATTTCTGGTTTCGTACATGGCCTACGAAATCGAAGCTTGGTGGAATTCTTGTCCACTGACCTTCTGGTAACTTACAAGGGTTTAATGGAAAAAACGTATACTTGGATAAAGGCAAAGGAGGTATCTACCAATGGTGCCCCGATCAAAAACAGAGAAAGCCACAGCAAGTTCTCGAAGCATTCTTCGTGGGAAGGATCGAAGAACAAAAAGAAAAAGAGAGACAGGTTCACTCCGTACAACAAAGGTCCTAACCATGGGTTGCTAGGAAGCCTGACTAAATCTCCGAAAGAAATACTCGCAACGGAGAGGGCTGCTAAGGCTTTTGAACCACCCCCTCGCATGACAAGCAAGGGGAAAAACAGAGATACAACCAAGTATTGTCACTTTCAAGAAGATTATGGACATGAAACGAATAGTTGCAGAGAACTAAAGAGGCAGATAGAAGAAGCCGTAAAGTCCGGACAATTGGCACATTTGGTGAAGGGCATAAAGAAGGGCAAGGAAAAAGTCTCTGACACTCAATTGGCTAAAGACACCACTCCTCCCGAAGCCCCAATACTCATGGTTCATTTGGGCGAAGCAAGCTTAAAAAGAAAAGTGATGGAGAAGGAGATAAACGAGGTAGGGGAAGTAACGTTTCCCTCCATTACAGGCCAAGTCCCTTCGAACGACCCAGTAGTTATCAAAGTCTTAATTTCCAACCGGGAAGTAAATAGGGCCTACATGGACTGCGGAAGCTCCTGCGAGATCATATATGAGCATTGTTTCCTAAAGCTCAAGCCTTTGATCAGGTCGCAGCGAGTTGATTCAAAGATACCTTTGGTAGGGTTTTCAGGTGAGCATTCATGGCCTTTGGGAGAAGTACCGTTAGATATAACGATTGGAGAAGGAAAGGTCGCAAGAACATAAACCCTCACTTTCGCAATCGTAAGGTCCGATTCTCCCTACAACTTATTGATAGGAAGGACCGCCATGCAAAAGATGGCTATCGTAGTCTCCACCATACACGCAGTGGTAAAATTCCATACACCATATGGAATAGGAACCGTACTCTACAGCTACAACCAGGGAAAGGCAGGAGATGTTGGTAAGAAGATCAAAGAAAGTCCTAAGGAGCCTTTGAAAGTCATTCTAAGTTGTGCAGATGCTGAAGAGCGCATTGTGGTAAATGAACTCTATCCGGAGCAAACGGTGGTAATCGGGAAGCAACTCCCTGCTAACTTCCAGGCAGACTTGGAGAAACTGCTGAAATCCAACAAAGACGTCTTTGCATGGACGTACTCAGACATGACAGGGGTCCCTAGGACACTTATGATCGATGGCAAGCCCTTCGGCACAGAGCATAAGCTTAATGAGTTCAAACATATTGAACCAATTAAGCAAAAACGACAGAGCCTAGCGCCTGAAAGGAACGCAGCTGCCTGCAAAGAGGTGGATGAGCTTATACAAGCAAGAATACTTAGAGAAGTGAAATACCAAACCTGAGTAGCGAATCCAGTTATGGTAAAAAAGAGTGATTGAGGGTGGCGTATGTGTGTCGACTTCACCGACATCAACAAAGCTTGCCCAAAGGACTGCTACCCTTTGCCAGAAATTGATTGGAAAGTCGAATCTCTCTTGGGGTTTCGTTTGAAGTACTTTTTGGATGCCTACAAAGGGTATCATCAGATACAAATAGCGGAGGAAGATGAAGAGAAGACAACTTTCTACACAGGAAAGGGTGTCTATTGTTACAAGAAAATGCCCTTCGATTTAAAAAATGCAGGGGCCACATATCAACGATTGGTAGACAAAGCTTTCAACAAACAGATAGGAAGAAACTTGGAGGCTTACGTTGATGATATGGTGATGATGCGTGTCGTGTGTCGTTGCGGTTTAGCAGTTTTAATGCCTACTCAAGTTTTAAATTTATATTTAGCCGACTTATCAATAACACACACACTTAACGAGCAGTGTACCCGGTCAGTATGAATATAATGGTAAGTAGAGTGTCGATCACTAAGAGTGGAACGTATTATCTAGTTATTCTAATTAGTATTTTAATATATTAAGTTAGCTATACAACCTATTCTAACGCAAGGGGGGTCAGCCTGAGAGACTGGCACGATTTGGTTGCAATTAAATAATAAACTAGACCAATAGGCACGAATCAGCAAGTAGCACACACGTACACAGATAAATACTCGAGACAATAAGAGGGCTGTCCTTATGATAAGTAGTTTGTCACTTGTTTTATTGCTAGTGTTATATGAAGTGTATAGTTCGATGCAACGCACCGAGATTAAGTCCTTTCTCGTTGGTTCTAATCTTATCGGCGAGTAAACCCTTAATGATTACTTATGACTATCCCGTTTATCTTTCTCCTACTTTTCTACAGACCATAGAATGCATAGGCGATCTAATAAACAGGCGAGGGCAGAGGCATGGCGACCCGATCAACGCTCAGCTAGACACAAAGGTTATCAATGCACTAATAAAAGTCACCAATGACATCAACATATAAACTTTAATTAATGAGAAAGCAGTTTTAAGGGAGTGAAATCTTTCCGTTGTCACATTACACAAGCCACCAATCTTGATGAATTAAAGTTTACTAACACAATAAAACAAAACTACTTAATGAATTAAACACATGCAGCACCTTCTTACAGCTCTTGTATCTTTGATTTGGGTGTGTCTTGTGCTGCTGCCTTGACTGAATTCGTCCTAGGTTTCTGGTCTTCGGTCTTCGTATATAATATATGTCACGACCAAAAGCTTCGGAATTCGTCTGGTCTTGGGGTATTTATAGTTTCTGTCTGAGGGTAAGATGCGGCGCATCTAGTAAGTAGATGCGGCGCATTTACTTAACTTCGCGTGGGGTCCAAGATTATAATATTCAGGAATATTCGTACACCGCCAGAAGATGCGGCGTATCTTTATCTTTGGATGCGGCGCATGTCCTCTTGTATCTTGGATCGTATCTGGTGAGATCTTGATAGCGATGCGGTGCATGTAATGAGTGAGATGCGGCGCATCTGGAGCAGATTAGTCTTGATCTTGTACATTTCAGTAGACTCTTAACTTCTTGCATGTTTTGCTCCATAATTAGTCCAAAATCGCCAAGTTTCACCAAATGCTTGTTTTCAACTGAGAATTACAAAAGTAAACGATTAAGTATCAATCCTCATACATAATATAATAAAACAAGTCAAATTAATAGGATAAATGATAGTAATAATATGTACTTATTTGAGTTCATCAAATATCCCCCCACTTGAACTTTACTTGTCCCCAAGTAAACCTTAGAATTAATCTTATGAAAATGTATCCTAAAAGATATTAGGATTTATTTTTATATTTAAGCATGTATTCGTTTTTGTCATAATCACACAACTAAACACTTAACGAATTAGAAGTAGAATAAAAATATTTCGATAAAAGCAAATCTAATCGTTTAACTGTCCAGTCGCGACGAATATTCTATCATAAGCTTGGCAAGTATACACATCTCCTCCACTAAAGCCAAGGAATAACAAGTCTAAAGCGGTAAAAAGGGTTTTTAGGCTTAAGGGTTAATTATTCTTAATCACTATCGATCTCAAATTCCAGAAAAGGCGACAAAATCACAAATACATGATCGAATCCACGAACACGATACTTGCAATTGCTCAAATCCTTAACTCGAATAGGCTAAAGATAGGTCCAAACTTCACCAATAATAATATATCAAAAAGGGCGACAAAATCATAAATACATAGCCGAATCCACGACTACGATACTTAAGATTGCTCAAATCCCCAATCTCAATAAATCAAAGGTTTGGTTGGATAAAGAATAATAAAGGGTATGGATAATATTTGGGATATAAATTGGTGTAAAATGAAAAATAAACAAAACAAATAAATTAAAATCCTAAGTGTGGTTAATCACTATCCCAACCATCCCATGAATAAGACTCATATCATTGAATAACTCACGCTTTAACACTTGAAACACACGCTTTAGGTAGACACGAATTATACTCAACAAGATCTTAATCAAAGAATAAACCTTAGTTGACGTTCCCATAACTGCCAACTCCCATTCAATCCATAGATATAATATACAACAAATAGTGGTGATATCGACCACTTACATAACTTTACATCGTTGGTTAAAACAAACATCCAACTTTCTTCTTTTTTCTTTTTCTTTTCTCATTTTTTTTTTTTTTTTTTTTTTTTTTTTTTTTTTTTTTTTTTTTTTTTTTTTTTTAGAAACATAAACATAGATGTGTAAAATTTCACCACATCACTAAAACAATAATTCTGGATAATTTTTCCATACTTTTCATAACTTCAGAAATAACGGTAATCGTGAAAGTAGTAAACACACGAAAAATAAACTCAAAGATATACAATATTTACTTTCACTCCAATTGCATTGTGCAATTTCCCGACCTAACCATAGATAATGAATTACGCACGCGAACACAGGTAATGTAAGGAAACACACTTTGCCTATAGCAATTAACCAACCACGGATTCTAATCTACAGGGTAGGCTAAGGTGTAAGGTGTAACGAAACATTTTAACAAAGGTGTAAGAAACGAAAGGAATGGCTCTGAGTGTTTTTCTAGGGGTATCTTACTCTAAAAATGAGAGTAACAAAAGGGTTATACGGGGGTTAACTAACCAGTGTAGTTAGCTAATAACACATAACATATAAAGGCTATTTGGGTGTAATCCTAGAATTTACCAATTTAGACAAGTCATTCCAATTATATAAATAATACTTATTATGGTGGTCTCGAATAGTATACAAGCCAAGTTCTAAAGTTTACAAGTCACCGGCACACTCATAGATTTGTGAGTTTTGAAAAATCACAATTTTAAAAATAACGTCATGTGTGCAGCTATGCAACTTAGACTTTAAACAAAAACATGCTAAAAAATTTTAAATTTTGATATATTAAGCACATTTTAAGCATATTTTGAAAAGTTTAGGACAAGTAAGTGTTAAGTGTTCTAATTCTCCAATCCCCCCACTTAAGTTAAACAACGTCCTCGTTGTTTGTATAAAAGGTTAAAAACTGGAAAATAAAAGAATTAGAACAGAAAAAACTCCCCTGAGATTTGCTCGGTATGATCCTCCATTAGTATTAGAGCAAAAATCATCTTTCTTGTGGATTAGAACGTATAAGCTTCATATTAGATGTATCCACAGGAAATGCAGGAATCTATAATACCACCAAGGCTTCAAAACACACCTAAGGTAAGAAAGGTTCAACTTGCATAACACATTAGTAGTTAGGAAAAATAAAACATAAAAATTAAAAATGAAAATCATCAGGTCAGTTGATGCGCCGTATCTTATGGAAGAAGATACGCCGTATCGAGCCTGGAATAAATACGGATCAGAATAAAAGATGCGCCGCATCCTTAACCAGGGATGCGCCGCATTAAAATAAACTGATAAAAAGTTTTAAATTCGAAAATAAAAAATGCAGAAAAATAAAATAAGATATGACCATTGCAGGAGATGCGTCGCATCTCAGGATGGAGATGCGCCGTATCCTCGGTGGTCTGAAACAAAAATAAAACGAAATAAAGGATAGGATGCGTCGCATCTGTTTACCAGATGCGGCGCATGTGGTTACCAAACAGACTGATAACAGTCTGCTGTAAAATGACTCGTTCCACGGTTTGATCTCTCACGTCCTCTCGTACTCTCATGCTGAACTTAATGCCAGTCTTCATCAAATATAACAAGAAACATAAACTGAAACATTAAATATATACACGAGAATAGTGATCAGTACAATCCAAAAAATAATAATAATATGTGGAACAATGTCAGTAAAATCAAGAGAGTAAGATCATGGGTGAGTGAGGTCGTCTGGATGGGTCCCGGAAGTGCTGGCTCCATCAGTCCTAGGGCGGACTCTGCGAACATATGCACGTGTCACTCCCGCAACATGAGTACCATCTGAACGGGTGTGGGTAATACACTGCTGCTCCAAAAGTCTGCTCACATTCATAACCAGCCACTCTGAGTCCCTCCTCATACCATCAACAATGCCTCTCAAGGCTCTCAACTCCCCCTCGACTGCCTCGACTCTCTGACCCATGGTGCGTACAGGGACTGGTGGGGGTACTGGTGCCTGCGGCTCCTCCTGATGGGCTGGAGCAGCAGCCGGAGGTCCCTGAGGGCCTCCCTGCTCCGCCTCTGGTCCTGCAGCTCTGGCGGGCCCTAATGCTACCCAAACGTACTCTCCCATAGCCAGCTGGCATATCCCAAGCCTAACCAAGTAATCCCTGTCAATAACCGGGAGATAGGTCACTACAACTTCCAGCCCCGCTGGGATCTCCGCTCCAATCACTCCAAAATGGCGGGCCAGCCTAGAAACAAAATGCCCGCCAGTCATATGGCTCCTCCGATCTCTCCTTGCAGCTGGTCGGTGGAGGTAGTGTGCCAAAAAGTGGGGGATGTTCACCGACAACCCCTCATCCATGCTCCTAAGGAGGAAGAGGTCCAGAGTGGTCACCTTCTCAGGTGACTGACCCCTCCCAGCAATGGTAAGTGCAATCAGCCTGTGGCACAGCCTCCTCATCGGCTCCCTGATCAAAGTGTATGAGGGGGTGGAAGTAGTGATATCACCCCCCGAAGAAATCCTGTCCCAGTAATCACTGAATAACCCTCTGTCAGGGACCGCTCTCAAACTATCATCCCAATATCGGGTAAACCCATCTGACTCAAGCTCCTCAGCTGTATGCAAACCCATGGCCAAAATGAACTGTCTCATCGACATCTGCCTCGACACCCCACCCAGTCTAAACACAAGGGCGTCGGCAATATCTAAACCCGTATCCGTCTCTCTGTAGTAAAATGTACTAAAGAACTCCAACATAAGCTCCCTGATAAGAGGCTCATCGATCCTGAACAATCTCTCCCAAGCACTAGATCTGAACACCACCTCCTCATCATCTCCAGCAACTACCATCTCCATCCTATGCTGTAAACTCTCAGCAGCATGTCCTGCCCCAATCAATCCTACGTCAGCAAAATCCAAAACCTGTACCCTGAATATCCTCCTAAAGTAAATCGACTCAAGTCTCCATAAGTAATCCTCCAAAGTGCCAGGGGTTAGACCCATATCCTCGAATCGTAACCACTGGTGTCTCTGTGCTACTTCTGGTAGTGCCATCTGAAATAAATTTTTAAAGTTAGTAAACAGTCTGCAAGATAGGTAGATACGGCGCATCTGATTTAATCAGTGCGGCGTATCTGCATGAAATATAAGAGATGCGGAGTAAGAGATGAGATACGGCGTATGGAGATGCGTCGTATCTAGATTAATCAATACGGCGTATCTAAAATTTTATTAATTTGGAAATAGGTCGTTACGCCGCATCAATCAACCTAGATGCGCCGCATCTAAAAGCATATCAGTATAAACAAAGGGGACCAGGCAGGCTTTACAAGAATCCGTATCCGTGACGTAAACTACCACTAAATATCACAGTATCATATACTCCGTATATCAGTTCTAATAGCTCATTGTATTTTACTAATCCACCTTCCCGCTAAATATTCAAAATCGAATTCATTTTCTCAAATTTTCGTTCAAATCAAACTAGGCCAGAAATTCGATTATTTATGCAAGTTAAATACGGGGAAGATCATCAAACACTAGCTCTAATCATATCTCTATATCATTTAAGCACAAATCGAATTAATCACATAAACCCTAATTTTTGTATTAACCAAGATTAAATCGAAATGGAATAATTACCTTAATTTGATGATTAGGAGAAAGATTATAGATCGGATCAAAAGGTGAATTTAAGAAAAATGATCGGGATTAGAGTATAATATCAGTGTGTGTAAGTTCTTAACTGTGTGTGTATATGCGGTAAAGATTTTAGATCCGGCGCATTCCCGTCGTATTTATAGGGCAAATAGATGCGCCGTATTGGAAAATTGGATGCGCCGTATCTATTTAATCTCGTTGACTAGTCAATGAGTCCTAGATGGTCAGAGATACGGCGCTTTGGATATTTAGATCCGCCGTATCGCTATGTTAGTGAACGAAATTTAAATAAGGAACGTACCTTGGCCTCCGCAACACGATTCTTTATATATCAAACTTGGGTAAAACGGTCATACCATATGATGTAAATTAATTCAAAATAAGAGCAAAAGGCATAAACGTTTTATTAACAATTGTAATCTTGTTGTTTTGAGGATAAATATTTATTCCGAGGTTAGGAACAAATATCGTTTTAGGGCGCACAAAATTAAGATTACAATTTGAATCAGACGTATAATATGGATAATAAAATCGAGATTATATTATAGAGAACTTCCCTTTGGGCTGGTTGAATAATCGAAGAGGTTACGTTTTGATCACTCCAGCTGGCTTCTCTGGGTTTGGTTCAGAATGTAGTCCATCATGGTGATGCTTAAATCACCTTTTATCCTGAAAATAAACAACTTGCAGACGAGAGTAGCGGACCGATCAAAGTAAATATCAAAAATCAACTATATTTATCAAATTATATTCGTCGTATTAACAATAGTTAATGCGTCGTATTTTCGTTATGTTTCAAAATATAAGATTTTTGATTCAGAAGATACGCCGTATCGACAGATATCGATGCGCCGTATTTGTTTAATAATTCGAAAACTGTTTTTAATTAAAATAATAGATACGCCGTATCTGCTAAAGCAGATGCGTCGTATGACGTTATCGTTTAGAAATTTTTTTTATCAAAAACAGATACGCCGTATCTTGGGGAAAAGATGCGTCGTATCGCTTTATCACTTAGAAAAATTTCTTATTAAAAACAGATACGCCGTATCTTGGGGAAAGATGCGTCGTATCGAATTAATTAAACGCGTTGTATTTTATAAAAAGTTGAACGCAATACGCCGTATCTGAGAAATCAGATACGCCGTATCGTTCGATTTAGCTCAGTACAACGATAGCAGAAAACAAAAAATACGAAAAATAAAAACAAATAAAAAAAAACACACGAAAATAAACACAAACAAAAGCAAACAAATAACACACAAAAACAGAAAATATGCAAAATAATACAATGAATGCAAATTAAACTAATACACAACAGAATTAGCGGTTAGATTAAAAAAAATTAAAAACCTAATTAAAATACTAATCAAATTAACAGATAATAACAATTCACTCCCCGGCAGCGGCGCCAAAAACTTGATGCGTGTGATGTGTCATTGCGGTTTAGCAGTTTTAATGCCTACTCAAGTTTTAAATTTATATTTAGCCAACTTATCAATAACACACACACTTAACGAGCAGTGTACCCGATCAGTATGAATATAATGGTAAGTAGAGTGTCGATCACTAAGAGTGGAACGTATTATCTAGTTATTCTAATTAGTATTTTAATATATTAAGTTAGCTATACAACCTATTCTAACGCAAGGGGGGTCAGCCTGAGAGACTGGCACGATTTGGTTGCAATTAAATAATAAACTAGACCAATAGGCACGAATCAGCAAGTAGCACACACGTACACAGATAAATACTCGAGACAATAAGAGGGATGTCCTTATGATAAGTAGTTTGTCACTTGTTTTATTGCTAGTGTTATATGAAGTGTATAGTTCGATGCAACGCACCGAGATTAAGTCCTTTCTCGTTGGTTCTAATCTTATCGGCGAGTAAACCCTTAATGATTACTTATGACTATCCCGTTTATCTTTCTCCTACTTTTCTACAGACCATAGAATGCATAGGCGATCTAATAAACAGGCGAGGGCAGAGGCATGGCGACCCGATCAACGCTCAGCTAGACACAGAGGTTATCAATGCACTAATAAAAGTCACCAATGACATCAACATATAAACTTTAATTAATGAGAAAGCAGTTTTAAGGGAGTGCAATCTTTCCGTTGTCACATTACACAAGCCACCAATCTTGATGAATTAAAGTTTACTAACACAATAAAACAAAACTACTTAATGAATTAAACACATGCAGCACCTTCTTACAGCTCTTGTATCTTTGATTTGGGTGTGTCTTGTGCTGCTGCCTTGACTGAATTCGTCCTAGGTTTCTGGTCTTCGGTCTTCGTATATAATATATGTCACGACCAAAAGCTTCGGAATTCGTCTGGTCTTGGGGTATTTATAGTTTCTGTCTGAGGGTAAGATGCGGCGCATCTAGTAAGTAGATGCGGCGCATTTACTTAACTTCGCGTGGGGTCCAAGATTATAATATTCAGGAATATTCGTACACCGCCAGAAGATGCGGCGTATCTTTATCTTTGGATGCGGCGCATGTCCTCTTGTATCTTGGATCGTATCTGGTGAGATCTTGATAGCGATGCGGCGCATGTAATGAGTGAGATGCGGCGCATCTGGAGCAGATTAGTCTTGATCTTGTACATTTCAGTAGACTCTTAACTTCTTGCATGTTTTGCTCCATAATTAGTCCAAAATCGCCAAGTTTCACCAAATGCTTGTTTTCAACTGAGAATTACAAAAGTAAATGATTAAGTATCAATCCTCATACATAATATAATAAAACAAGTCAAATTAATAGGATAAATGATAGTAATAATATGTACTTATTTGAGTTCATCAGGTGATCAAAAGCAGGACCGAGGAAGACCTACTCTCCGACATCCAAGAAACCTTCGATCAATTAAGGGCAATCGACATGAAGCTCAACCTAAAGAAATTTTCTTTTGGTGTCGAAGAAGGACAATTTTTGGGACATTTGATTACAAAGCAAGGGATTAAAGCTAACCCTTCGAAGGTCAAAGCCATCACAGATCTACAGGCTCCGAAGTCACTGAAAGACGTACAAAGCCTAAATGGGAAGCTCGCAGCACTTAGCAGGTTCCTGTCGAAGGGTGCAGACCGGTCTTTGCCATTTTTCAAGACACTCAAAGAGTGTGCAAATAAGAATACTTTTCAATGGAGTTCAGAGGCAGAAGCTGCTTTCCAAAAGTTGAAAGAGTTTATGGAGATATTACTAACATTTACAGCCCTAATCAAAGACGAAGTGTTATTCATGTACATTGCAGCATCCTTCGAAAGCATCAGTGATGTGCTCTTGGCGGAAAGGAAAAAGAAACAAATACCAATTTACTTTGTTAGCAGAGTCTTACAAGGAGCTAAATTGAACTACCCGGAGTTGGAAAAGTTAATTCTAGCTTTAGTTCATGCTGCAAGACGCCTTCGAAGGTATTTTCAAGCTCATCCCATCACAGTATTGACTGACAAGCCAATCAAATAGATATTGTCGAAGCCTGAGAAGTCAGGAAGGATAGCTAAATGGGCTATTGAACTAGGAGAGCACGAGATAGAGTGCAAAGGTCGAAACTCCGTCAAGGGCCAGATACTTGCCGAAACACCCTCCGGACCCAGTCAAGACAAAGATATTCCGAAGAAAGAACCCTCGAAGACAAAGGAAGGGTGGAAATTATACACTGACGGAGCCTCAAGCTCCGATGGTTCGAGAGCAGGTATAATGTTGGCCAGTCCGGAGGGAAAAGGAGTACACTTACGCATTACGTTTTGAGTTCGAAGCTACGAACAATGAAGCTGAATATGAAGCTTTGTTAGCTGGCCTTCGACTTGCAAAGGACATGGAGGTTCGTGATCTCTCCGTTCTTGTTGATTCACAGTTAGTAGCAAACCAAATTAAAGGCTCTTACGAGGCAAGGCAGCCTACCATCAAGCAATATTTGGAAAATGCTAAAGAACTTTGTAACACCCCCAATTTCGTAATACGCAGCGGAATTCAAATTGGGTGTTACCTCATGGCACAACAGTTATAATAATAGAAAACGATCTCTAATTGAATAGTTTTAAAAGATTTATCATTCGAATTTTATAAATATCAGAGTTTACAAAATGAGGTCCCAGTAGTTTTACAGTTTGTTAAATGAGTTTCGAATGATAATTAGGTTTTTGCCTTCTATCAGTATCCGTGCCTTTCCGTGCCATCCTCGTTCATTATGGACTTGAGATAAACATGTTAAAAGTGTCAACACAAAGGTTAGTGAGTTCATAGAGTTTATAAGTAAAACAGTTGATTTCAATAGTTTCAAATTTGGGCGATAATTGTAATGATTACAAATATCGATAAAATGAATAGTGGGCTACGTTGTTTTACACCCATAGTGTTAGTTTACCCTAATCGGGTCAAAGATTGTGTGAATTCGTAGTGTTTGTATGCAAATCAGTTGAACACAAGTTTTAAGTTTAAGAGAATAATTGCATCGAATACAATTATGGGCAAATAATGATTATTGCCCTAAGCTCATGACACGCAAACCTTAACAGTAGGACATCACAAGAGTGATGTAAATTACTAACATAATTAAATGTAGTAATAATGCCATCGGGTAGGAGCTTGCCAACTTCCTATTTAGTCTCAAATAAAGTGCATTTGTCTATCAATCCGGCTAGCATTATAGCTATCTATCCGGCTAGTACAAATGTGCCATCAACCTCCAATAGATCTATTCATTATATTCGCGTTCATTCGCAAGTGATTAATGGCTCATGATAAGAGGGTCTTTTTAGTGGCAATAGTGTAACTTAGGCAATAACAATTAGGATAGCATACAGAAAGTACTTGTGTTCAGCATGTAATAAGTTTCAGTAAACAAATAGAGTGTTTCATAAATCGAGTAGAATGTTTATGAGTAAGATTTATAAGTTAAACTAGCATGTATCTCCCCCAAAGAATTCAAAATAAGAAAAAGATGGGCTATGACTCACCTTGGTGGTATAGTAGTCCAGATATAGATATGTCAAATGTGGATGAGAACGACTCAAATCACGCTACCTAAATTGATACGGTAAACCTTAGATTTCGAGGGTTTACGTTCATGACTTTAATGTTCAAAAGACAATGTTTGAAAAGTATTTGTATCGTCGTTACTTGTGTGGCAAATGTTCAAAAATAAAGTTATATACCCATATAACTTGTGTGTATGTAATCTTTTATCGAGAAATCGTTTAAGATTTAACAAAGGTTAGTGCATGATAAGTTAAAATATTTATTTCTAACTATTTTAAGTTTGGTGAACATTAAGTTGCTAAGAAGTTTGTATTATTTGTTTTTAAGCTATTCGATTGAAAATAGCATCGTTATTTATAGTTTGATATTGTCGTTTTTAAATCTTATATGAAAGTTTTTATAAAACTTTGACTACATAAGTTTGTAAATATAAGTATTTCAAAAATATTGTGAAGTTACAAAATTAACCCTTAGGTTATAAAAATTTACACTTCTTACCCAAAACTTAAAAGTTTTATATTTTTAGTCCAAAAGTATAAAATTTCACTTTATATTCACACTTCCTGAAAATTTACCGTTTCTACCCTGATAATTAATTATTTCAGTTTCAGAAATCGCAATTTACAGTTTTTACCTTGTACTTTCCAAAAGTTACACTTTTTACCCCTTGGTTAAATATAATTTGCACCGGTGTCCTTTTTATAATTTCTTAATTCATTATTTACACTTTTTATCCCCAAGTGTTAATTAGTTTTTAAATTTAATCCTTTATATATATAGTTTTAGAAATTTAGCAAAACAGGCCCTCCATGCATTTTGTGATTTACATGCATAGTCCTTATTCTTTATTATTAACTAAATTTACAGTTTTGAACCAAGAATTCCAAGTTTAGTATTTTTACCCCCATGCATGTTTGTCGTTACATTTCTAGTCTTTGTTTTTGTAAATTTACGTTTTTGTTTTTAGAAAAAAGATATGGCATGTCATGGCTTACTAATATAAGTCATTTTATGTTTGAAAATAAGTTGTTGATGGCTTATTAGCTTTTGAAACAGTTTATGGGCCTTAAAGCCCAATAAAAGGGTGCGTTTGATTATGTGTGTCGTGACCAAAGAAAACAAGATTTTAAAGCGAGGCATCGAGGGTTGTTGGCCATGGTTTTGCTGTTTTGAAAACTTGGTTATGAACTTATTAAAGTGGTGTAATCTTTTAGCTTATAGCTTTTGGATTGTGGCTTAAAAATGCGACTAAAGAGGGGTGTCTAGGGTTGTGTCGCGACAAGAAAGAAAAGAAAAAAAACGCTTCTTGATCTTGTTTTGACTTATCACATGGTTCTAACACATATTAGACTATTAGAAATGTAAATGATATTGAAATGGGTTTAGCAAAACTTACAAAGCCTTTTTAGAAACAACTTGACTAGAACCAAAATATAACTTATTTAGGGTGTTTTATGCTCTCGGTAAAGAAAAAAAAGAAAAGAAAAGAACATCATTTTTGATCTTGTCTTTAACTTGATACTTGGTTACAACTATATATAAGTGATAATAAGAGTATAAAAGAGATAAAAAGGGCTTTGAAGACTTATTATGCTTTTGAACTCGATTCTAAAGAAAAACGTTAAAGTGACTCCAAAATGAAACAAACTCTTCCAAGGCTTCAAGACTTTTACACAGGCTTGCTTTAGAACTCAGTAGATAAAAGTGTAGTCTGAGTTTTATGTTTGTAAACAAGGGATGAAGGGAAATGGTGGGTTTTTGCTCGGTTTGTATAGGCGAATAGGGTAGTGTTTTATTGATTGAATTTGGCCACTTTCAAGAGTTTGTCAAGAGAGTTAGGGAGTATGTATACGTGACTACATATACATACCATAAGTTTAAAGGAATTCATAATGTGTAAACGTTTGGTCCATGCATGTTTGAATGCCTCATAATAGAACACGTATATATGGAGCAATGCATATATATGAAGTAATTTCATACACGTTATATATTTAGTTGTTGCATGCCATAGCATGTCATGGTAAATTTACACACACATATAATGTCTTATGGAAGGATTGGATGCACGTATGGTTAATGTGAATACATAGAATTCTTATGGCAATTTATTAATACACGTACATATGTAGGCTGTTGTAGTATGTCATGGTAAGAGCATTATACACGTGTATATATATATAATAAATATTAGCTTGTCATGGTATGGGATCATACGTATAATATGCATGGAAGTTGTTATGTGGCACCATTTTACACACATATTAATAGTTTAAGGTGTAGTTTGATCTCGGTAATTACTAACGTTAAGTCCTTAAGTCACGAAACTTAAGACCGGGTAACGTAAAAATATAATGTTTATAAAAATATCAATGTTTATTAATATACTTCAACTAATTATATTAGACGTGTGATAAGTTTAACGGAGAGCGTATACATCAATAAAACCTAATAATATAAGTTTGAGTACTCGTATTACATAAAGAGTATAATGTAAAAAAAACAATGAAGTGGCAATAGTTCACATGAAATATGACTATTGATGAATTTGAGTATTTTGAATATATAGACTCATCCTAATCTTGTGTTGGTCGTGAGTATAATTCACACGATTAAACTTTGTGATTGTTACTAAAAGGAATAACATTTAATAAAAACGTAATAATAATTGGTATTAAATATTTAAAAATAGACCTGAAATATGCGAGGTGCAATCCTTGTTTGGTTACTTGATCGCGAGATAAATATATTTTGAGTTTATGCATTAAAGACTTGTAACGTGAGCTTTAGGAACTTGTACATTAGGCTTATGATATTATGAGAAAATCAAGTTCAAGGTTAATGCATTTGTAAGGCGTGCTTTAAAATGTGTATACTGAGGTTTATAATGAAATTAAAGTTAAGGTTTCTATGCTTTAGAGACTTGTACTCATGCTTCAAAGTATTGTACTTTAACATTTATAATTTAAATATATAAAATCATATATATAATAAATTAGGGTTTTGCGAAAACTCTAATAATTTGCAAATGTTTAGTTTGAACGTTTAAAAATCGTATGTTAACGAAATAACGTAAAGTGGTAAATAAAAGTTGAAAACTTTTATACTTGACATATAAGGAATGTTTATTTGAAACGTACTTAAGACATGTTGGTGTTGGTGAGCACGTTATCGAGAATGTGAGTTACGTCACATTAGTTTGTTGTTGTGATAAGATAAACTGATAACGTTTAATCTAAAAAAAAATAGACGTAGAAAATAGATAAGTATTCTTTCGTTAGAGTATAAATACAAGTGGAATTTTACCGGTGGTTACAAACTTCTCCACGGATTCGAGTCCTACAATATAGAGCATGTTCGTAGGAACCAAAACAAGAAAGCAGATGCATTAAGCAAGCTAGCTTCGATGGCATTTGCTCATCTAACGAAGGAGGTCTTGGTCGAAGTATTGGCCGAAAGATCAATCAAACGAAGTGAAGTATCCGATGTCATTCTTGGGGAAGGATCCAATTGGATGACTCCAATAAGAGAATACTTGATAAGTGGTATTTTTCAAGAAGATCCAAAGCTAGCACGAAAGATTAGGATCAAGACTCCCCAATACATGATCTTTGGGGATAATCTCTACAGAAGGTCTTTCTTATCTCCATGGCTTCGTTGTGTGGGGCCAAAGCAAGCTTCGAACATCATCTACGAGGTTCATGAGGGATCCTGCAGCTTACACGCAGGTCCTCGCTCGGTTGTTTCGAAGATAATGAAGCTAGGATATTATTGGTCGTCGATGCATAGGGACGCAACAAAAATAATACAAAAGTGTGAAGCATGTCAGATTCACTCCAAAGTTCCACGACTGCCAAAGCAAGACATGGCCTTCGTAACATCCGCATGGCCTTTCTGTCAATGGGGAATTGACATAGTCGGACTCCTACAAGTAGCTCCAGGAGGAGTAAAGTTCTTGGTTGTAGCCATAGACTACTTTAATAAATGGGTTAAAGCCAAACCTTTGGCATCAGTAACAGGAAGACACATGGAAAAGTTTATGTGGGAACACATAATCTGCCGATTTGGGGTCCCCCACATCATCATTTCTGACAATGGGAAACAATTCGCCGAAGGGGTATTCCCAACTTTCTGCAAAGGTCTAAAGATCAAACAATCGTTCACTTCCGTGTATCATCCTCAGGGTAACGGACAAGTAGAAGTAACAAACAGGGATGTTGTCAAAGGAATAGAAAGAAGGTTAGGTCGAAGCCACCATGGTTGGGTAGATGAACTACCCCAAGTTCTGTGGGCACATAGGACGCACCCCAAGTCAAGCCATGGGGAGACTCCTTTTAGCCTAACCTATGGAACAGAAGCCGTTATACCTTCGGAAATAAGCGTTGAAACAGAACGTATCGTGAACTTTGAGACATCAGAGAACGAAGAAAGGCTTCGTGAAAACCTTGATTTACTTGAAGAACGAAGAGAAATAGACTCAATCAGAGAGGCTATCTATAAACAAAAGTTTGAGAAGTACTACAACAACCGAGTTCGAGCTTCAACGTTCAAGCCAGGTGAATATGTCTTTCGGCTAAACAGCACAAGCAAAACTGAGTATGAAGGAAAGCTAGGGCCCATATGGGAAGGACCCTACGTCATATCCAAAGCCTACGGCAACGGAGCATACAAGCTCGAAACACTCTTCGGAGATGTCATGGATAGGACTTGGAATGGTACTAACCTTCGTAAGTTTTACATATAATACTTGCTGCTTTCAAAACATTTAGTTTGTTTTCAAATTCATGTATCGCATTCTTCTCATTTGGGGAAAGAAGCATTAATGGTAGGCGTCATTGTTTTCATTTCTTAAAATGATGTAATTCTCCCTACCCAATTAATGATATGACGCATTTCCCTCAAATCTCTTGTTTCATTCTATACAACAAAGATTTGTTTAGCCAAGTGTTTCACAAGTTTCAATGTCGAAGGATGATTCAAGACACATATGTCTTGTATGAAAATAACATCCATTACAATTCACATTAACTTTCCTAAAAAGTTTTAGGGTATTCCAAGCCCTTAGTATCTTAAGGACAAAGACGAAGTGGGTTGCGACCCTCTGTCAGCAATTAAATTATACGATTACTAAAATCTTGGTTCAAAATACACACAATAAGGTTATTTATCTACTATAACCTTAGGTTGTATATAAACGTTTATAAATAATGTAGGAGAAGAAAAGCATGATATTAAAGGTGGGACGTTGTCCCCTACCTGCATTAGTAGATAAAATATGGACGAAGCCAACAAAAACATTCAAACATTGTCTGAGAAATAGGCTGAAGCCCAACAAGCAAAGGAATTAAATTGTTTGACAATAGGCACCAGCCTATCAAGCATTGTCTAAGGGTACATACCACCCTTGGGGCCAAATCACTGCCAACAGGGCAGCCTTCATGCATTCTTTGATGACATGGGGTCTTCTTGCTAATGGGGAGATGGAGGCTTCACAGATGGAGTCTTTTTGCTCGGAGAAGGTGGTTGAATCTTGCGGGGCTTCTTGGAGAGGAGATCTTCTATTGATGCTGATGGGTTCTTGATTGCTTTGGTGAGAAAGGGGTACTCTGCCGTAGTGTATGCGTTGCCAGCATCGTTGTATTCTTGCTCAGACGTTGGACGGTAGTAGGGTACTTCTGAAAGGACCACGGGCTTCTTGGTCTCTGCAATCTCCTCCAACGTTGTGCACTTTCCATAAAAAAATGGCGGCATTCACCAGCTTTCCCACGATCTCTCCCACCTCATTACTATGGTACAATTCCATGGCTATGTATGGAGCAACCTTCGACACCACACCAGCTCTATCTTTTTTCAAGCTCTTGCAACGGAGGTTCAAACCATCTACCTCCTCATGTAGCTTGATCTCCTGCTGCCCAAGTCTAGCCCTCTCAGCCTCAAGACCTGCACACTTAGATTCAAGAGTGGTAACCTGCGCTTTGTAGCCAGCTACCTTTGCCTCCTCCATTCTCAGTCTCCCACACTCTGCTTGGACTTCCTTCAGCTGCTCTTCGAGACTGTCAACTTTAGCTTGAAGGTCTTGAACAAGAGGGTTCTTCTCGAAATCCTCCATGGCCTCCTTACACTTAGCTTTTAACTCAGCATACTCGAGGTCTCTATTCTTTTCCTTGGCCAAAATGGCATCCATCTTCTCTCTCACAACCTTCATCGTACGGACCAGATCCCTTTTTCGGGAGTTGAGATGATTATCTAGTACAACTTGTCTTGTGTAGCTCTTATCATGCAAATTGCACAACTCCTCCATGGACATATTGTCCAGAGTTCCCCTTCAGCTAGCAGGGGTCACATTTTCAACCAACCGATGACAGGCAAGGGAGTTCGGAAGCTCCTTCGTGTTGGGTAAACCTGCATAAGATATATTAATTAGATATATGGCGTACTAAGGATCATTAAGTTGAGAAGATCTTTACTTACCATGGTTGTCATCATCTGGAATCTCTAAGGCCGAAGGCACGAAAGTCTTAACATGCGAACTTTTTTGTCTTGTGGTTCTGGAAGGAGGGGTTGGTAGGATCAGCTTCCTCTTGGGAGTAGCCTTCGCGGATCTTGCACTAGTCCCTTTCCTGCTCCGCACTCTATCCGCAATACCGGAGGACCCTACGATCATGACCTGATCACCCTCGGAGGGGGGATTGTCAGAACCTGCAACATTTTCCACCAATTATGGAGCTTCCTCTGTGTTCACAGGTTTCGAAGGTTGGGCTGTTGCTAGGGGTTCCACTACCTGAGCATCCACATCGTTGTTGTTAACTGAAATAGATGGAGAGCCTACTCCATAACTTGCATCCTTGGGATCCTTCGGGATGAAGCTCACTTCCTTCGCACCACCAGACACTACAAAGTTTCGGAACGCCATCTCTGCAACAAAAAGAGAAAAAAGATAAATATCATCAGATAAGTTATTTATTTTAATTAAATGGGAATGTACATACTTTGTCCATCACACACTATCTCAGGCTTCAAAGGAGACCCTTCCCAATGGTCAACTATACCCGCCATGAAGAGTATCGGTTCGGGGAAAGTTTGGACATCGATAGGATGGCGAGCAAGACGCTAGTAGATTGGGCTCCTTCTTATGGTGTACGACAAGGGATCATTAAACCGCTTTTCATCGAATTGGAACGCTTCATTTAATAAAGCTGGATATTCTGGAGGTATTATAGTATTTTGTACATAGGAGAATTTCCCCTTGCAGTTCCTTATGTTTGAAAAAGGTTTTGTGGCCAAATACAGCATAGCATGCTCACCCTTTTTGCCAGGGTTATCCAATCTCCACCAGAGTACAGGTTAAGAAAGCCCCTGAGCACTGTCAGTGTGGGCTCATACCCGTACGCCTTACACATTACAATGTAGGTAGTGAGTTTGGCTAAGCCAAACGGGTTTAACCTAGATATGTGTACCTGATAGTACTGTAAGAACTCTAAAATTAATGGGTGGATTGGTATCCTCAAATTTGACTGGGTAAAAGCATGCACATACAGCCCTACATACCCTTCGGGTGCATCGAAGATGTTTTGGTTTTTGCTCGAAAGCATCACCTTAAACTCTTTGGGTATAAGGTACTCACTAAGGAAATCAGATAATGTTTTTTAGACAAGGTACATTTTTGTTGTCTAATTATGCGTTTTGCACCCATACTCATGGTGAATGTACAAAAGTAAAACTAACGATTAAAGATCGGGGAAGGAGGATTACCTTTCGATCGGAATGATGCACGGAGCACAGTTGTATATGTAAATTTTGGGTGGAAGATAAAAAGTGATTTAGGGTTTACAGTATAAACGTATTTATATACCCCTTGTCCCTTTTATCCCAGCCATCCACGTGTCCATCAAGATTGACACCTATCCGGACTTCAAATATTTTCAAAATTTGAAAGGACGTTTGGTGATTACCGAAATCCTAGCCGTTATGGCCTCTGCTGCAAGTGCTTGGGATAATCATTAAGCGCATTTATTGCGTAACTAGTTAGAGCACATCTTTATTTTTGTACGACTTTGTGACGAAATGGAAATGGTGTAAGTATATGCTAAGAGTCGTAAGCAATATATCCTTGTACGTATATATCACTTTTGACTGGGGGGCTTGATGATGTACCCTCCAAACAGGTCGAAGGACACCCCTTCGAGCCTGTATGAAGCCTTCTTCTCGAAGGTCCAGGTCAACCTCCTAAAATCTTCACTGGCGTCAAACCATTCATCTATGACATGGTTACCAGTTGGGAACTTGTCAATCGAAGCCTTAAGCCCTTCGGGGGTACATCCTTCGAAGATACTAGAGCGGAGGATACCTTGACTTGGTCATACCCACGTCCCCTCTTTCCCTTGAGCTTTCCCGCCAAGAAAGAGATAGTGGGTCACTAAGCTTTAGCGGTTACCACAAATCATGGGACGCCCCCATGATCTCCTAAAAACGTGCAAGAGCTCTCCAAGGCTATTTTCTCCCCTATAAATAGCTTGGACGGGCTGGGAACAATGGTATGCAACACTTGATTCTCTCATTTCACTACAAACTTGCCATATCATATACTCATTCGCACGCCGGAGGTGGTTCGCAGGGTCCAACCCCTGCGCAATCACTTAACGTAGTGTCTTCGTATTTCTTATTTCAGGTTAACGATAAGCTTGGCACAACCTCAACACCCCTTATATTCTTTGATCACCATCGAAGGCCTGGTCGTGCAATTTCTTGTACAATCAGTCATTGATCATAACTTTTCATAATGTGTATCAATTTTGTTTTTTTGTTTTTTTGCTATAATTTAGGTTCAAAATTACTAGTTAAAAAATAATTACTTAGGTATGGATGATAATATGATTATTGAGGATGAAAATCAGGTTATTGATGACGAAAATCATGTTGTTGCTAACAAAAATCTGGTTATGGAGAGAGAAAGTCAAGTTTTGCAGAAACAGATGCAGATCTAGATCTTGAAGAAGATGAAACTTCTGTTACAGAATAAATCACATGTGATCTTGTTTGGATGGTAAAATCACATATGATTATGTTGAAAATCACGTTTGATTGTAACTGAAAGTATTGCGGATTACTTGTGATTTGTGAAATTCGGTTTATTATTTATAACCTGGAATCATGGTTCTAAAAGGCGCGTCATGGCGGCGGCAAGGCGCCCTTAAGGCGTGAGGCGTGACATCCATGTTACGAAATAGACCAAGGCGTTGACTCTAGCCCTGGCGTGAGATGAGGCGGGAAAATGTGCAATAAGGCGCGCTAAGGCATGAGGTATGAAGAATGAACATCAAACTTGATGGATGATCAAAGAAATAATTTTTTCATACAAATATGAAAAAACATTTTACACAAAAATAATTAGACAAATTATTTTGATATTTATAAAATGTTTTATTAAAAATATAATTTAAAAATCTGGTTCCCCCCTGTAACACCCCGACCCGACAAGGGTAAAGATATCACAATAATGGATTCATATCAGATCAAAACAGAGCATACATCTACAGTAATACAAAAAATCTCAAAGGATTACAAATGAAATACTGAATTTACAAGGTTACAACGAAAAACTTTTCAAAACTAATTCTAAAACATAATATCTTCTATCCAATTCTAATCCAGAATAGCTACCAAGCCTTCTAAGTCCAGAGGTACACTCTTCTATCCAATGCGGCTGAGCTTCAAAAGCTCAGTGAACAGATATATAGATAACAGAAACGATAACGGATAGCAGTACAAAAGAAATCAGAAAATACAGATCATACAGAAACAAAGTCAAATGAAAGAATAGGAACAAGAAATGGAATAAGTGAAACGAAATAAGAATAAGAAATAAATAAGGTGTAAGAAAAAGGGAACAGAAATCTATCACGAGCCCAGATAACAGATAATATCATAACAGTGTAGTCATATAAATAATCTAGAGGGAATACCTCTCAAGTAAACAGATAATATGAGGGGTGACCTCATGTATCAAATCGGAGTGATCAACTCCCAGATATATGTGAAAGACGTGTATCGCACACACCATCAGTCACCAGAGATATATATAACAGATAACATAATAACAGATAACAAAAATCAGATCAGATCTAGGATGCATCCATGCGCCCCAGTAGGCCAGATTCTTTTCCTACATAACAGATAAAATCAGGGACGGGACAGGTCATCACTCTCCTGCCCTAGAGTCATGCCATCGGTGCATCAATGACATGGACATGAAACCCTCATGCCTAGTGATTGGCTCGGATATCAGACTGTGGTCAAGGTCAGATGTCATATAATAAACAGAGTCATATCTAAGGGTTCATGGCAGAAGGGTCATGTCAATAATTCAGAATAAGATAATACGGTTCAAATCAAAGTTTATCAGATTAAGTTTAATATCAAAACGTAAGTTCAGATTAAAAGGTTTATTTCCAATAGTCCAAAAGAGTATATCAAAGGTTAAGAATTACAAGTTTATAGCAATAATCCATTTCAGAAGTTCCTGTCACAAGTTCACTTAAATCAATCCTTTAATAATGGTTTTCATTGAAATGATCTTACAAAATAGTTTTCATAAAAATGGTCTTCCAAAACTTTTAGTAACTTCCATTTCAAGTGGTATCACTTCTTTTTAAAATAGCTTTTCTTAAACAGTTTCATATGTAGTCTAATACATGTTCAAAATCGATTAGGTTCAGATAAGGATTTAACAGGTTAAAGTTTATACCAAAATCAAATCAAAGTTTACAAAAGATATATCAGGTTAAGGTTCAGAACAAGGTTCACAGATCAGATTCAGTCAAGATTCACAAATTCAGGGTTCAGAACAAGAGATCAAAACACAAAGGTTCTAGAAAGGTTCAGAACAGATCACAACAAAGATTCACAACAGAAGGGAACATAGCAGTGGTATCGGGAATCCTAACAAAGAAAATGAAAGACTGAAAGAAAAGGGGATGAAAGACCCTTACTGAAAGAGGGCAGAATATCTGTACCTTATTAGCAAAGCAAGCAAAATAATAGCAAATACAGAAAAGAGTCAAGACCTCTCCTTCTTCACACCTAAAGGAGTAGAAGACAAAATTACAAAAGGTTCTAACTTCAGATTACTATTTTTAGTCGACTTTCCATTTTTAGTAACTTCCCTTTTTAGGTAACTTTCCAAAAATAGCACTTTCCATAATTAGTAACTTTCGTATCTTTAATTTATAATTCATAATTAATTACACTTATAAGATAAGTTAAAAGCTTATTATGACAGAACCCATAGTTTAGAGTTTTATATGTCATTAAGTAAAGTATGGGGTTTAACTTGACAATTTCCAAAGTTTGGGGTTTGATTTGCCGGATTCAAAAGTTAAGGTTTATGACACCAAGTATTCGCGAGATATGTTAATAAATCGAATCCATGCATGCCTAAACTCTTATACGTGAGATTTCAAACACAGATGCCAAAATAATAATACATGATTCGATATGTACAAATTTCATGCCCATAACCACCAATCTCTTTAATCTCAACCTGCACAAGAAGCCACACATGGACTCACACCATTTCCCACATGACCAGATTTATGAGGCACGATTAAGTACCAAAGCATGCACGTGATAACATAAAATCATAAACCCAAACCCCTCTCGATATGACTCTTTCAGAGACAAGACACTTAACGAGACAAACAAGGTATCGCGAGACTAAAATTTAATCCCCGAACCCTCGCGAGACCAAAACAAACCAAACACACTCTCGATATCATTATTTTAGTGCAGCAAAACAAGAACAAAACCAACATCATTTCTTAACGAGGCAAATACTAGGGTACATGGGGCCATTGATGAGTCAAAAATATAGGGTGTGCGAGGAGTTTAACGAGCAGCAAACAAGGTACAATAATACCGTTTATACGCGACCTAGTGACCTATTATGGACTCACACAACGATCACACCAAAAGAGTCTGCAACCTCATATGATTTACGAGCCAAAACACAACAACACCTTCGCATGAACTCGTGGCATACATACATAATTGATACACTTTATTTTGTTCCTATTTGTGATCCATTTGATGTTCATTAAGGACACCTCACGTTAAAATCATGCAAACTCAATTACTTAAAGTTTCATGCACCTTATTATTAGTTTAACTTTAGTTTGGATCATATGTACGTATGGCTTTAGGACTAAGAATGTACTTAATCTGTTGTATTAAACGAAACGAAACACTTATTAGTGATCATGTTGATGCGTGGGTTTTGCAACCTTACAACAGGTTTTACCTCTCGAGGGATCTCAAGAGGCTTACAACCCCACCAGGCAGTGTACCTGACCGATGTAGTATAGTGTAGTGGTAAGTACGGGGGATTGATCGTTCTCCACAGGGAATAGTGTTCGTTAGGTGTGAAAGGCTACTCTAATTAGGTCTAAGGGTTGAGGAAGATTCTTTTTTATGTTTTTATATTTTATAAAAGCAAGTAAAATCTCGGGTTTTGAAGGAGTGGGCGGAATTAGTTGCTAGTCAACTAACCCAAATTACTACAAATGCAAATAAAATAAAATAACAAAAATGAAAAGTGGTGAGAAACTTATGTGTAGAGAAATGTGTTTACTTAGATTTCCTTACTCCCTAACTATCTTTTACCGGTTAATTAGTGTGTATTAGTCGCGTGGATGACGGGTGTATTCCTTAATACCATTCGTGGGGTGGCGTACTTACTTCCCCAAACTCTACAAGCTCCTACTTCACTCCTATGTCGAGCCGGCTAGGAAGCTCCTAACATGGGATCACTAGAATTCGCTTGTGCATTAAATACAACCATAAAAACCTTTAGTACGCGTTTGGTTCATGTTTCTTAAGACGTTCAAGCAAGTTACCGAATAGGAAGTTAGCCAGTTTTCTTAAGCCTAACATAGATAAACAATCATCCAATACAACTAATAACACACTAACAACCAATAATCAATAGCTAGGTTTCATTAGATCTAAGCAAACACAAGATAAAATTAGCCTAACATGTTAAACAAAAGACAAGCATAAGATAGAATCAAACAACACATAGACATATTGAATGATTAATTGATAACTTATCTTTCAATGAAACATGGAAGATCTCAAGGCAAAAAGCCCTGAAAAAGTAGCTAAAATCGTCTTAGGGTTTTATCCCAAAATTCCACACACTAAGCTCTCCTTAATGACAAAAAATTAGAAAACTATATATAGACTTTGACATCTGACGGCGTCACCTTATGCATTGTGACGCCGTCACCTCGCCGCTTTTAGGGTTCCCGGATGACCATCTTGACGCCGTCCCTCTTTAGCTCTTCAAAAATCCATTCTGGCTTATCAAGGCTTGACGCCGTCGGATCCTGAACGTGACGCCGTCCCCTTATGATTTAAGCCGTGACGCCCTTGATTTAGTTAAAGCATGACGCCGTCAGAATTCTCATGCAAACTCACTGGCCCGTCATGAGTAAATTTCACATCCAACTTTTCTTGCCAAGGCATGACGCCGTCCCATGTTAATTGTGACGCCGTCAAGAGTAACTTTTAGCCGATTCTTGAGACTTTGCCGTTTTCTTCACTTTAATGCTCCAAAAACGTCCAAAATGCCTCCTTTTCCAGATTTCTCCTCAAAAGTACCTAAAATGACAAAAGGAACGATTTAGGGCAATATTTGATCAAATAAATACGATTTCGGGCTTAAATGACCCCTTAAAAGCGGTACACTTTTAGCCTGATCAGTGATCATGTACACGAGTTATATATCATCTTATGCGAAAAAAAAACGTATCATTCTTCGTATAGACTCTTAACGGAACAGAAACAATTTATATTTATACGCGAGTTCTTTTATTCTCTTACGTGACCATTGTATCAACCTCGTATAATCTTTATTAAACAAAACAAACTTACTAGGTGATCGGTTGAAGGACATAGTAGACTTATTACATAACGGATTTGGAAAAATACCTTGATCGTATATATCCGAAAAGGGACAAAGACAAAAGATATAGTCACGATCGCCAAGCCATGCGTATCACAAAACCTTCAAACTAAACGCCGATTGAAACCCTTTCTTCAAAAAAATCCTAAACGTGCCTCTGATTATCAAGACCAAAGATGGATCGACTGCTGTTGGCTTATGTTAGAGAATTTTGTTTATTTTTTTCCAAGCCTTTAGAATGGTTGAAAATGGAAGAGTGATATTGTGTAACAAGAAAACGAATAAGAGATATGGAAAGGTCAAAATTTATATAATTGATTGCTTCCCTAATGGTTGACAGAGATAAATATCAACCGAAAATCATGGAGAGATTTGAGTGTGATATAGCTTCTATATTTTAAAATAAGGGTGTGAGTGCACAAGTGACACAATCAGTCCATATGATTTCAAATAGGAAGGTGCTAATTTCATGGGATTGATTTGGGAAACAAGTCAATCACGAATGTAGTCATAATAACAGGCCTTATACGTTTGTGACAAAATATAATATTCGGCTATAGGGACTTAGAAAACGTGACCTATGTTAAGGCGTGTACAAATTTATTTTAATGGCAATTTTATTATTCGAATAATATATGTTTCTTGTCTAAATATTTAAGTTTAAGTACTTAGGTTACATGTTCATATCATATAGTTTCGAGTCATAACATAATATATAACTCAAGTTTTAATTCATATCGTATTTTATAAGTTCTTAAATTTCAAAATTCAAGGGTATTTTGGTCATTTTGCAGGTTCTTAAATTTTGGGTTTTACAACTTCTTCCCCTCTAAAAGAAAAATTTTCGCCCTCGAAAATGGAAGAGAAACGAAACGGAAAACATAACGGACAGTGAACGGATATGTGAAATGACTAGTTTCTCATGACTCGAACTTGTCGATCCAAAATTGCTTTAGTTCCTCAGAATAGACATAACATACTGAATCCAGATCAAAAGAATAATATACCAAATGTAATAGATGATAATCGTATTCTCTCAAAAGAGACGTAGGAATTACATAGGATTTTGACGGATATGCCGTCCACAGAATTTATTGGACAAATCAGATGAGAACGTACAGAAAATTTGATTATCGATAACATCAATTGGCAGAAAGTTCTATAACAGAACCTAAGATTATTATCAGAAGCTCAGGGGTCAGCAGAATGTGCGACGAGGTTCCAGACGTATCAATTCACAGAACGGTGAAAGCAGATTACGCGTACAGTCAGAATGAACTTACAGTCTCACTAATGGAGATAATCCCAACGGTTATCAGAATTTCTAAAGTTCTAAGGCACTTCTCAAAATATCCTATGCCCACAACCAGTGCACGTCATATGATGTAAGTATTATCACGTTGGCCAGACGTCATAATACTGGCATCATATAAATATGCCCTCATGGTGGTCATATTTTATCTCAAGTCGTGAACAGAATAGCTTATCTTAACCCACCTAGTCTTCCTACGGTCTCAGAGTTCATCAGAATCAAATACCCTAACTAAGAGGAGAACGAATTACTCGAAAAAAAAATTAACGGAAGTCCCAGAACGTCTATCAGAATTTGGTACATCAGATCATCCATCATTCGTCAAATTTTACATAACAAAATCATCGTCCGACATACGCAGAATGAACACAGAGCGGAATTACTACAGAGAACCTAAATCATTCAAAGGATTTTATCATCAGGTAACAGATTTTTAAATAGGTCGAGCGGAAGTAAATTATGTCATCCATAGCTTCATTTGTCACAGAATTTATTCTTCCAAACACAAACGTTCGCTTCAGAATTTTCATCCATTTAAACTCATGATCTCAAGTTCCATACGCAAGTCTGCTTCTGCTCTCAATTCATCTTAGTACAACTAAAATGAATAGAGAAGCAAGACTGCGAGTCTTGGACAAGTCTGCTAGCACAGTTCGGAATTCGCCAACTCAGATTGCTGTCGTCATCGGATGCTTGGTAGTGGTGTCTGCTACAATATCTGAACGCCAATCACATCTACTCTTCCAGAACAAAGGTCATTCCATTTAATAAGAAGATGGTCTACATGTTTCCTCGTTCGTCTCAGGGCACAAACATGCTGTCATACTATGACAATTGTCCAGATACTCGTGAAAACATGATTCTTATTAGCCAATACTATTGGCATTATTTAAGACTCATAATGGTCACAATGAGTACGAAAACAGTTTTCATGAATCACTTCATGGAAACTTCATATCTAAATCACATCACCCATCTTTACGAATAAAACTGAATTACTTTACGGAAGTTGCTCTCAGTTAGTCATCTCCCTTCTCAGGAGTTCTTGTGGTTGCTTCTTCAGTCCTTCGAACATTAAATGAGGTTGTCTGATACAGAGTTCACAAGGATAGAATAATTTAATCATTTATACTCGGAAATGAAAAGTGATTACAGTGAGATTACGGTTAAGTTTACGATAGTTGATATGCAGACGCAAAATTTTCTCTTTCTTCTTCATAAACTAATAGGGGTATTCAAGGGGAACACTGAGGTGGACAAAAACATATCTCATCATCTTCTCCAGCATCATGGTTCATTAACTGAGATCGGTTCAGAGTCAATTTTTCTGCTCAACAGGAGAGAAAACCCAAGAGTTTCATCAGAAAATGCCAGAAAATTTGTACAACAAAACTTTCAATGCCAACACTTTCTAGGGGTGGATACTAATAGGGTGTCAGGAGAATTTGATAATCAAATGAGTTCAGGGTACATATTTCCATAGCAGGGTTAAGCTTAACAGATTTAAGCGGTTAGAGGTTATTATATCAAAAGTAGGGTGGAATAGATTGTTACATTTCAGATGCGGTAGTTTATGATAGCTGAAGAACCAGTCAATCAATAATCACAAGATCTCCAAAATCAAGTATATCAATAGTAAACAGATCCGCAGAACGTATATGGTCACTTAACCAGACGGATAGTTCATATGTCAGAGTCAAGTACATGGTTCAGTATAGTGTGGGGATAGGTACGCGAACAGTTCAAGGTGTTGGAGTTTTTGGTTTAGCTTTTTAGCATAAATGACAGGTAGGGTGTACATCATCGGTAATACGAACATCGTATAATTGCAGAAGTGAGACTTATGAGATATCGGATATCAGCATCATATGCTCAGTTAACAATTCCATACAGAGATGGTATTTGCATCAAATCCTTCCAAAGGAAAACTGATTGGCAATTAAGATTCATCATTCAAGGGAGGGAATCAACTTCTATATCCAAGGTAAAAAAAAATTACGAGAGTTCTTATAGGAGTGGTATGGATTTGCAAGACAGAAATAGTATCAGATGATACATTTATATTCAGCACGGTAATGAATTTATAGAAGGTGTCAACCAAATTAGGGTTAAACGGCCTTCGGGATGGTCGGAAAGATATCAGACTGTTTATCAAACAGATCGGAGTGAAGGTCAAAATCAGGTAGTGGCAGCAAAAATTTAACAGTCGGTAATCATGGTAGGGGTTCAAAATTGTTTCAAATGTCGAAGGTGAGACATAGGAGGATAGTCGTCACTATTGAATGATCAATCAACTAATCTTTTATCAGGAGAAAATCAAGGTTAATTATCAATGAAAACGGATCGACAAAGCAGATCTTTACCATTCAGAATAAGAGGGAGAACCTTTTATACTCGTGGTTAAACACCACAAGACTTCTTATGGGAACAAAAAGGGTTAAGACGGAATCAAATAGTGTCAAAAGATTCATAGATGATTATCAGAAGCAAGAAACAAATAACAGAATGTATCAAGTACATCATCGATATGGGGATTCTCAGAATGCCCGAAGAGGCATCATATGATTAACAAAAGGTTCAGAGGTCGGAGTCAGAATCTGAAAGCAAGGATCAAATAGTGTTAGACAATTACTATGCAATTCTCAATGCTTCAGGTTTATTTAGGTTTCATTTCTTAGGTGATGCAAGGCATAAGCTCTAAATTTCCAAATGTGATTTTAACAGGCTTAAACCAAAACAAGGCACGAATCAGAGTAATGCGGAAGCAATGATACTTAAACAAAATGCCTTATAATCTACCCATTCCTCACTGGTCAGAATTTAAGTTCCTATAGGGAAATCCTACAGCAAATTCTCAAAGGTTGTCCTACGAGCGCCTACAGTGGAAACTTGGTGGTCCAGACTTCATAGGTCAAGGGTAAATGTATTACGAGTCGCAGCCTGTGAGCTCTGATACCATAAATTGTAACACCCCGACCCGACAAGGGTAAAGATATCACAATAATGGATTCATATCAGATCAAAACAGAGCATACATCTACAGTAATACAAAAAATCTCAAAGGATTACAAATGAAATACTGAATTTACAAGGTTACAACGAAAAACTTTCAAAACAAATTCTAAAACATAATATCTTCTATCCAATTCTAATCCAGAATAGCTACCAAGCCTTCTAAGTCCAGAGGTACACTCTCACTCATTCCTAGCTTCCTACTAAAACCTGCCGCAGGAAAAGAAATGCGGCTGAGCTTCAAAAGCTCAGTGAACAGATATATAGATAACAGAAACGATAACAGATAGCAGTACAAAAGAAATCAGAAAATACAGATCATACAGAAACAAAGTCAAATGAAAGAATAGGAACAAGAAATGGAATAAGTGAAACGAAATAAGAATAAGAAATAAATAAGGTGTAAGAAAAAGGGAACAGAAATCTATCACGAGCCCAGATAACAGATAATATCATAACAGTGTAGTCATATAAATAATCTAGAGGGGATACCTCTCAAGTAAACAGATAATATGAGGGGTGACCTCATGTATCAAATCGGAGTGATCAGCTCCCAGATATATGTGAAAGACGTGTATCGCACACACCATCAGTCACCAGAGATATATATAACAGATAACATAATAACAGATAACAGAAATCAGATCAGATCTAGGATGCATCCATGCGCCCCAGTAGGCCAGATTCTTCTCCTACATAACAGATAAAATCAGGGACGGGACAGGTCATCACTCTCCTGCCCTAGAGTCATGCCATCGGTGCATCAATGACATGGACATGAAACCCTCATGCCTAGTGATTGGCTCGGATATCAGACTGTGGTCAAGGTCAGATGTCATATAATAAACAGAGTCATATCTAAGGGTTCATGGCAGAAGGGCCATGTCAACAATTCAGAATAAGATAATACGGTTCAAATCAAAGTTTATCAGATTAAGTTTAATATCAAAACGTAAGTTCAGATTAAAAGGTTTATTTCCAATAGTCCAAAAGAGTATATCAAAGGTTAAGAATTACAAGTTTATAGCAATAATCCATTTCAGAAGTTCCTGTCACAAGTTCACTTAAATCAATCCTTTAATAATGGTTTTCATTGAAATGATCTTACAAAATAGTTTTCATAAAAATGGTCTTCCAAAACTTTTAGTAACTTCCATTTCAAGTGGTATCACTTCTTTTTAAAATAGCTTTTATTAAACAGTTTCATATGTAGTCTAATACAGGTTCAAAATCGATTAGGTTCAGATAAGGATTTAACAGGTTAAGGTTTATACCAAAATCAAATCAAAGTTTACAACAGATATATCAGGTTAAGGTTCAGAACAAGGTTCACAGATCAGATTCAGTCAAGATTCACAAATTTAGGGTTCAAAACAAGAGATCAAAACACAAAGGTTCTAGAAAGGTTCAGAACAGATCACAACAAAGATTCACAACAGAAGGGAACATAGCAGTGGTATCGAGAATCCTAACAAAGAAAATGAAAGACTGAAAGAAAAGGGGATGAAAGACCCTTACTGAAAGAGGGCAGAATATCTGTACCTTATTAGCAAAGCAAGCAAAATAATAGCAAATACGGAAAAGAGTCAAGACCTCTCCTTCTTCACACCTAAAGGAGTAGAAGACAAAATTACAAAAGGTTCTAACTTCAGATTACTATTTTTAGTCGACTTTTCATTTTTAGTAACTTCCCTTTTTAGGTAACTTTCCAAAAATAGCACTTTCCATAATTAGTAACTTTCGTATCTTTAATTTATAATTCATAATTAATTACACTTATAAGCTAAGTTAAAAGCTTATTATGACAGAACCCATAGTTTAGAGTTTTATATGTCATTAATTAAAGTATGGGGCTTAACTTGACAATTTCCAAAGTTTGGGGTTTGATTTGCCGGATTCAAAAGTTAAGGTTTATGACACCAAGTATTCACGAGATATGTTAATATATCGAATCCATGCATGCCTAAACTCTTATACGTGAGATTTCAAACATAGATGCCAAAATAATAATACATGATTCGATATGTACAAATTTCATGCCCATAACCACCAATCTCTTTAATCTCAACCTGCACAAGAAGCCACACATGGACTCACACCATTTCCCACATGACCAGATTTATGAGGCACGATTAAGTACCAAAGCATGCACGTGATAACATAAAATCATAAACCCAAACCCCTCTCGATATGACTCTTTCAGAGACAAGACACTTAACGAGACAAACAAGGTATCATGAGACTAAAATTTAATCCCCGAACCCTCGCGAGACCAAAACAAACCAAACACACTCTCGATATCATTATTTTAGTGCAGCAAAACAAGAACAAAACCAACATCATTTCTTAACGAGGCAAATACTAGGGTACATGGGGCCATTTATGAGTCAAAAATATAGGGTGTGCGAGGAGTTTAACGAGCAGCAAACAAGGTACAATAATACCGTTTATACGCGACCTAGTGACCTATTATGGACTCACACAACGATCACACCAAAAGAGTCTGCAACCTCATATGATTTACGAGCCAAAACACAACAACACCTTCGCATGAACTCGTGGCATACATACATAATTGATACACTTTATTTTGTTCCTATTTGTGATCCATTTGATGTTCATTAAGGACACCTCACGTTAAAATCATGCAAACTCAATTACTTAAAGTTTCATGCACCTTATTATTAGTTTAACTTTAGTTTGGATCATATGTACGTATGGCTTTAGGACTAAGAATGTACTTAATCTGTTGTATTAAATGAAATGAAACACTTATTAGTGATCATGTACACGAGTTATATATCATCTTATGCGAAAAAAAAACGTATCATTCTTCGTATAGACTCTTAACGGAACAGAAACAATTTATATTTATACGCGAGTTCTTTTATTCTCTTACGTGACCATTGTATCAACCTCGTATAATCTTTATTAAACAAAACAAACTTACTAGGTGATCGGTTGAAGGACATAGTAGACGCACTACAAGAAAAGTGGCTTTTTAGGACCCTCTGTCTGGGACAGTATGATAATGGAGTCCTAAAAAACTGTTTAATAGGACATATGAGCGTTTAGGGTCCTTTTTAAATATTTGCTACTTAGGCGGTGTCCTAAAAAGTTATATAATAGGATGGTTGATTATTTGGGGTCATATTATCATATAACTTAATAGGACACTTAAAATATGGATCCTAATAAATTACTTTATAAGACATTTAGTTGTTGGTGTCCCATTATGTGATAGTGTAATACGACACTTGATCACTAGATGTCCTATTATGACATAACCTAATAAGACCCTTGACACTTGGGTCTTATAACTTTAACCTTTATAGGACGTTTATTCATTATGGTTTTATTATAATACACCATAATAGGACACTTGAGTTTTGAGTCATAAGACATCAGTTAGTTAAAACGCTTATTCACAAAATTTTTATTATAACAAAATTTAATAGGACATTTGACACGTGGGTATTATAACGTTAACCTTTATAGGACGCTTATGTACAATGGTTTTATTATCGTACACCATAATAGGACATTTCATTTTTGAGTCATATAACATCATTTTTTTAAAACGATTATTTGCAAACGTTTTATTATAACAAAACTTAATAGGACCCTTAAGACGTGGGTATTATAATGTTAACCTTTATAGGACGCTTATGCATAATGGCTTTAGTATCATACATCATAATAGGACATTTTATTTTTGAGTCATAAAATATCAGTATTTTAGAACGTTTATTCGCAAAAGTTTTATTATAACAAAACTTAATAGGACCCTTAAAGGACGCATATTCATTATGGTTTTATTACAATACACCATAATAGGACACTTGATACATAAGTCATAAAACATTAATTATTTAGAACGCTTATTAGCAAACGTATTATTAAAACATAACTTAATATGACACTTGACACTTGGGACCCATAGATTGATACACCATTATAGGACACTTGATATTTGATTCATAAAACATCGGTTTTATGGAACTTTTATTCGCAAACGTTTTTTATTATAAGAAAAGTTAATAGGACCCTTGACAATAGCGTCTTATAACGTTAACCTTTATAGAACGCTTATTCATAATGGTTTTTTTATGATACACCATAATATGGCACTTCTTTTTAGAGTCGTAAAACATCCGCTTTTTATAATGCTTATTCAAATTAAGTTTTATTAAAACATAACTTTATATGACACTTGACAGTTGGGTCTCATAAATTCATCCACCATAATAGGACACTTGAAATTTGAGTCATAAAGTTGGGAATAAGCTAAGTAATTCGAATAGCAAATGAGGGAATAAATGTTAAAAGGATTATTAACATGAAAAGCACTAATAAGCTGGTGTGTGTCTGGGAGTCCAGAGACCAGTGTTCGATCCCTGCTCTTGGACTTTTTGATTTTTTTTTCTTTTTAATTTTCATTTTACAAACATGAAAAGCACTAATGAATAAGCATTTTTCAAAACTACAACTATTGCTGGAAACTTGAAATAAGCATACAAATAAGCCCAAAGTAGTGAGCAGTTGACAAAAACAAGTAATAAACTAAGGCTTAAGCGAAAAAAAAACTGATAAGCTACTAATAAGCTGAGGCGCTGGAATAAGCTAAAATAAACTAGGCTTGATTCAAAAACACCAGAATAAGCTACTATACTAAGCCATAAGTACTGATTACAATGAATAAGCAAAAAGGACTGAGTGCAGGGCATCTCAGTCCTACTGGGGTGATTAGCAGACCAAATTAAAGCAACAAGATAAGATCTAGAATCCCAATTAAGCTCAGAATTCTCAAGTCAGTAGTATAAGCTACTAAAGGAAACAAAAATCAGAAGAGAAACAACAGTGAATAAGCAGAAATTAAGCTCTTAATATGGGCATTTAGAGAATAACTATCACCTAGACTCCTGCAGACTGATCTAAAAACTTAACAAACTATTTGCAGCCCTTTCAAACTCAACCAAGTGGGTTAAAGTGAATATAAGGAACACAAAAACAAGCACCAATTGAGCTTATGGCTGTAAGGGCTTATTATAGATCAGCAACTACCTTACTTGTGCACTAAAAAACTCAAATCTTACAAATCCTTAAAACAGATAAATATAAGCCACAAACACCTTATCTAGATCATATAAGGCAAGATTGAACTATCCTAATGTGCACATGAACAGTGATAAGCCATATTGACCCGTTTGACCCATTTGAGCCAAACACCCCTTAAGCAGGGCTGTTTTGAGATCTTAAAGTGAAAAGGTTGTTTTAAGCTATCTTTTGGAAAGGGAGACACTAAATAGCCATGATAAGTCCTAAAAAGCAGCTTTCAACAGAAAATAAGCTATAACATAAGCTATGCTACTCTAAGCTATTTTTGGCTTTTCTATGGATTTTAAGGCAAAGTTAAGAACAAGCAAACAAGGCTAATTTAATAGACATCTAATAGCATTAATATGAGCAAATAAGCAGGAATTTATCTAAATAAGCACAACATTAAGCTAATAAGCAGTTGACTTTTGTTAACCAAGTAAGAAAAATTGAGAAAACTTGAATTTCATTAACTAAAGTTAAATTACAATACTGAAAAGCTTGAAAATATAAATAACAAGAAGCTAAAAAGTTAAAATTACCTAAATTTACAGCAAACTAGATGACTAATAACTAAAGTTAAATTACAATACTATTTAGCTAATTGAAATCATGAAGCTGCTTCAACTGGATCTTCTTCTTCGGAAATAACTAAGTCATTGTTGTCCACAACGGTTCCATCGAAACCACCTCTAACCAACTCAATATCCATTGTTTCGTCATGTTGAGGACTCATAAATGAGTCACTTTGCAAATGTGTTTCCACGTCATCAAGACTTGTTTATTCATCCATGTCATAAACATGTCTGGGCGCTGTCTTGATCACAACTTGCCAACCGTTGTCAACAATATCTGCAACGTAAAATACTTGCTGTGCTTGAGAAGCTAGTATAAAAGGCTCGTTATGAGGCTTCAATCCTTCAAAATTCAATAGAGTAAACCCGTTGTCATCTTCTTTTTTCCTTGAACCATTCGAAATCCAATCACAATGGAACAAAACTACTTTCTTGTCACTAGCGTACTCCAACTCAATGATATCATTCAAAACCCCGTAGTAAGTTACATCTCCCACGATAGGATTGTTATCTGTAGCACTCGAGAAGCTGTTTGTCATGGCCTGAAGCATAACCCCACTATTCTGTGTTTTCCTATTATGTTCTACATCTTTTGTGTGAAATCGGAAACCATTTATGATAAATCCCCTATATTTTTTAACATACTCAGATGGACCACTTGCCAAGTTCCTTAGACTTTCTGTGATTCTGTGATCCCCTCTAGTATGTAGCTCCTCAACCTGAATTAAGGCAACATGTGTTAATTGTTTTGTTATACACCCGGGTATTAGTAGGTCGAAAATGCTATGTCATTATAATTATTTTCTAAAAGTAATAAACCTGTGTATATTCCTTACATGATCTTGAAACCACGACTCAAAAGTCTCACTATGTAAACGTTGATTGTCACGCTTACGTTTTCTCCGATTTTCATGATGAACCATCGCCAGATGTTCACTGCAGTGTTAAAAGATGATAATGATGATAACAACGACAACTATTAATCATATAATATAATTTATGAAACTCACAACTAATATAATTACTTACGTTCGAAATTCATCAACTTCACTACAATTGAACAACACATATGAATGTGCTTTAGCCAAAATGTCAAGGTCCATTAATTCTACCTTTTTAGCACCAATCGGTCGACCCGACATAGAAAAGATAGGTAAAACATCCTCATAACCATCGTCATCATAATTTCGACTTGTCTTATTATGTACGGTCTCAACATCACTGGATAAGTACAATGAACAAAACGACACACACTCTTCAGCTAGATATCCTTCTGCAATGGAACCCTCCGGGTTACTCCTGTTTCGCACGTAAGATTTTAATGTAGATAAATACCTGAGATATCAAAACCAAGAATTTCAGATTCAATAATATTTTTTAATAAAGGTATTTACTAAAAGAGTAATGTGCACCTCTCGATTGGATACATCCAACGGTAATGAACCGTCCCTCCTAATCTGGCCTCTGAAGCAAGATGAACCGAAAGATGAACCATGACATCAAAGAATGATGGCGGAAAAATCCTTTCTAAATCACACAGTATTTTTCCAATCTCGGTTTCCATTTGAACCAAATCATTTGGATTAAGAACCTTTGAGCATAATTGTTTATAGTAGCGACATAGCTTCATCACAGGATAGCGCACGTGCTTAGGCAACACATTTCGCAAGGCAAGGGGAAGCAACTGCTGCATCAAAATATGGCTATCATGACTTTTAAGTCCAAACAGTTTTGGAGGTTTTAACTCTACGCATCTTGATATATTGGCTGCATAACCATCTGGAACTTTCACCTTCTTAAGCACACGACAAAAAATATCTTTCTCATTTTTATCCATTGAGAAACAAGCAGGTGGCAAATAAACTTTGTTGTTATCTTGAACTATAGGATGAAGTTCACGTCTAATGCCCATTTCTTGTAAATCAAGGCGTGCTTTTATATGATCCTTGGTCTTCCCATCTAGATTCATTAGCGTTCCAAGGACACTGTCACAAACATTCTTCTCAATATGCATTACATCTAGATTATGGCGTAGCAAGTTATCTTTCCAGTAAGGTAACTCAAAAAAAATACTTTTCTTCTTCCAATTAAAAGGTAAATTTGGGTTGCTCTTCACAAGTTTTCCAAATTTAATTTCAAGACCATTTAACTCATCAAGTACTTCTTGTCCTATTAAGCCACGGGGTTGCCTGTCTTGTTCTTCTGTGCCATCAAAAGAGTTTTTATCTCTTCTAAAAGCATGATCAGCAGGCAAATATCGACGATGTCCCATAAAACATTGTTTTTTGCCATGAGTCAAGCGTGTTGATTTTGTATGTTTATGGCAGTTAGGACATGAAAGTTTACCTTTGGTGCTCCATCCGGATAAATTTGCATAAGCAGGAAAGTCACTGATCGTCCATAACAAACAAGCATGCATCCGAAAGTTACTATTCGTTGATGCATCATAAGTGTCTACTCCGTTAACATCCCACAACTCCTTTAGCTCAGCCACCAACGGTTCCATATAGACATCTATATTATTCCCAGGAGCAGATGGGCCAGGTATAAGTAAAGTTAGAAAGAAATAAGGTTTCTGCATGCACATCCAAGGAGGTAGATTATATGGCATCAAAACAACAGGCCATGTACTATGAGAAACACTCATTGTTCCAAAAGGGTTAAACCCATCACTCGCTAAACCAAGCCTGACATTACGAGATTCATTGGCAAACTTACGATACTTAAAATCAAATGCTTTCCATGCTGGGGAATCTGCAGGATGTCTCAAGTAACCATCTTTTGTGCGACTCTCTTCATGCCATCTCATGGAGGCGGCTGTTTTAGATGACATAAATAACATTTGCAATCGTGGTATGAGCGGAAAATAACGCAAAATCTTTGCTCCAATCTTCTTACCTGTATCAGCTGTGGTTGACTCATCTTCAGAATCATCTTCACTTGATTTATACCTTGACGTATGGCATATATCACATTCTGTTTTATTAATGTTTTTTTTCCAGTACAGCATACAATCATTAGGACATGCATCAATTTTATCATAACTAAGTCCCAACTCTCGAATTATCTTCCTTAGTTCATACAATGACTTCGGTATGGAAGCATCGGGGAAAGCTTCCCTCACTGTATCCAGAATCATGCTGAAACCATTATCGCTACATTTCCCAACACACTTACCATGAAATAGTCTAATGATAAAAGAAAGAACTGACAACTTACACCCAGGATATAGTTCTTTCTTTGCCTCTCCCAACACTTTATAAAATTTTTTCGCCTTTAGGTTTGGCATACTCCTACTTTCACTTTGTGTTCCCATTTCATTTTCTTGTGTGTTATCACCAAAACGATGGAAGGCATCGTTCACCAACCCTTGCATGTCATCTTCAACATCCAACATTGGAGCATCACAAGATTTGGAACTGAAAGGTGGAATTGTATAACCTTTCATAAACCCGACACATAGCAGATGTGTTCTAGCCTTCGGCTGATCTACCCATATCGTATTACCACAATCAATGCATGGACAAGAAATATGTCCATTTTTACCCTCAATATAAAATATATAATCAAGAAAGTCGTCAAGATCGTTTTTATATTCAATGGTAAATCTTGGTAAAGACATCCAACTCGTATCCATCTTAAACCTGCGTTAAACAAACCAACAATAAAAAAAAGGAATTCAATGAACCACAAATAACCACATATAATTTCAACAAAACGAAAGGGAGACTAATTCAATTAACCACATACTTTGTCTTGATGTTGGTTATGATTTCCGATTGTCTGATATCAATTGATATAGAGGTGATGGTGGTGAGTCCTGCTGCCAATTTTGGCTGGTGGAATGATGTGTATTTGGAGATGGAGAAGTGATTTTTATTTGATAATTTGGTACCAAAATAATGATTTTTAATAAATTTTAGTCCTTATTATTTTTTTTGAAAAAATTAACTGTCTCCTACAATTTTGGTAAAGATTATGGATCATATCAGGTTACAGTTAATGTCCTTAAATTCAGTTTCAATTTCAAGCAGTCAATAATAGTCAAAATAGTCAACGTAGGTAAAAATTGCTTATTGCTTATTCTCATGTTTCTTTTTAGCTTATTGACACTTGTTTATGCTTAATGTAGTTAGTTTTACATGTGTCTTCCAAAAATCAAGCTTAATATAGACTGCATTAGCTTTTAGAACCAAACAGCCCCTATAAAGGACTGTTTGGATTAGTGGGTTAAAACGGGTAAAAACTCTTTCCACTGTTCATTTTTCAAGTGGTAAACTTTGATCTGCACTAATTTGTTATGTTAAAGTTATCAGTTTGGACAGAGCATTCAAATTACCAGTATGCAAGTTACCGTGAGTTAATGTGCATCTAAAGCTTTGATGCGGACTTTTATTGTCCTCACATTCATCATCGCTGAATCTGATGTTAGTGGTTATTGACAGACCATTCAAATTACCAGTATGCAAGTTACCGTGAGTTAATGTGCATCTAAAGCTTTGAAAGTGCTAAACGTAACAGGAGAGTCAAGGCATCTAAAGCATCCAATTGAAGTAAGCTCATCAAAATGTTGTATAATCTGTATGTGTCTGTTATAGTAAGGTTTAAACAATTGACTTCTGATATGCACACATGAGTTACTTTCTAAAAATTATAATATCATGTCTTACTGAAACTTTAATGTGGCACATCGTTCACATTGGAATAAATTGTTAGAATGATCCAACTGGTTGATGCTTGCTATTCTTAAACTGTACATACTGCAGGACATTATGTTTTGTAATGATGAAGGTTTTAGATTTCAATCGACATTTCTAGTAAGTGCAACTATAGCAGGTGTACTACCTATTTCAACATTACATATACCGGAAAAAAGGTAAACTGATTAACTATTCCATATATCCATTTGATGACAAATTGTGAGTGCCAATGATACTTACACACACACGCATAAAAAAAGAAAGCCATATGAAATCTAAGATAACTAACAGTTTTGATTCATTCTACCATCATGAAGTTAACAAGTACCAAATGTCATGTGGAATCAGTACCACAAAGCTGACCTTTCAACGACAATGTTCAAGTGGAATCAACTCCACAACACAACTAGAAACCTTACCTAAATATTTTCACAACCATATGTTCACAACTACCGTTACCAAAAACAATGTTCTTGAAGCAGCCACAACACAAAATAAAGCAGACACAAGACAACCAAATGTTCATGATCAAATACCATACCCACCAACTACCAAAAGGACTTACCATTCACCAGTTTAACATATGTGGAATATCGGGTAATGCGGGTTTTCACCTGCTGCCACATCCAAATCTACCACATTAGACACATACTCGAACCGTATCACCTTCGCATACGGGAACTGACATGCTTTTGCTAACAGCTTCCACTGTCCGAACATGTTTACATGATTGGTTCTTTCTGGTTTCTCTTTGTGCGGCTCCATTTGCACCCTCATGACATCTCTATAATTCTGGTGAACTACCATGGCCTTGTTGTAGTGGTGCATCGGATGCTTCTTCAGGAAATGAGCAGGGATTGCCTGTAGGATTGTAATTTGCACTTACTATTAACCAACTGTTAAACCCTCAAAATGGCTATATATATATATATATATATATATATATATATATATATATATATATATATATATATATATATATATATATATATATATATATATTTAATTCATGTACCAATCTGTTTCGGCATTGGATTTGGGCGTAGCTTTTGTAGAAGGTTCTGTTGTACTCTCCATAATGGTCGGTGTGGAATGGCCAGTAGCAAATATGTTTCATTCTATCGTCATCTATTTAAACATACAAACGTAATAATTTATGGTAATAGGTAAATGCAGACAAATAAATGTTAATCAAAGCAAATAAAACATATCTTACTCTGTTCATTCCACTCCAACGGCAGTTGAGTCTTCCTAAGAGTACAGGCTCCCTTGAACACGCTTTGCGTTAGGATGCCCCCGTCATCATCAAAGGCATCTAGCCACACACTATGTCCCCTGTTTTTTGTTAAGACACATGTGCTTCCAGGCTCCAGACCGGCAACATTCACCAACGAACTCCAAACATCACCCAACAAATTGTACACATAAGTGCCCGGTTTCGATAAAACTTCCACACGGCGCACATGGTATTTGAACTTCTGCCCGTTCACTTCGATAGTCAGATGATCAACCTCCTCAAATCCCGTAAGTAGTTGAGCTGTAATTGACTGCATTAAAGTATATAATCGAAAATTTTAAAATTTTGTATGCAAAACATATGCTAACTGAGATTGATGTACTTTATGATATGCAATTTTTTAGTATATTAATTTTTATAATTGAATGTGTAAGCTAATGTACGTTATATTAATTTTTAGTACCTGAGTCAAACCAGGGTCGGGCAACACAAATGTCTTGAATCTTGAATATGTTGCTCTGTTTACATCATACCCACCTACTTCATGCCCGTTTGGAAAGTATCCAGTCACATAAAAACAGTCATCCCCTTCTTCAACAAAATGCAACAACTCTACATCTTCGTGCAAGTACCTATTGCAAAAAGCCGTCCATTTTGCTCCGGTTATAAACCAAAGACCGAACGTAGGCTTGACTAAGTCAACCCTAAAACGATACCCATCTGCTAATATTATGTATATCACAGATTTATCGTTGTAAGATTCAGTAGAGTACACTTCCGGTAACACCTACAATATAAAGTTCACATATATTTCAGTTTTAAATTACAACATCACTACACAAAAACGTTACACTATTCTGGCATTTTGTTTTTCAACTACCTGAGATACCGCAAATTCTTTCTTTTCTTGAAGTATAATGAATTCGATACCCATGTTCGCCTACACGTAAATGTAAATCTATTAAAAGATTGTATATAACCTCACACAAAACAAAACAGAGTATTTGCTTAAAACCACCTATGAACAATTACAATAAACAGATTTTCTACACCAATTAGGTGTGCAAGTATTAATACTAAAAACAACAAACAACCTTTGTTCAAACTATCTCAAAGAACAAAAATATTGTTCAGCACAAATAAGTTCTTTAAATATTCTCAACAAGTTTCGAAATTTACTTAAATGTACCATATACAACTACAGAAGATCACAAGTAACCGAATCCAAACACACACCATAACATTAACTTTAACCACAAGTTATATTTCTTAATCATGTGTAACTATTATTGAATAATACTCCATACAAAAAAGTCACAACAAGAACTTATAATGTTAATTGTAAGAGATACAATATTTTTCTTTTACATAATCAACTAAGAATGAGCAGAGGCTTATTACTCTACATCAAGAATCGTACTACCATTGGATCTAACTAACATAAAACTTTATTACTATAATGAAGTGCAAATTATTCCTTTGATTATTACTTACATGCATATGAAAATGAGATGAGCAATAAAAAAAAAATTTGGTGCGACATCATTACCTGTTTCTTCGCTCTGTTTGTTTGACAGTTGATGATGGAAGATAATCAATGTGATAACCGTAGTAATAGAGGATTGTATACTGGCAAGTTGCTTAATTATGGCAAGGCTATCATTACTTTTGAATATAACACGTACTCTATATAACACTACTAAAATCTTTTACATATTTAAGTGTTTTTGTGTGTTTGTTTTTATTTGAATCTTAAAAATACTAATGTATCATATCTTTTACCATTTAAGTGATTTATTTAGTTTTACAAATTTTTATTTCATAATATTGTTTCAACATTATCTTATTATTAAGGTCAGTCCCTAGTCGTGATGTTTCGAATGAAGTGTGAATGGAATGATGAATTTCGTTTGTGACCGGATGAGGTGAGTAACAAAAAATATTTTACGTGGTGTGCCCTCTCATCTTACGTGAACGTAAATTAAAAATGACTTAAAAGGCAGCAAAAACGATGCCCTAAAGTACGCGTGGCTAAAAACATAAAGAAAAACTGAAAACGGTTTTATACCGGCAAAACCCGAGCCTAAACGTCGAAATGGTGAAATACTAACTCTATGGGTGCCAAACTAATTTTCCTAAATTCTAATTAATAAAAGAAAATTTTAGAAAAAATAATTATATTTTTCTGACTTTTATTTAATTTATTATGATTTAAAGACTGAATTTACAATAAAAATGAATTAAAAATACTAAATGAAAATGGAAATTACCAAAAAAAAAACTGGAAAGTGCTAAATGTGATACTACTCCTAGGAAAAATAAAAGAAGTATCCCAGCTTATTGGAATAAGCTGAAATAAACTGAAAAAGATCCAAGGGCAGCAGGATGGTTTGTAATTAGAAATGTAAACTTTTAATAAAACTTGCAACGTCGAATATCTTAGCAAACTGAAACTACTTTAAAATCAACTAGAATACATTAAACATGAAATTGAACCTACATTAAACATGAAAAAACAAACGATTAACGTAAACAGCGAACAATTAATGAAAAGTATCATCTGAATCTGGGTAACCATCTTCAGATGATTCGGAAGGTGTGAAAAAACCACACTCCCACCTTTCCCTGCGTTCTTCAGCCTCTTTTGCTTACCGCTCCAAACGAGCCCTTTCCTCTTGTCTTTCATTATATTCCATTTCCACCAAGACCTGCATGTCTTGATCCATTAGGCGGAGTTGTTCGTCTGTTAACCCGTGTGGGTTTGGGTCTTGGTTTGATACAGGTGTATTCTGCACCGGTTCATTTTCCGGTGAATTGTTCACCTGTTCTTGTGGTGGGTAAAAAACGGGAAAGATTTGTCCAGGTGGAGTATGGTCTTCTTCATTGTGTCGAGGTGGGCTTGGAAATTGTTGGCCAAAATCTTTTTTGCGAGGCGGGCTTGGAAATTGTTGACCGAAATCTCTTTTGGAAGACATTTTGAGTTACAGAAGTTTAGGTTTGAGTATGAAAATTGTGTGTGACAATGGAATCAGAAGGCTGGGTATTTATAGGGGACAATCCACCACGTTTTTAATACTTACTTTTGGAATTTGAATAAGTTAAAAAGGATCCAGCCCATGTGTAAAAATTTGAATTTCAATTTGATTTTCAAAAGGATCCCGCCCATCTTTATAAATTTGAATTTAAAAAGGATTCCGCCCATCTTTATAAATGGTTATAAATGGTTGTAATTTGAATATTATTTTTTAAATATTCAATGAATATTATTTTCAAATTCAGTGTTCGGTTCACTTCGGTTGAATTCTAGTTGGGTTCGGTTCGGTTTTAGTGTTGACCCACGTAAAAATAGAACCGATTTAACGAAAACGAACTAACCGAACAACCAGATAACCGAACCAATTAAGTTATAGATAGTGATAGTTTAAAATAAGGAGGACTTAGTTTGCCATTTTTAAACATTATGTCTTAAAGTTTAAAAGAAAGGAGGACTCTTCTCTAACTATTGTCCTCGGTTTCTGCATGTTAGCTGCCGGAACCTTTAAGAGTCATGATGGTTGAAACGCTATTTCTCAACCACACGGTTCACATCCCAATTCTACACCACACAAATCCCCTATATATATATCAACATTTCATCCTTCCTCTATCACTAACCCTACAACTCTTCTTCCACCATTCTTACAAATATATCAATAATATCCTATTTTACCCAATTTCATTATCAATGGCAGCACCAGAAGGACCAAACCAAGTGGCTAGGCGTGTTATTGACGACCTAATTGAGTATAGCGGCGAGACCTCTGTTGATGGTTACATGAATTTCTTCAAGGCTCAGCAAGTTTCCAGTCTCCGTGGCTTTGTAAACCGGATGCGCGAAGAGGCCACCACAGTGAACAATGAGATTGGGCAGTTTAATGCTTTAATTGCTGAGATAGAAGCTCTTGAAGATAGGGAAGAGGTTTATGACACTTTGGTTGATCTTAGGGAAGACAGGAAGGTTGCGCGGACCAAGCTGGAAGGGTTGAATGATCTCATTAATCAAGCTGAGGAGGACATCAGGACCAAGGAAGAACAGATTCAGGCGATGAATGGTTGAAGAGTTGCTCGATATGGAATTGGATGGTTTCTTTTGCTCTAGTGTCATCTGTTTATGTTTAATGTTTAATGTCTATGGTTTGTATGTAAATTAACAATGGAATATGTAAATCTTTTGATGGTTTATCCATATGAATGCCAAGTATGGTTGTTATTAAAAGTAATGCTTTCGCTAGTTCGTTTCATCTTTTTTGAATGTTGTTTTGCATTTAGGAATTGGTTGTGGTGTTTAAGGTGAAATTTGCGCTGGTATAATGTATCATTTAGAAATTACTTATTAGGGGTTAATTAAGTTATTTAATCATTAAAAAGTCAGAATCATAGCTTAGTTTGTTGGTTTCTAGAGTAAAAGTTCAAAATCAGTATTTAAAGTGGTGTTTGGCTTTAAAAGTCAAATGGTTTAAACTGGGTCAGTACTGTTCATATGCCATGGGTCTCATTTTGATCTTGATTAGTTAAGCATGTATGAGCTGTTAGTTGAAGCTTTTTGCCATGTTCTTGAAGATGTCTAGGTGTTGACTAAGACCAAAAAGGTGGTCTGATGTTTGCAGGCTGCTATGGTGGTCTGAGGTATTTTAAGCTTTCAAAAAGCTATCATAAGCTATAAGCTATGGTCTAGAAAGTAAAAACAGATGAAGTTCACACTATGAACTTATCATAAACCAAAAATCAGGGCTTATAAACTTAATATCAGCTTATAAATAAGCTGATAAAAAGGGGTGATGGCTAGGGTCTGCTGATATTCCCTTGGTGCAGGGGAGATTCAGCAGCCAACGATTTGGTTGCTAAAAAAACTTTAGCACAACAATTAACTTTCTAGATCCTAACATACCACTCATCATAAGAACTATCGCATACATAAACTGCAAACATATCGCAGCCAGTAACCAACTCCATAAACTCCAATACCATCACTATGGCTATATCAGTAGACAACTTACAAGGGTTGGTCAAACTATTGACTTATGATAATGCTATTCGACCGAACCTTGTTAGGCAATTCAGCAGCACAATGACACAAGCAATCATAACTAACAATAAAACGCAGAAAAAAAAGAAAAATTCCTCAATTTAGTCACTACTCTGTACATCCTGACCCATCATTAACCATGATAAGTTTTAATCGCTTTAGTGATTGATTTACCACAGGATTGCATACGTTAACATATCTAGGCATAACCTCAATACAAAACGCAAAAGTACGCAGCATAAACAAGATAAATATTTTCACTGTCATGCAGATCTAAAATACATACAGGTTCAAAACACATGAAGTAATTCCAAAAAACACCCCACTACCACATACCTGCAGCCTTAATTATATTCTAGCAACACATCAAAGCTTTATTTTTTCAGAAACATATAATCAAACAAAAGATTATAATTAAAAATAGGCATAATGAAAATAAAATAAGAGTTGAAACTTGTAACACCCCAACCCAGCAAGGGTAGAAGTATCACATTAATGGCTTCATATCAGATCAAACAAAACATACATTCAATAGTAATACAAAGATTCTCAAAGGTTACAAATGAAATACTGAATACACAAGGATACAAAGGAAACAAAAGCTAAATACTAAGCCTGTAAATGCAATCCTTCTAATGACTTCTACTTCAGAATATCTATCAAGGTCTTCTAAGTCCAAAAGTCTCTTCACTCTTACCCAGCTTCCAACCAAAACCTGCCGCGTGGAAAAGAAACGCGGCTGAGCTTAAAAAGCCCAGTGAACAGATATATAATAAACGGAAACAAAAGCAAATGGAAATGAACAGGCATATCATAATGAATGAGATATAGAAAAAGGTATAAAGAGTAAAGGTTTAGGACAGTAATCCACCACGAGCCCAGAATCAAATCATATCATATCATATCATATCTTCATAATCATATAGAGGGGAGACCTCTCAGATAATCAGATAATATGAGGGGTGTCCTCATTCTTCAAACCAAATAATATGAGGGGTGTCCTCATTCTTCAAATGGAGTAGCTAGCTCCCAGGGGTGTGAAAGGAGTGGATTGCACCCAGCCCCAGTCACCATATCATATCATATCAAAGCATATCATATCAGAACATATCTAGGATGCATCCATACGCCCCCCGAACATATCATATTGGCCATATCAAATCATATCATAGTGAGCTCATATCAAATCAAAATGGGGACGGTGTGGTTAATCACTCTGACCACACAAGAGTCATGCCATTGGTGCATCAATGACACGGCCATGTTACCTTCATGGCTAGGAAACATATTTGGCTCGTAGTATCAAACTGGGGTCAAAGGTCAAAGGTTCAAATATCAAAGGTTCATAGCAAAGGGTCCATATCAAAGTAAGGGTTCATATAGTCATAGTCCGAATCTCAAAGTTCATATCAAAGGTTCATGTCAAAGGTTCAAATGCCAAAGGTTCATATCAAAGGTCAAAGTCAAATCGAATCAAATGAACGAACCAAAGTGTAGGGAAACATAGCAATGGCTTAGGGAATCCTAAAACGAATCAAGATAAATGAGTCATGAGAGGGAAAACACCCTTACTGAAAAAGGATAGAATATCTGTACCTTATTCAGACAGAAAAACGGGAAAGGCGGATCACTCAAAACTGAAAGGTCACTCCTTCTTCACCGAACCTACCAATTTAATAATCATATATTATTTGTAAGCTCATTTTAAATTAGAATTCATAATTTTGGTTTCTTTCTATTTTTAGTAACTTTTCATATTTAGGAAATATCCCGAAATAGTAATTTAATACTTTAAGAGTATAATTGACAATTAATAATATTTAAGGGTCAAAATGACAATTATAATGGTTTAGGGTTAATTATGTCAATTTCCAAAGCTTAGGGTTGAAGTGTAAATAATGTAATAAATGACAACTATTACTTGGTATGACTTATTAAGCAAAACATGATAGTTTAGTCATTGATATGAGCCACGTTTCAATTCTTTATGTGGCATGCAGTCTTAGTCTTAATCATGTATCTTACTCTTTATATATATACATGAACTATTTTATCCCATGATCTCATTTAACAATTCGTTTAATCCCATATACATATGTAATTTTCTTGTAATGGCTGTTGATACATCTTGATTTTAAATGCAATAAACTACGAATCACTACCGTCACATGCATGTCACCTTTCGAAAACTACATAGCAACAAACAAATAACTACACATGCAGATATAAATACTAGTTTAGTTGCACAGATGCTGATTAAAACTTTGATCTTGTTTCTTATAGGGGCTGATTTTAGTGATACATTGATGGATCGCATGGTACGTCCTGCCTTAACTTTGGCAGCATGAAACTACGTTTGTTTTAAACTTCAAATTTTATACCATTCAATACATAACCGTGATTTAACTCCTGCTTTATCTAAGAATCCGATACGTTCGGTTTCTAAATAGTACTTATGCATGATCTCTCTCTTTTTTTTTTTCCTTTTTTTTTTTTTTTTTTTTTTTAGATTATAATAACATATATGTAATATGTCCTATATATACGTGTATATATATATATTGATAAAATCAAGTTTTCGAAAAAGGTTTTCGTTAGTACATGCGAGATGATGAATAAGAAATACCTCTAGTTAAATGTGAGATCGAGACTGAAACAAGAACACAAGTTCGAGACCAATTCAAAACACGAACACAAGAAGTCATTGAGACACGATCGAATCCAGGACCACGACGTACATGATTATCTATACGTACGAATCTCGAAATTATACTCAGTCACAAACCACTAATACAACTCGAGCAGGTTTCAAAGCTCGATCAAAGAGAACCCTTTAATGAGTCAAAACCCAAAGCGGCCGCCCTAACCCGACGTACACAACAGCCCTATGTCTCCTGCTTAACGAGACCATTACCTTCTTGGAACACTAGAACCCAAAAGACACGATCACTAGACCTTCGACCCTTGTTTCTTGTAGAGATAATAATATGTTTGGAACTTGTGTAGTTTTTGGTTGTGTTTTATATTTCGGTTATGGAGAAGTAGAGGAGTAGATATATGTTGTTATACGAATCCGAGAAACGTGATGATCAAAAGGAATGGCGTGTATGTTTTAAAGGAAAGTCGTGTTTTGTGATTGAGAGGTTGAAGGAAACTTGCAATATTCCAAGTTTAAAAATATATTCTTCATTCATATCCACTTCAAACCGAGTGAAGTGAAAAAAAATAATCCTGCTTCGTTTCGTATAAACGTGTGGTATGTTTTGTCTTGCCACTTTCACAAAAAAAAAAAAAAAAAAAAAGGAAATAATATCGACATCTTAGAGAGGCTTAAGGAGTGATTTAAGTGAGGTGATTAGGTGATGCTTATCACAATTATTTTCTTTCCATATTTTCGAAATGGCATGTGTACAAAATACTTAATTTGTTCAAGGCAACATTTAACGTGATATATGATTTAGGTTACTTAGGTTATATCACTTATATTATAAGCATAGTTTATGTTTTCCAAATAATTTAAGCTATAACGTATAGTCTCGAGGTTATGTTAAATCGTATTATTCCTAAAGGTTTCATTAGAAAATTTAGGTCGTTATAATTATAATGAGCGATTTAATTATAAGGTAATGATAACATATAGTTGTATTTTCATATTTAGGTCAACATGTATAATGTTCTCGTATAGTTAATTGAATGCTCTTAAAATAAAAATTTTGAGGGGCAAAATGGGAATTTCAAATGAATGAAAATTTAGGGTTTTACAACTCTTTCCCTCTAAAAGAAAATTTCATCCTCGAAATTTGAAGTCGCAAAGTTAAACGAAGTCGTAGCAAGTCGCAAAAGATTATCACAACATTCTCACGCCCGAGGAGGTTCTTCCAAAAGATCTTCAGACCAAATAGTTTCTCATGACTCAAGTCAAAATGAGGTGGGTTCAAATTTCTTAGTAGGAGACAAAATAAATTGATTCTGATCAAAAAGTCCATGCGACAAAAACGGACGATAGGCGAATCTTTAGAAAGCTCATATAGAACACGAACAAGATTTCAAATCGAATTACCTGTATCAACAGTAGGGAGTTCAAAAAGGAGTTCAGGATTTATAACTGAGGTCAACAAAATGCAAACCGAGAGTCCCAAAACTCATCCGGATATCAAATGAACGAAAGCAGAGTATATGCATAGATAGGATGAACCTAACGTCACACTTATCACGGATAGTCCAACGGAGATCAAATTCTAACTTCTTAGGTACTCCCCAAGATATCCTATGCCCACAACAAGTGCACGTTATATGATGTAAGTATTATCACGTTGGCCAGACGTCATAATACTGGCATCATATAAATATGCCCTCATGATGGTCATACTTTATCTCAAAGTCGTAATCAAAACCACCTATCTTAATCCACCTAGTACTTCTACAGCCTCAGAGGTCAACCAAAATCGAATGCTATAGTCAAGAGGGAAAACAAAACTACTCGCAAGAGTATCGGAATCCCAGATTTTCTAGCAGAAGTGAGGTACGCCGTCACAAGCATCATATCTTCCACAATTTACCAAAATCTCTAAAAACAAAGCCATCATCGAACATACGAAAAATAAACACGAAACTGAAACGCTTCTAGGGAACTTAAATCATTAAAGGATCTTATTACTATATAACGAAACTTAAGTGAATCAACGGGAGTGGAAATTAGTCATCAATAACTTCGGTCAAATCAAATTTTATTTTCCAAACATAAAGGGTCTGTTTCTAAAATCTGTTCATCTAACACATCCAATCTCTTCAAGTCCGGTTAATCTGTCTATGTTTGTCCATCAATCGGGAAGTGAAACCAAAATCAGGAACTTGCGTCTGGTTCGTTGTGCCTCCTGCAGTTCTTCTTGGAATGTGATGGAGTAATGTGAATTTCTGGCACGATCTTTAAATCTCTTCATCATCCAGTCTGCTTCCGCTCTCAATTCATCTTAGTACAACCAAGATGAATAGGGAAGTGAGACCGCACGTCTTCATCAGCTCCAGGTCCGCCATCTTGACTGGAATTTCTTCTTCCGCATCGCCAACACTTCTGCCTTGTAAGGAGTGTCTTCACTCCTCAGGGTAGCCGCCGTTGTTGTCAACTCCAAGTCGGGCAGTGAAATAATTCTTCTGATATGTTTCTAGTTGTCTTGATGCATACTGAAAACATTCTGTGCAGAAGGGGAGTTTCACCGAGTCTCTTTCTGATTTATCCCAAAATTGTTCCGCCCGAGGGTGAGGAAACTAATTTCTACTTCAGCTTTTCCAAAACTCCATTCTCAATCAAACTAAGCTGTTTCTCTCGGTTCACGAAATTTCTCAATGGTATCATAAGTTGTATACATCTTCCAGAGTGCACAAATGATCGACAAATTTCTAACAAAGTGCAAAAATGATTTTCATGCTTTTCCTCGTCTCCGAATGTACTATTAAGTCATACAATGACCATTTGTCCAAGTACTCACGAGAAAACATCATTTATCAAATTCACAAAACAGTCAGAGCTGTAGCTAATACTATTAGCGTCACTAACCGTCATAGCAGTCGTTTACGAATATGGAAGGCGATTCCAAGAATAGAATCAATTTATCAGAAGAAACTTCGCGCTCTGAAATTAAACAAACACATGGTCATTTCAGGGTGGAGGAATATTGGTTCCTAACAGTATTACGATTCAGCTTCCTGTAATCGATACATATCTCCGGTCATCATCCTTCATAATCGCGAATGAAACTAAAACACGCCCATAAAATACACTTAAGTAAACTCACTTCCTGGTCTTCGGTTGCTGCTCTTCCCGGTTGCTCCAATCAATTGGTATGATCCGAAAGGCATCTTCGTTTAGCGACTAGAAATCTCTCGGTATCATGTCAAATCCTACTTCACGCTCCGATGGAAAATTTTTGGTGGTTCTACCAGGAATCATACTCAGAAACGCAGGGTGCCAAATAACGTTCAATACAAGGTTCATGCTCAGACGACTCAAAGTGCCAAATAGCTTCCAAGATAAGGTTCATTCATTGGTGTACGAAATGGTTTCTAAGAAGACTTTATAACCGCGAAAGTAACACACGAGTCTCCAGAGTAATAGCGAACGTTTAACGATCGGTAATCATGGTAGGGAGTTCAAAAATTGTTGTAAACGTTAAAGGTGAGATATAGGAGAGTAGTTGTCAATATTCGACTGATCACTCAACAAGTTCCTTGTCAGAATAAAATCGAAGTTAACTATCCAAAGAAAGACGGTTCGCAAATCAAAGCTTTATCATTCAAAAGTGAGGTGGAAAACATTCTTATACTCGTGGTTACACACCACAAGGCTTCTTATAAGGACAGAGATGGGTGAAACGAAATCAAATAGTGTCGGAAGATTCATAGATACTTATCAAAAGCAAAAGACAATCAAAACATATCCAATACGTTATCGCCATGGAGGTTCTCAGAGTGCCCGAAGAGGCGTCAAATGATTAACGAAATGATCAGAGTGCAACGTGGGTCTTTATCAAAATGATTAACAAAAGAAATCTGAAGATAAGGATCAAATAGTGTCAGGCAATTATTATGAAATTTCTCAATGCCTTCCAAATTTAATCAGGTTCGAATCTTAGGTGGTGCAAGCATAAGCTTTCGATTTCCAAAAATGATATCAATAGGCTCTAACCAGAAACAAAGCACGAATCAGAGTGATGCAGAAGCAAGGATATTTAAGAAAATGCCTTATAGTCTACCCATTCCTCATCGGTCAAAACTTAGGTTCCTATGGGGAAATCCTAAAGCAAATTTTCAAAGGTTGACTTACGAGCGCCTACAGGGAAAACTTAGTGGTCCTAACTTACACAGGTCAAGGGTAAATGTATTACGAATCGCAGCCTATCGCTCTGATACCATAATTGTAACACCCCAACCCAGCAAGGGTAGAAGTATCACATTAATGGCTTCATATCAGATCAAACAAAACATACATTCAATAGTAATACAAAGATTCTCAAAGGTTACAAATGAAATACTGAATACACAAGGATACAAAGGAAACAAAAGCTAAATACTAAGCCTGTAAATGCAATCCTTCTAATGACTTCTACTTCAGAATATCTATCAAGGTCTTCTAAGTCCAAAAGTCTCTTCACTCTTACCCAGCTTCCAACCAAAACCTGCCGCGTGGAACAGATATATAATAAACGGAAACAAAAGCAAATGGAAATAAACAGGCATATCATAATGAATGAGATATAGAAAAAGGTATAAAGAGTAAAGGTTTAGGACAGTAATCCACCACGAGCCCAGAATCAAATCATATCATATCATATCATATCTTCATAATCATATAGAGGGGAGACCTCTCAGATAATCAGATAATATGAGGGGTGTCCTCATTCTTCAAACCAAATAATATGAGGGGTGTCCTCATTCTTCAAATGGAGTAGCTAGCTCCCAGGGGTGTGAAAGGAGTGGATTGCACCCAGCCCCAGTCACCATATCATATCATATCAAAGCATATCATATCAGAATATATCTAGGATGCATCCATACGCCCCCCGAACATATCATATTGGCCATATCAAATCATATCATAGTGAGCTCATATCAAATCAAAATGGGGACGGTGTGGTTAATCACTCTGACCACACAAGAGTCATGCCATTGGTGCATCAATGACACGGCCATGTTACCTTCATGGCTAGGAAACATATTTGGCTCGTAGTATCAAACTGGGGTCAAAGGTCAAAGGTTCAAATATCAAAGGTTCATAGCAAAGGGTCCATATCAAAGTAAGGGTTCATATAGTCATAGTCCGAATCTCAAAGTTCATATCAAAGGTTCATGTCAAAGGTTCAAATGCCAAAGGTTCATATCAAAGGTCAAAGTCAAATCGAATCAAATGAACGAACCAAAGTGTAGGGAAACATAGCAATGGCTTAGGGAATCTTAAAACGAATCAAGATAAATGAGTCATGAGAGGGAAAACACCCTTACTGAAAAAGGATAGAATATCTGTACCTTATTCAGACAGAAAAACGGGAAAGGCGGATCACACAAAACGGAAAGGTCACTCCTTCTTCACCGAACCTACCAATTTAATAATCATATATTATTTGTAAGCTCATTTTAAATTAGAATTCATAATTTTGGTTTCTTTCTATTTTTAGTAACTTTTCATATTTAGGAAATTTCCCGAAATAGTAATTTAATACTTTAAGAGTATAATTGACAATTAATAATATTTAAGGGTCAAAATGACAATTATAATGGTTTAGGGTTAATTATGTCAATTTCCAAAGCTTAGGGTTGAAGTGTAAATAATGTAATAAATGACAACTATTACTTGGTATGACTTATTAAGCAAAACATGATAGTTTAGTCATTGATATGAGCCACGTTTCAATTCTTTATGTGGTATGCAGTCTTAGTCTTAATCATGTATCTTACTCTTTATATATATACATGAACTATTTTATCCCATGATCTCATTTAACAATTCGTTTAATCCCATATACATATGTAATTTTCTTGTAATGGCTGTTGATACATCTTGATTTTAAATGCAATAAACTACGAATCACTACCGTCACATGCATGTCACCTTTCGAAAACTACATAGCAACAAACAAATAACTACACATGCAGATATAAATACTAGTTTAGTTGCACAGATGCTGATTAAAACTTTGATCTTGTTTCTTATAGGGGCTGATTTTAGTGATACATTGATGGATCGCATGGTACGTCCCGCCTTAACTTTGGCAGCATGAAACTACGTTTGTTTTAAACTTCAAATTTTATACCATTCAATACATAACCGTGATTTAACTCCTGCTTTATCTAAGAATCCGATACGTTCAGTTTCTAAATAGTACTTATGCATGATCTCTCTTTTTTTTTTTTTTTTTAGATTATAATAACATATATGTAATATGTCCTATATATACGTATATATATATTTATATATATATATATATATATATATATATATATATATATATATATATATATATATATATATATTGATATAATCAAGTTTTCGAAAAAGGTTTTCGTTAGTACATGCGAGATGATAAATAAGAAATACCTCTAGTTAAATGTGAGATCGAGACTGAAACAAGAACACAAGTTCGAGACCAATTCAAAACACGAACACAAGAAGTCATTGAGACACGATCGAATCCAGGACCACGACGTACATGATTATCTATACGTACGAATCTCGAAATTATACTCAGTCACAAACCACTAATACAACTCGAGCAGGTTTCAAAGCTCGATCAAAGAGAACCCTTTAATGTGTCAAAACCCAAAGCGGCCGCCCTAACCCGACGTACACAACAGCCCTATGTCTCCTGCTTAACGAGACCATTACCTTCTTGGAACACTAGAACCCAAAAGACACGATCACTAGACCTTCGACCCTTGTTTCTTGTAGAGATAATAATATGTTTGGAACTTGTGTAGTTTTTGGTTGTGTTTTATATTTCGGTTATGGAGAAGTAGAGGAGTAGATATATGTTGTTATACGAATCCGAGAAACGTGATGATCAAAAGGAATGGCGTGTATGTTTTAAAGGAAAGTCGTGTTTTGTGATTGAGAGGTTGAAGGAAACTTGCAATATTCCAAGTTTAAAAATATATTCTTCATTCATATCCACTTCAAACCGAGTGAAGTGAAAAAAAATAATCCTGCTTCGTTTCGTATAAACGTGTGGTATATATTGTCTTGCCACTTTCACAAAAAATAAAAAAAAAAAGGAAATAATATCGACATCTTAGAGAGGCTTAAGGAGTGATTTAAGTGAGGTGATTAGGTGATGCTTATCACAATTATTTTCTTTCCATATTTTCGAAATGGCATGTGTACAAAATACTTAATTTGTTCAAGGCAACATTTAACGTGATATATGATTTAGGTTACTTAGGTTATATCACTTATATTATAAGCATAGTTTATGTTTTCCAAATAATTTAAGCTATAACGTATAGTCTCGAGGTTATGTTAAATCGTATTATTCCTAAAGGTTTCATTAGAAAATTTAGGTCGTTATAATTATAATGAGCGATTTAATTATAAGGTAATGATAACATATAGTTGTATTTTCATATTTAGGTCAACATGTATGATGTTCTCGTATAGTTAATTGAATGCTCTTTAAAAAAAATTTGAGGAGCAAAATGGGAATTTCAAATGAATGTAAATTTAGGGTTTTACAAAACTGGTACCCAAATTACTAGATTCACATTAATAATATGCATAATTAACATAAAAAGACCATAAAGTTTGTACATAGATCTTACAGACAGTGACCCAGGCAGGCATAACCCTACCTCAAAACACAAAAGCCTATAGCTTCTGCTACCATCCAAACATAAAGTTCATAAAACTTAAAAACATACTATTAAACAACCCAAAAGAAGACCCACACCCATACACTTGAAATCCTAATCGAAGTCCATCAACTCCTCAACTGTTTCTTCTTTCTTGTTTATCAAAGCCCTTAACTGAACCAACATAGCAGACACAGACTCCAGGAGGCTTCTTTCTATCACCTGCATTTCACGAAGGCGTTCATAAACAACATCTCCCGCCTCTTCCTCATCAAAATCCAAGCCCAAAACCTCGACCATCCTTTCGCTACGGCGTTCAATGCTTATGCGCAAGAGATCCCTCTGTTGTCCCAACCACATTATCGTAGATTCGTTCTCCGGTATTTCTTGACCCATCAAAAAAGTAAAGCACTCATGCAATTTATCCGATCCAGAAATCTCCTTTAGCTCATTCAGATGTGGAGTACCAGCCATTATTTTAGAGATTATTGAGAAAGACAGATTAAAAGTTGTTATTTTTTTTTAGAATGATTAGATGAAAACAACAAATGAGTGTATATATATAAAGAAGATTAGGTACCGATTTACTATTGATTAGATAGGATATGAAAGGGTTGCAGCAAATGAATGGTATTAGATATAAATCACTAATCTCCATAAACTTTTTAAAATATATTTTTGATATGTTTACAGTTATAGTTAGAAAATTAAAAGAAAAAGCAATCATTTTACCTTACATTGATTCAATCCGGTTGTAACAAGTCATTGCTTCTTTAATGTTCTTTGTTCTGCATTTCCTCCTTCTGATAGTATGATGCTCATCTTAATAAGTAACAAAAATATTTTTGCTTTGCAAAAATACCCCCTCAAGTTCAACACTATATCACTTACGTGAACATAAATTAAAAACGACTTAAAAGGCAGGAAAAACGATGGCCTAAACGATTAACTAGAATATATTAAACATGAAATTGAAGCTACATTAAACAACAACTAGAATATATTAAACATAAAATTGAACCTACATCAAACAACGACTTGAAAAACCAACAAATGATTAACGTAATCAGCGAACGATTAATGAAAAGTATCATCTGAATCTGGGTACCCATCTTCAGATGATTGGGAGGTGTGAAAATACCACACTCCCACATTTCTCTGCGTTCTTCAGCCTCTTTTGCTTCTCGCTCCAAACGAGCCCTTTCCTCTTGTCTTTCATTATATTCCATTTCCACCAAGACCTGCATGTCTTGATCCATTATGCGAAGTTGTTCGTCTGTTAACCCATGTGGATTTGGGTCTTGGTTTGAAACCGGTGTATTCTGTCACTTTTCATTTTCCGGTGAATTGTTCACCTGTTTTTGTGGTGGGTTGAAAACGGGATAGATTTGTGCTGGTGGAGTATGGACTTCTTCATTGTGTCGAGGTGGGCTTGGAAATTGTTGGCCAAAATCCTTTTTGCGAGGTGGGCTTGGAAATTGTTGCCCGAAATCTCTTTTGGAAGACATTTTGAGTTACATAAGTTTGGATAGTTTAGGTTTGACTATGAAAATTGTATGTGACAATTTTCATCAGAAGGCTGGGTATTTATAGGGGACAATCCACACGTTTTTAATACTTCCTTTTTGAATTTGAATACGTTAAAAAAAATCCCGCCCATGTTTAAAAATTTGAATTTCAAAAAGATCCCGCCCATCTTTATAAATGGTTTTATTTTCTAAATTTTTCTTTTATCATTTAGGACTTAGGAAAATAAATTTACACTTGTAGGTTTTATTTTTATAGATTTCACTTTTAAAACTCGTTTTTAGGATTCCCGCTTTGCGTTTTTTAGTATAACTTGATCTTAGCTTTATTTTTCTTTGTAAATTACCTTTCCTTATCTCATTAGAATTAACAAACACCAAATAATCAAATATCTCTTTGTTCTCACTATTCACGACACGTTTCACGATCCAAAATCACACACGACCTGTATTCGGTAGGGGAATACGTGTTGATTTTAACGAATCACAACCTATGGTCTATTATCCACATATTCCTTCCCAGCAAACCTATGTAACTCCGGTAGTACACTTGGGTCATATGAACCGGTGATATTGCCCTGTTGTGGTCCTTTATGAACCTTAATGACGAATCTTTGATATGATTCCTTTTGATATGATTCCTTTTGCTATGAACCTAAATGACGAATATTTGCTATGAAACTTTCATTATGAACCTTTGATATGCTTTTCTAAACCATTTGAGATATGAACCATTTGTTATGAACGTCTACCCGATTAATCGCCGATTAGGTGCAACAAGGCCACCGACCTTGCCGATTTATGTAACTGGGTCAAACAAATAGGTCAACTGTTGTCAACGACTATCAATGGCGGTCAATGTTGGTCAAACTTGCCGGAAACCTTTAAATCATGCCAGAAGTACCCAACACTCACTGTAAACTTATTTTGATCACTTATAGTAACTGTTTAAGTCTATTACAAGTTGTTTTTTAGAAAATACATTGCCGTAAATACCTAAAACTCACCGTAAATACACAAAACTTGCCGAAAATAACTAAAATTTGTCAGTAATTAATGCCAATCCGATTAATCACCGATTACAAGCTACAAGGTGGTCGACCGCCCGACTAATGATTCGCGATTTTTGCAACATTGGTTATGAACCTATGGGATATGAACCTTTTGATATGACACTCTGATTATGATATGACATCTTTTTTCTAAAATGTTCTTATAAGTCCGGAATGTGACGTCATGGGAAGTCAACTTACGTAAGAACTCTCGACGATATAAATGAATGACCGCATCACAAAAATATGTAAGCCACTCGCGTGATGTTCTATCGTCCAATCCTAAATTTTCATCAATGAGGATCACCCGTTTAATTTCCAAAATGCATTTTTGTATCGCCGTGAAGCTTTTTTTACCCCGCATGTCGAAGCTTTCTTGAGAATACGGGAAAGACGCTTCAATGTCACCAACAATCTTCAAAAAACAACGATATCAATGTGTTGAATCAGTCAAATGGGTTGATTTCAAGTCAAATGGGTTATAAGATGTCAACCCGAAATAGCTCAACCCGACCACGACCCAAAAAAAAAATTCAATTTGGCGGGATACCGAGTCAAGATTTAATATTTTATTTTAACATTACACTTAATTTCATAATAAATTTTATTATTGGGTAAAAAGCATTTAAATTAATTTAGTTAATAACCCGACCACCGACCGGGTACTCTATTTCTTTTTTAGTTTCAAATACAATAAATAAAATACCAATATGTATTATATACAATAATATACTACTAGTAATACATTTCATATACTATATACTAGTATTAATTATTTTAATTATACATCAAATTATACCCTAAAATTTTGGGGAAAATTTACCCTCCCACGTTCACCTTCTATTCAGTATGAACCCGTTTAAATTTTTTGGGGAAAAATTCAGATTAGTAAATAAGTTTTGGCGCTGCGAAAATCAAGCATATATTTTAGGAAATCAAGTATTTAATACAATTTTAATAATGGAAATCATTTTTCACATACGGTTAAAATCTCAATTTCGGTTTAGGGTTGTACGTGGGCAGCAAAACAACGATTGTTGGTTTTCACTTTTGAGTCAAGGTCTGACTCAACAGGTAATGGAAACCTCTGTTATTGTTATTATTATTGTTGTTATAATTATTATTATTGTTATTGTTATTATTATTGTCATTATCATTGTTATATATTGTTATTGTTATATATTGTTAGTGTTTGTTTAATCTTTGTGATGAGTCTTAAGTGTGAGAATCTTAAGTGTCAGAAATGGTGGATTCGGGTTTGTGTTTGGTTGACCTATTGTGATGAGTCTCATATGTGATCATAAGTGCTGCTTATTTGTGATGTGCTACAAGTTGTATTTTAGTTGCGGATGACCATTTTCCAAAACCTTTTTATTATTTGGATGCTATTAGTGGATAACCACAAGTCTTTGTGATGTCTTTTAGGCTGTCGTGTGTGATCATCAGTACTGATTTTACACATGTTGTATAATCTCTGGTCGAAGGTACTTTGTAATGTCATTTAAAGTTTGTGTTTTGTTGTGGGTGTTGATTTTATATGACTGATTTCATATGTGATGGTAGGGTGTTGATTTTATATGACTGATTTCATATGTGATGGTAGGGTGGTTGAGTGTGAAATTGAATTGTCTTAGATTTGTGGTCACGAGCGTTTTTTGTCCTAATCTTGTTTAGAGTCGGCTATTCGGTTCTAAGTTGTAGCTTTTAAGGCTGTATATAGGTTGTGGCCATGGATGTTGGTTTAATGCTTGCTACAAACTGTTTAATTTAAATGGATATTGTTCTTTGCAATCTCATAATTATTTAATTTGTTTTGTGCACCAGTAATGGAAAATAAAAGGATGCAACGCCAAGTCTCCACGAGAAACATGAATGATTATGAAATGTCCAGAAGGTCAAGGATTCAAGAAAACCAACAGAGATTACAAGCTTTGGGAGTGAAAAATATTGCTAAGTCTTTGACAAGTCTAGTACAGAGTGACAAAACAAAGAAAAAGAAAACGAAACCAACGGATACCAGTGAGAAAGATGCAGATTATATGGCTGGTTCAGACTTTGATCTTAATACTGAGCAAGATAACGCAGAAGAAGCGGCTACAGAAACAAATAAAAAGGTACTAATAATAAATTTGGCTAATATAATTTCTTTATGTTTGTTTTCTAACAATTCTAGTTGCATGAAACAGCATCGAAAATACATTGCTCCACAGTCCATGACTAGATATAAAAATTTAACACTAAAATGAATGACTGCTCCGAATGTCTCCCGTGTGCTAACATCTTCAGAATCTCGTTCGCAAAAGGGACAACTGATACATACAGGGAGGGCAATACATAGTAGGGTACAGGAGTCCGACCAAGACCAAACGATAAATGATCAACCAGCTGATACAAATAATACAAAACAAAAGGGTCAGTTGAAGGAAAAAGATTCACAAAATTCTAATTCTGTCAAGAGAGGGAGATCAACTGTAGCTGAGAGAAACTTACTTGCAATTGACAACGATGATGACCACGGGGAGCGTGACTTGAGATCTGATGATGGTACCTATCAATAAATTTCAAATATTGTATATATGATATTAAATTACTATTACCTGTATATTTAGTTAACTGTTTTCGATGCTTACTTTTTTTCTTTTTTTTTTTTTTTTTTTTTTTTTTTTTTTTTTTTTTTTTACTATAGATAACAATGAAGAACAATATGATGCTGAAAATGATGATATTGAAGACATACATTTGAATGAAGATATTGAAGAACAAGCTGCTTCTGAAGATGATGTAGATAAAGACATGGATGATTTGGAGAATGAGGATGCTTTGGAGAATGAGAACGATTTAGCAAATGACGGCGATGATATAGTTGAAGAAGAGTTTGAAGCTCAGCGAATTGAAAATGAAGAAGACCATGAAGTTACACAAGCAGTAAACGAAACAGGTTAACCTGATCTACTTGATTGCATCATTTTAAAAATCATATATTGTGTGACATAAGAAGAATATATAAAAAAACTTAAATTAAAACAAGAAAACATACAACGCTAACATATTGCCTCCATTTCAATTTATTTAGTATTTTAAATGTATACGTATCTATTGTAAATCATGTTCACTTTTTGTAGTTCGGATTGTAAGCAAAAGAACGAGAGGACCAACACGTATGGCAAAAGTTTGGGCCCAAGATAAAGGGTATAGAATTCCTATTTTAGTTAATGAACTCGGACAACCTGTTAACGACAAAAGTAGTCAGCTGACCCATTTCATGGGCACCATTTCAAGGAGTGGAAAGTATTGTCCGATTTATAAACCATGGAATAAAGTTGACGCCGCCAAAAAAAAAAGCTTTGCTTGAACTTGTAAAGGTAAACAATGTTAAATGTGTATGTTAATGAATAAAGTATTTGTTTTCTAATTTGAGCTATTACATTTTTTAGACAAAATTTGATATTCCGGAAGCTGGAGAAAAATGGATATTGCAATCATTTGGCCGGAAGGTGAAGAACTGGAGGGCAAGACTTAAGGAAATCTACCATGATCCGTCTTTGTCAGTTAAGCAACAGATAAGTTATAGGCCAAAGCAAGTGCAAAAAAAAACAATGGAAGAGACTTGTGAAGTATTGGAATAAAGAAAATACTAAGGTGTGAAATACTCTTCAACTTTAAATAGCATTACTTAATTTCCCATTCTGATATTTTAATTTCATACTGCAGAGTTTAAGTGAAAAAAACAAGGCGAATCGGGAAAAAAAGAAGATGATCCAAAGAACCGGTAAAAAAAGTTATGCTCGCGTCCGTGAAGAGTTAAAGGTAACTGTATGGAGACAGTGGGATTGTTAATGTATCCTGTCGATATCCACAGTTAATATTCATTTTCTTTTTATTCATACAGTCATCTTTGGGACAAGATCCAAGTCGATTGGAAATTTTTAGTGCATGCTTCTCCAAAGATGGAAATACCAAAAATGTTGAGGCTGCAAATGCGATAGTAAGTAATAGACTTTTATGTTTGGAAAAGTGTATTAATAGCAGAAGTTAAACACAATATGCTTTTTTTTGTAATACATGCCTTTCGTATATGTTGTTCATGTAGATATAAAATGCAGGAAAAAATGAAACGACTTAGTGATAATCTGCCCGAGGGTTCGATTGATAAGCCTGGACCAGATGATATTTTTTCTAAAGTTATGGGTAAAGATCAAAATGGTGATGCAGTTATGTATGGTCTAGGTGTTCGTGCTTCTGATGTTTGGGGTGTAATACCAAGTCGTTTAGCATGTCATAGAGAAAACAACGAATTGAGGTCTAGATGTGGAGAACTTACTAGTGAAAATGAACAGTTACGAGCCCACATATCAGAGATGAAAGGGTCGCCGGATAGTTCCAGTGTTCCACCTCCTACATCACCGCATTCTCCCGTTGTAACCAATGAACCTCCACATTTACGGGTATGTTTCTAATATAAATCGTTGCTTTTCCACCCTTTAAATGACCACGACACTGTTCTTTTTTCGTATTAGTTTTTAATCATGAATAACATTAACAACCAAAACGTACTGCTGCAGTATAGTAGTTGAATGGAAAATTACATTTCTGAACCAAGTAAAGTAGTTGCAGATATGCAATGTGCAATTTTGGGATGCTGATATCCTGATATTGGTTTGAGCCACCATTGTGCCACTTCGGTGATTGCGTGACATTTGAGACATCATATGTATATATTTTTGGATTATGCTAACTGGATATTCTATGTTGTGCAAGTTTAGGCTTCAGTTTACTAGTAGTTCTCCCTACCTGCAGTATTACATTTGTTTAAGTTAATACATGTGTCTGACTATAAATTGATAAATATTTGTTGAAAACTGAAATCTAGGTCGGGGATGAAGTTTTCCTTAAAAGCATTCTAAACTCAACCGAGACTGTAGCAAAAGGATGGGTGAGGAGCTTGAACCCAAATGATGTAGTTGGTGGTACAGAGATTGGACGAGGATGGTGTGAGGTAAACGTTCAAGTACCAACAAAAAGAGATGAAATGTTGGTGAGACCATATGGGTTATTTGCCACAATTGCAGACTGTGTTGGTGCAACCATAGCATGGCCTTGTCCCTTTATCTCGGTATGTCTTTGTTAAACTTGTGATACCAATAATTTTAATAACATGGAGCTTAATGTTTACACATGGATAACATGGAGCTTAATGCTTACACATGGATGTGTATTTGTAGGTGGTCCGTGAGGATTGAGAAAGGATGCATGATGACCCCAGACTAAGCTTCTTGTTAATTTAATTTCTTGTTTAATGTTACAAGACTTTATGTTGAATAATGTCTAAACCTTATTTATGTTTAGTGCTTTTGTTATGACAATTGCTTATTTGAAATACAATTTTGTTTTATTCATTTAATAATTAGTTGATGTTTTATTCATATCGTAAAATAGAGTGTGCATGCTGAAAATAGCGTCCTATCATATGACTTGTTAGGACTTTGAAATTGTCCTATTAAACATATTAAGCGTCCTAACAATAAACTTTTAAGGACGTTTAACATTGTAAAAGTGTCCTAATATGTTGTTATTAGGACGTTATTTAGGTTGTTAATAGACATTTTATACGACCAAAAAATTGGTTTCATAATCTTCTTTGAGATATTAGAACTCTATTCTTGGTGCTAAAGTAGCTATAATGTTATATGATAAGCGTCCTAACAATTATCTTTTAAGTACGCTTGTATGTGTATCAAAAGATTAAAATTAGGTAACCACATGTTAGAACATTGTAAAAGTGTCATAATATGTTGTTATTAGGACGTTATTTGGTTGTTCATAGACATATTATGCGACCATAAATTTGGTTTCATAATCGTATTTGGGATATTAGGACCCTTTTCTTGGTGTTAAAGTAACTATAATGTTATATGATAACCGTCCTAAGAATTAACATTTAAGGACGATTGTATGTGTATCAAAAGATTGAAAGTAGGTTACCACATGTTAGAACATTGTAAAAGTGTCCTAATATGTTTTTATTAGGACGTTATTTGGGTTGTTTATAGACCTATTATGCGACCATAAAATTGGTATCATAATCTTATTTGAGTTATTAGGACCCTTTTCTTGGTTGCTAAAATAGTTATGATGTTGCATCATATGCGTCCTAACAAACTTTTAAGGACCATTTTATGTGTGTCAAAAGATTAAAAGTAGGTAAGCACATGTCAAAACATTGTAAAAGTGTCCAAATATGGTTTTATTAGGACGCTATTTGGGTTGTTCATAGACATATAATACGACCATAAAATTGGTTTCATAAGGTATTTGAGATATTAGGACGCTTGTGACCTATTACAACCGCCTTACATACATCCCTTTCATCCTTGGTCCTATCAAATGAAAGGTCCTATAAAGTACCATTTTAGGATGCTTACGGGGGTCCTAAAAAGCCACTTTTCTTGTAGTGACGTATTACATAACGGATTTGGAAAAATACCTTGATCGTATATATCCGAAAAGGGACAAAGACAAAAGATATAGTCACGATCGCCAAGCCATGCGTATCACAAAACCTTCAAACTAAACGCCGATTGAAACCCTTTCTTCAAAAAAAAATCCTAAACGTACCTCTGATTATCAAGACCAAAGATGGATCGACTGCTGTTGGCTTATGTTAGAGAATTTTGTTTATTTTTTTCCAAGCCTTTAGAATGGTTGAAAATGGAAGAGTGATATTGTGCAACAAGAAAACGAGTAAGAGATATGGAAAGGTCAAAATTTATATAATTGATTGCTTCCCTAATGGTTGACAGAGATAAATATCAACCGAAAATCATGGAGAGATTTGAGTGTGATATAGCTTCTATATTTTAAAATAAGGGTGTGAGTGCACAAGTGACACAATCAGTCCATATGATTTCAAATAGGAAGGTGCTAATTTCATGGGATTGATTTGGGAAACAAGTCAATCACGAATGTAGTCATAATAACAGGCCTTATACGTTTGTGACAAAATATAATATTCGGCTATAGTGACTTAGAAAACGTGACCTATGTTAAGGCGTGTACAAATTTATTTTAATGACAATTTTATTATTCGAATAATATATGTTTCTTGTCTAAATATTTAAGTTTAAGTACTTAGGTTACATGTTCATATCATATAGTTTCGAGTCATAACATAATATATAACTCAAGTTTTAATTCATATCGTATTTTATAAGTTCTTAAATTTCAAAATTCAAGGGTATTTTGGTCATTTTGCAGGTTCTTAAATTTTGGGTTTTACACCCCCTACCCCCACTCCCAAAAAAAATAATAAATAATAAAATCACCTCCACCGGATTTTAATTGCACCACTAAAAGACAAAAAAAGGAGCGTCCGACACGTCAGACGGTACCCATAAATATTCAAGGGTACTGTGGTACCGTCTGGACGTTACCAACTCCTTTTTGTTGCCTATAAATTGTGGACTGTTTTACACATTTTTCTCACCTCTTTGCACACATTTTTCTATTTATTTTCATTAGCTTATAATCTAATTTCTTTGATATTATCTTGCTTGTAATCATTCTAAAGTGATCCAAACATCCTTACATATTAAGTGCAAGAGAAGAACACACGTAATCGTCAAGACACGAAGTGTTATAGTGTAGTTAGTGCATTCGCACCGTTGGTTACTTTCTTGTTGTATTTTAGTGTACATCAAGTTCATAATCTCCAATCTTGTGTAGTTGTTAGATTGTGTAGATCATGTTATTGATATAGATTTTAGTTGCTATTGTGATGAATTTTGATAGTTAACTTCAAATGATAATGGTGAGCTCATAAGTCCATTCCGATGATTAAAAACCCCGCGAGTCAAGCGGGGCATATTAAGTTGTTACGTCAAAATGATAAATTAATTTAAAATCCTTTTTGTATTTATTTGGTAAAATCAAATGAATGAGGATCTAAGAAAAAACGTACAAATAAAAACATGAAGTTATATTTTTACAAGAAAGTAAAATTTTCATCTTAAATAAGAAATATAAGACAATAACGACCTTTTCTCTATTAGTGCCCATAAATCTAGCCGCTTAAGCTACGCTAACATTATTGTTGCTATTTTCACATTTGTATTTTTCTAATGCTAATCAACAAATATTCCTTTTGTTGGTATGGAGAAGCAACTCACTCAACTTTTACTCATATAATTTGTATAGTAGTAACGCAAATTTTATTGAACATTAGAATGCAAAAAAAGGTTGTGAGCATCTATTCAAGAAAGACTTTTCATGTCCTTTGCAAAGTAGAAAGTCTAAATAACTCGCATGCACCTCTTTAACTTACAAATCTATTGGATCTACTAATAAGTATGTAAAAGCTCTACTACTTGGCGGGATCAAACGAACTAAACGTCATTTACTATCAATTTTGTTTTAGCATGTTGTCTTGCATAAAATATCGAAAAAGAGAGAAAAAAAACGTAAGTTATGTGTAGTATAAACTGTTTGTTTTTCGTTTGAAAAAGTTTTATTCTTATTAGATTTGAAATAACATGTTTTGCGTTACGATGATGAAAGTCACTCATGGATTTTATACATTGATGAAGCGAAAAGTGTACCGCTTTTAGGGGGTCATTTAAGCCCTAAATCGTATTTATTTGATCAAATATTGCCCTAAATCGTTCCTTTTGTCATTTTAGGTACTTTGGAGAAGAAATCTGGAAAATGAAGCATTTTGGACGTTTTTGGAGCATAAAAGTGAAGAAAACGACAAAGTCTCCAAAGCTGCTGGAAAAGTACACGTGACGGCGTCAAGGATTGCTCCTGACGGCGTCACGGCTTGGCAAAAGAGGTGGATATGACAAATACACGTGACGCGCCAGAAAGTTTTACAATGGAAGTCTGACGGCGTCACCCTTTAAGGTGATCAAGGCCGTCACGGTTTAAGTTAAAGAGAGACGGCGTCAAGCACAATTGTGACGGCGTCAACTCTTGACGCGCCAGAGTGGATTTTGGAGGATTAAAGAGGGACGGCGTCAGGAAGACCATCCGGGAACCCTAGCCGCGGCGAGGTGACGGCGTCACCTCCTACAACGTGACGCCGTCAGCCCCTAAATTCTATATATAGTTTTGCAATTTTTAGTCATTAGTGTGCAACTTTGTGAGGAGAAACCCTAATACGATTTTTGTGCCATTTTTAAGGGTTTTATACCCTTGGATCTCCCATGTTCAATTGAAGATAAGTAATCAATTAATCATTCAATATGTCTATGTGTTGTTTGATTATATCTTGTTCTTGTCTTTTATTTAACATGCTAGGCTAGATTTATCTTGTGTTTGCTTAGATCTAATGAAACCTAACTATTGATTATTGGTTGTTGGTGTGTTATTAATTGTATTGGATGATTGTTTATCGATGTTAGGCTTAAGAAAACTGGCTAACCTCCTATACGGTAACTTGCTTGAACGTCTTAAGAAACATGAACCAATGCGTACTAAGGTTATTATGGTTGTATTTAATGCATGAGCGAATTCTAGTGATCCCATGTTAGGAGCTTCTTAGCCGGCTCGACATAGGAGTGAAGTAGGAGCTTGTAGAGTTGGGGAAGTACGTACGCCACCCCCACGATTGGTATTAAGGAATACACCCGTCATCCACGCAATTAATACACACTAATCAACCGGTAAAAAATAGTTAGGGAGTAAGGAAATCTAAGTAAACACATTTCTCTCCATATAAGTTCCACAACCTTTTCATTTTCAGTTATTTTATTTTATTTGCAATTGTAGTTATTTGGGTTAGTTGACTAGCAACTAATTCCGCCCACTCCTTCAAACCCGAGATTTTACTTGCTTTCATAAAAATATAAAAATACAAAAAGAATCTTCCCTCACCCTTAGACCTATTAGAGTAGTTTTTCAATCCTAACGACACTATTCCCCTAGAGAACGATCAATCCCCCGGTACTTGCCTCTACACTATACTACATCGGTCAGGTACACTGCCTGGTGGGGATTGCAAGCCTCTTGAGATCCCTCGAGAGGTAAAACCTGTTGTAAGGTCGCAAAACCACGCATCATACATTTTTCTTGAAACAGTTCTACTCACAAGAAGTTACTTAAAATGAACTTCATTTATTCATTCGAGTACTCCAGATCAAAACTGAGAATAATAACTAAATAGTCCACTGCCATTTATTTTGGGAAATTCTTTATTTGCTTATTCATTGATTAAGCAATGGTTTGTTATAATAGGCCATTGTACTCTGCTTAAATTCAATAAGGCTCCAATATCTTTAGAAGATATAAATTGAATTAATATTGAGACAAACTTTTATAAATATATAAGCTTTTTAATACTTGGTTATAATTTTTTAGGACTCGAACATCAGTTGACAAAAGAAAACTACGTAAGTTATGTGTAGTATAAACTATGTGTTTGAAATAACGAGCTGGGAAACCCGCGCGTTGCTGCGGGAATGCGGTGCTAAGTCTTGTTTGAAAGTTAGTTATTAAGGACTAAATTTTAAAAAGATTGATAAACCAAATGAACATTTTTGAAAATGGAGTAAATTTGAAAAAGATCGATAAACCAAAGGACTATTTTTTAAAATTAATTCTGGAAATAATATGGTTTTTGTACGTAAAAAGTCCCTAAAAATATGTAACTGAACTTTGTAAACGTTGACATTTGTTTGATTTTAAGTACAAAACGGTCTTTGTCGTTAGTCGGGCATCACGGAATTAGTCCCTAGACCACTATTTCGGTTAGTTTGACCGTTTTTCTCACATTTTCGTTCGTTTTCTTATGTTTTCATACGTTTTCGCCCATTTTCTTAACTTTTTAGATATTAAGGCTCCAATATCTTTAGAAGATATAAATTGAATTAATATTGAGACAAACTTTTATAAATATATAAGCTTTTTAATACTTGGTTATAATTTTTTAGGACTCGAACATCAGTTGACAAAAGAAAACTACGTAAGTTATGTGTAGTATAAACTATGTGTTTGAAATAACGAGCTGGGAAACCCGCGCGTTGCCGCGGGAATGCGGTGCTAAGTCTTGTTTGAAAGTTAGTTATTAAGGACTAAATTTTAAAAAGATTGATAAACCAAATGAACATTTTTGAAAATGGAGTAAATTTGAAAAAGATCGATAAACCAAAGGACTATTTTTTAAAATTAATTCTGGAAATAATATGGTTTTTGTACGTAAAAAGTCCCTAAAAATATGTAACTGAACTTTGTAAACGTTGACATTTGTTTGATTTTAAGTACAAAACGGTCTTTGTCGTTAGTCGGGCATCACGGAATTAGTCCCTAGACCACTATTTCGGTTAGTTTGACCGTTTTTCTCACATTTTCGTTCGTTTTCTTATGTTTTCATACGTTTTCGCCCATTTTCTTAACTTTTTAGACATTAAGTGACCTTTTTCGAAATTAATTTTTTTAGAAAAATTAATTTTTTTTTTAGAAAAATTAATTTTTTTTTTCGAAATTAATTTTTTTAGAAAAAAAAAATTTTTTCTAAAAAAATTAATTTCGAAAAAAAAAAAATTTCTAAAAAAAATTTAATTCTGGAAATAATATGTTTTTTTACGTAAAAAGACCCTAAAGTTCTCAGCACGTTGCATCGTTAGTCCCCGAAGGACCTACCTTGCAAAGACATTTTCACCTTAGGGGCTAAACTGCACATGACACTGTTCATTCAACTGTAGCACCACTGTAGCATGAACAATGTTTTGCTACAATAAAAAACTGCCAAATAAATATATTAGATAATATGTTTTACGTTACTATGATGAAAGTCGCTCATGCATTTTATACCTTTTTCATCAAACAATTATGTTTAGAAAAAGTTAGTTAAATGAACTTCATTTATTCGGTCGAGTATCACTTATCAAAACTAAGCATAGTAACTAAATACACATAACCCTTGCAAAGCTGATGATACTTTACGGTGAACAAAGCCCGTGCATCGCAAGAAATCCTTTAGTACAAAAGAGACTATCATGGTAAAGTGGTAACCTTTAATATCCTTTAGTAGAGTATCAGCATGGAAGGATGATCAAATCGAGGAACCTCAAAGCTGAGAACCGCTAAGTAAGCAAATCAAACGTGCACTTACTACTTACAACCACGTGTACTATTGGTCAAACACATTTTTGAGTATTACAACCACGTGTACTATTGGTCAAACACATTTTTGAGTATCTTTCATATGAAACATTTCTATTTGTAAACTTAATAAAGCGAATTTTTTAGTTTAACACTTTAAGTTTCGCGACTAATGTTAACACAGCTAAGTAATCGTTGACAGACTAATGCTACTTCATGGTAATCGAAGCCCGTGTATCGCATGGGCCATGCTATCTCGTAACTACTAACAAATAACATTTGTACATGGCATAAAAGAAAATATTAATGCTAATCTATAACTACTAACAAATAATAATAATTGAGATAGAAGAAACAAGTTAATGGAAAGTCTAAAGGATAAGGGAAAGGCTAAAAGGAACGTAAGACATTGAAGTGTCATTACAACTTAACATTAATGGCCTAAAAGCTAAAAGAAACATTTAAACAAATGTAAACTATCGTGTATTTGTTAAGTTGTATAGATGACGTTAGAATTGTGTAATTGGTAGTATTCATTAAGACTTGACATTAATGCTATGAGATTGAATCTTTATATATATATATATATATATATATATATATATATATATATATATATATATATATATATATATATATATATATATATATATATATATATTATATATATATATATATATATATATGAGCCTAAGCATGCTGCATGAAAATGCCACATCATCGAACCTAATTCCACCTCAATGCTATGTCATTGCCACCTCAATGCCACTTGGCACTTCCCACCTTGCACGAAATTTATTAAAAAAATTTGACGTTGCATAGATTCGAACCATGGTCACTATCCCCACAACCAACACTCCAACCACTGGAGCAACTATGTTTTTGTGATAGAGATTGAAAAACAAATATGTCATGTTTCAATTGTATCAACCCTTCCATAATTCACTCACTAACTAATCACAATTAACTCTTCTTATCTGTTTCAATCTAAAATCACGGATGATTTCAAAATCAAAATATGAAACCGAATATTATCTCCCTAAAACACTATGCATAATACATCACACCCCTTAATTATCTCCCTAAAATATCTGCTATTCTAATTGAAACCGATTATTACATTCCATAATTCACATACTGATTTTAAATTATTGATTATGATCCATTTTGAATTTCAAATTCATATAACAAAAATCACGGATTTTTTTAAACTCAAAATTTTTTCCAAAACCCTAATGTTTATCTATAAAGGCAGTAGGTTCACCTATTTGTTAACATCACATTTATCAATCGACCTATATCTTTCATATTACAAAATCAGTCATGAATAGGTTTTCAGGAAAAAAAATTGGTAACAATGGATACCAGAAATCACCATCAGCACTAGGTAGCAGTTTCAGAAAGAGTGGAGGTTTTGGAGGTTCAAAGGGTTTTGGTGGTGCTGGTGGTTCCGGTGGATCAGGAGGTAAATAATTTTGTTGATACATTCTTAATAATGTTGTTGATACTAATATGATGTTTGTATATGCAATTGTGTTTTTTAATATTTCTTTTTAGGCTGATTGATGTTTTGTTCTTACCAAAGGTATTTGCTTCCAACTCCTATTATGCTGTGTTGGTTGCAAATTCGTATGAATGCTATTTGTTCTTACCAATCTTATTTGCTGATTGATGTTTTGTGTTGGTTGCAAATTCGTATAATACAATCTATTTATGAATGTTCTTTCTTTGTTTCTAAATCATTATACAAATACTTTCCTATCCTTATATGCTGTGTTGTATTCTTTAAGTTGCATTCTGAATGTACAAAAGAATCAAGGATCTTTACATATGTTCCTTTGGCACATTCGATCAAAAACCAAAAGGGTTAATATATGCCGTAAAATTTTTGAACTGCTGCAATTTTGTACGTGTGTGATGGTTTGGACATTAGAGTAGTATAAGTGTTATTTTTGTAACTGAATGTTATCAATGATCTTTACATATGTTGCTGTGGCACATTGGATAAAAAAAATAAAGGTTTAATGTATGCAGTCAAATTTTTGTACGTCTGCAATTGTTTATGTTTGTGATGTTTTGGACATTAGATTAGTAGAAGTTTTAGTTTTGTAACTAAATGTTATCAAGGATCATCACATATGTTTCTTTCGCACACTGAATGTTATACTGGTATTTACGATTTCAGAATTTTAAATACAAATACTTGCAAATCCTTTTATGCTGTGGTTTTTCATTATTATACGATTATAATTGTAGTTTCATTTGTGTATATCAGGTAATGGTTTTGGTGGTGCTGGTGCTTCCGGTGGATCAGGAGGTTAGTCATTTCTTCCATACATTATTAATAATTTATTGCTACTCATATGATGTTCTTATATTCATCCATAAGCTGATCTATGTTTTCTTTCAACTCCTTATTTATATTCATTTGTATCTTGTTTATTATAAAACAATGTATTTAGGAATTTTTTTAAATGCTTATATATGGTTTAATAAGTGTTGTATTTATGAATGTTTTTTGCTTGCAAATCCTTATATTTACATGTTGTGTTTTTTTCATTATTATACGAGTATAATTGTAGTTTAATTTTTATATATCAGGTAATGGTCAGGATAAAAAAATCACACCTCTTAAAGAAGTGAATCCTATGTTGGATGACATAGCAGTTCTAGCCAGATGTATCTCAATTTGGCATTCGCATAGATTGAATGCTGAAAATGATCCATACAGCCTTGATCTTGTGCTGCAAGATGTCGAGGTATCTTCACTAACCTTTTTTCTATGTATACAATACCTTATTAATACAGTTTTATGGAACACATAATTTGTCCAATGCAGAACACTAGGATCCAGGTCTACATAAAGAAAGAATTCATGTTTCGGTTCGAGCCACTGTTTGAGGAGGGCCAATGTTACATAATATCAAACTTTGGGATAGCTGAGAATGGGGGAAAGCTTCATTTGTTGCTGCATAGGTTCAAATTAAGTTTTTACAAGACAACCATTGTGACACGTATTGAACCTTTTGACAACAACACACATGGTTTTATTCTAGAACCATTTGATCATTTGGGTGATCCTGAACATTACCAATACTATGATAACGATGCAGTTGGTACGTACTCGATCCATTTTGATCAATAACATTTCAATAACATTTATATGTTCTGTCACTTATATGCAACCAATATTTTTTTACACAGATGTCATTGGCTCAGTGGTTGGTATCGAGGAAATTGTTCCTGTTATTTCTGCAGGTGGGAAAAAGGTCTGTAGGACAGTTGTCATTGAGGACGCGGAGTAAGTATAAATAAACGAATTATCTATAATATATATTTTTACCCAAGTCATGTTAATGATTTTAGTATTTATTTATAACCTATTGTATGTATGTTATTGATGCGTGGTTTTGCGACCTTACAACAGGTTTTACCTCTCGAGGGATCTCAAGAGGCTTACAACCCCACCAAGCAGTGTACCTGACCGATGTAGTATAGTGTAGTGGTAAGTACGGGGGATTGATCGTTCTCCACAGGGAATAGTGTCGTTAGGATTGAAAAACTACTCTAATAGGTCTAAGGGTGAGAGAAGATTGCCTCAAATGATGATAGGACTTGTGGGGTACTTGGTGGGCTTATGTTACTTACCTCATCATTCCCTATGTCAAGATCACCTATATCCTCATCAATTGTTTTCTTAGGTAGTGATGATAACAAACCTAGCGCTTCATCCAACTTATGGTTTATTGCTTCGGCTCTATCCATAATTCCTTGGCAAACTAGGTTGCTTTGCTCATACGAATCCACCAATTTGTTCCACTTATGGGTCATGGTTAGGAAGCTTTCCTCAAAATTCATCCAAAGGGTCTAACTAAAAGGAATTGATCCAGATAATGCTTGTCTAATAGAAATCTCACATGCATAGAATTCATTAAACCCATTTAACCTTACCCCTAACTCCTTTTGGAAATCACAAAGATCACACAAAAATTCATAGGAATGATAGGAAACAAATCTTTTGGTGAAATATAATTGTTCATCTATTGTCAATGATCTAAATGGAATTTCATCCATCATAGTGACAAATGAAAATGGTTTTACAAACAAAGGGCACATAGAAAAAGATAGACTAAAGAAATCCTAGAAAAATAAAATAAAAATCCCACTAGAAAGGAATCTAGTGAGTAGACCTAATAAAATAAAAATTCAACCTAAACAATAACTATTCCCCGGCAGCGGCGCCAAAAACTTGATGCGTGGTTTTGCGACCTTACAACAGGTTTTACCTCTCGAGGGATCTCAAGAGGCTTACAACCCCACCAAGCAGTGTACCTGACCGATGTAGTATAGTGTAGTGGTAAGTACGGGGGATTGATCGTTCTCCACAGGGAATAGTGTCGTTAGGATTGAAAAACTACTCTAATAGGTCTAAGGGTGAGAGAAGATTCTTTTTTGTGTTTTTATAATTTTATGAAAGCAAGTAAAATCTCGGGTTTGAAAGAGTGGGCGGAATTAGTTGCTAGTCAACTAACCCAAGTAACTACGAATGCAAATAAAATAAAATAACTAAAAATGAAAAGGTGGTAAAACTTATATGGAGAGGAATGTGTTTACTTAGATTTCCTTACTCCCTAACTATCTTTTACCGGTTGATTAGTGTGTATTAATCGCGTGGATGACGGGTGTATTCCTTAATACCAATCGTGGGGTGGCGTACGTACTTCCCCAACTCTACAAGCTCCTACTTCACTCCTATGTCGAGCCGGCTAAGAAGCTCCTAACATAGGATCACTAGAATTCACTCATGCATTAAATACAACCATAAAAACCTTAGTACGCATTGGTTCATGTTTCTTAAGACGTTCAAGCAAGTTACCGTATAGGAAGTTAGCCAGTTTTCTTAAGCCTAACATCGATGAACAATCATCCAATACAATTAATAACACACTAATAATCAATAATCAATAGTTAGGTTTCATTAGATCTAAGCAAACACAAAGAAAACCTAGCCTAGCATGTTAAACAAAAGACAAGAACAAGATAGAATCAAACAACACATAGACATATTGAATGATTAATTGATAACTTATCTTCAATGTAACGTGGAAGATCTCAAGGCAAAAAGCCTTGAAAAAGCTGCTAAAATCGTCTTAGGGTTTCCTCCCAAAAGGTTACACACAAAGTTCCACACTAATGACAAAAAATTGCAAAACTATATATAGAGTTTAAGGGCTGACGGCGTCACGTTATAGATCCTGACGCCGTCACCTCGCCGCTTTTAGGGTTCCCGGATGGCCTTCCTGACGCCGTCCCTCTTTAGTGCTCCAAAATCCGCTCTGGCTTATCAAGGGGTGACGCCGTCAGAATTGAGCTTGACGCCGTCCCTCTTTAGTTCAAACCGTGACGACCTTGATCACTTCAAAGGGTGACGCCGTCAGATTTTTCATGCAAAATTCTCTGGCTTATCATGAGTAATTTTCATATCCACCACTTTTGCCAAGCCATGACGCCGTCTGGGGAAATTCCTGACGCCGTCAAAGGTACTTTTCAGCGTAATTTTGAGACTTTGCCGTTTTCTTCACTTTTATGCTCCAAAAACGTCCAAAATGCTTCCTTTTCCAGATTTTTTTCTCCAAAGTACCTAAAATGACAAAAGGAACGATTTAGGGCAATATTTGATCAAATAAATACGATTTAGGGCTTAAATGACCCCCTAAAAGCGGTACACTTTTCGCTTCATCAAATACCCTTACACTTGAGATTTGCTTGTCCTCAAGCAAATGCGCTTTTATTCTAATCAAAATACAAGTTGGGGGTCATTTAATGCTAATATAAAAGTAATTACAACAAATAGTCGTTCCACTTTAATCATAATAAGCACGGAGATTATACACTAGCACCTCACAAGTAGTGTTTAGATACTCACATCTCTCAAGTGTCATCAAAATAAATCTCATAAATGAAAACGGATAATATCTCTCACTACCTGTCATAGCAATTAGATTACCATAGGCTTGGGAAAGGATCGAAAACCTCCTCCACTAGGCGTAAGCACCTAAGATAAACTATCAAAGAGGGCTTTTAGACGGGTTATAACGTTAGGTGTAGGGATATGATAAACACGATTTTGTTGGATAAGGGATATTTTACTGGTGGCGAGTTAAAGATCTTGATTAATTACATGTACTATACAATGTTGCTAAGCCAAGACTCGACTCAATCTTAAGCTAAAAACAAAATCAAAAACATAAAATAAACATAAAATGAAACGGGATGGTAGTCCGTATGTTTTTTCTATTTTTCTTTTTCTCAATTTTTTTTTTTTTTATTTTTCTTGATTTTTTTTTTTTTTTTTTTTTTTTTTTTTTTTTTGCATACACTTTTGCCCTACCATCCAAAATAATACATCATAGGGGCGTTGCATTCCCCTTACACTTGAACTTTGACATAACTTTACAAATACTATTCTAATGACTCGAATTAAGATAATGAAAAAAATTGGAGTACTTTTAAAATATTTAGCACATATGGGGGTAATAATGTTGTTCTTCCCCATTACTCCATTACACTAGTACTTTACCCATGAGTCCCAATCGTCCCAAAACAATATGTACAAGGATATGACTCGACTTAGCAACTATGTAATCAACTAGATAATTAACTTGGGTTTAAACAAATGTTGTCACAATAATGCACTAAAAATGAGTGCATACAAGGTAGGCTAAGGCGATTTGGGTGTACATTTTAGTGGGGTGTAACAAATTCTTCCTTTAAGTAAAATGCTTAAAGGTCGAAACGAACAGATAGGCTCTGAGGGGTGTACTAGGGGTATCGTGTACTAAAAATAAATACAACGCAAAGGGTGTGGGAGAATTACTTGACCAATGTAGCCAAAGTAATTATAACAAAAACACAGGTGTAAAACAATGGGTTAATCCTAATGCCTCTTATCATGTAGTAAATCTAACTACACGAATGTAGTCTCACTTGTGGCCTCGGAATGGTCCTAACGCAAGTTCTAGAATCTAAGTGCTACCGGTACACACATCATAGCATAAATGCTTTTCCTACCAATTCTAGGGGCGAACCTCACATATTTGGGGGTGGAAAATTTTTTAGTGGTACGGTTTTTTGTGCTAGTCATATAACTCCTATCCATGAGATGCTCATTAAGATCAAAGTTTCACTCCTAAATGTTGTAAAAAATTTTAAATTTGGCACTAAAATTACCCTAACAGGTGTTTCTCTCAGTTTTATTACACATCTACTATTAAACAAACAAAAATCAAGTGCAATTGTATTCTCTAAAGTATCGTACTTTTACCCCCCTTACACTTAAGATGAACATTGTCCCCAATGTTCAAATAACAAAATATAAAAGTATAAAGTAAAAGAATGAAATCAAATACTCCCCTGATTCGCTCGGTGGATAATTGTGGCAACATGGTTAGATCTTCTTCCAAGAGAATGTAGAAGCTTTACGACTAATGCATCGCCAAAAGCTTGATCCAACAAACATTTCCTTGTCCAAAATAACCTGTTAAACCTGAGAAAACAAACACGAAAACCTGCATAACATCGGCGGGATAAATTCTATATATAAGGATATAATGCTTGTGGAATGATAATTTTGCAGATTCCTGGAGTTTATAAGTTATAGATTTAATAAAAAAAATTTATGAAAACAAAACTTTCAAAAATTTCAGAAGATTAAAACCTGACGCCGTCAGGTTGTAAGGCCTGACGCCGTCAGAAATGATCTGACAGAATTCTCATGTTAAGTTTCCGGAAAAATTTTGGAAAAACCTATACCTTACTTCCTGGAATTCCTGCAAAACATCATCATGACTCGATACAAGCATTTGACTCAAACAAATACTAATATGTATGTTAATTTATTATTGTTATGATTCATGTTCATTTGTTCTAATAAACCGATTTGGATTTCCCTTACACTTATCTTTTGCAAAATACCTTTATATGTAGTTAAGACGAAGTTAAAAACAAGATAAAGCATTTTCACAATTTAGTTTCGAACATGAATCAATAATAATAAAAATTAAACATACATACGGAAACAAATAAAATCAAACAAACAAACAAATAAACACACAAAGCAAATAAAGCTTGGGTTGCCTCCCAAGAAGCGCTTGTTTTTGTTCGAGTCACGAGCCTGACTCTGCCCTTATTTAACGGATAAAGGAGAGGTTTTCCCTACACCTAGGGTTAAGTGCGGGTGATAGTAGCGATACACACCAGCTCGGTAGGAGTATGCCACGTGAGGAAAGATTGGTGGATGAATTATATGCTCAAAGGGGTGTGCTCCTTTCATCATAACCTTACCTAGTTCACTTTGGTCAATGGGTGAGTTAAAGTGTTCTCCTAAAAAGGGATCATTTTCTAACAACTTCGAGAGACTCCTAATTGGGAATCCATCTTGACCCAATAGACCCGGTTTAAACCCATAATGTTTCTTGTGATCAATCATGAATGGGTGATGTAGACATGTAAGGTCATTTTTCACTCCTATATTGTCTTCTTCACTACAAGGCTTAATGTCTACTACCTTAAACTTAAGACTACTCGGACTATATGTTTTGATGGGTGGATCGGGACCTAATTCAATTTCTAAATTTTCATCCAAGGATGGAAGATTAGGTAACGGTTTTGGTTGAGGCTCCGGCTCATCAAAACTAGGAACTTCCATAGGACTAAAAGAAAGGTTGTGATCACTAAAAGCATTCAAACCTATTTCTTCTAGTTGTGTTTGGTCCAAGGGCTCTACCTCTATTGGGGTTCCTATAGTCTCCTCAACTTCTTTCGGGTAAGTCACGGGCGGTGTGTGTGCCTCAAATGATGATAGGACTTGTGGGGTACTTGGTGGGCTTATGTTACTTACCTCATCATTCCCTATGTCAAGATCACCTATATCCTCATCAATTGTTTTCTTAGGTAGTGATGATAACAAACCTAGCGCTTCATCCAACTTATGGTTTATTGCTTCGGCTCTATCCATAATTCCTTGGCAAACTAGGTTGCTTTGCTCATACGAATCCACCAATTTGTTCCACTTATGGGTCATGGTTAGGAAGCTTTCCTCAAAATTCATCCAAAGGGTCTAACTAAAAGGAATTGATCCAGATAATGCTTGTCTAATAGAAATCTCACATGCATAGAATTCATTAAACCCATTTAACCTTACCCCTAACTCCTTTTGGAAATCACAAAGATCACACAAAAATTCATAGGAATGATAGGAAACAAATCTTTTGGTGAAATATAATTGTTCATCTATTGTCAATGATCTAAATGGAATTTCATCCATCATAGTGACAAATGAAAATGGTTTTACAAACAAAGGGCACATAGAAAAAGATAGACTAAAGAAATCCTAGAAAAATAAAATAAAAATCCCACTAGAAAGGAATCTAGTGAGTAGACCTAATAAAATAAAAATTCAACCTAAACAATAACTATTCCCCGGCAGCGGCGCCAAAAACTTGATGCGTGGTTTTGCGACCTTACAACAGGTTTTACCTCTCGAGGGATCTCAAGAGGCTTACAACCCCACCAAGCAGTGTACCTGACCGATGTAGTATAGTGTAGTGGTAAGTACGGGGGATTGATCGTTCTCCACAGGGAATAGTGTCGTTAGGATTGAAAAACTACTCTAATAGGTCTAAGGGTGAGAGAAGATTCTTTTTTGTGTTTTTATAATTTTATGAAAGCAAGTAAAATCTCGGGTTTGAAAGAGTGGGCGGAATTAGTTGCTAGTCAACTAACCCAAGTAACTACGAATGCAAATAAAATAAAATAACTAAAAATGAAAAGGTGGTAAAACTTATATGGAGAGGAATGTGTTTACTTAGATTTCCTTACTCCCTAACTATCTTTTATCGGTTGATTAGTGTGTATTAATCGCGTGGATGACGGGTGTATTCCTTAATACCAATCGTGGGGTGGCGTACGTACTTCCCCAACTCTACAAGCTCCTACTTCACTCCTATGTCGAGCCGGCTAAGAAGCTCCTAACATGGGATCACTAGAATTCGCTCATGCATTAAATACAACCATAAAAACCTTAGTACGCATTGGTTCATGTTTCTTAAGACGTTCAAGCAAGTTACCGTATAGGAAGTTAGGCAGTTTTCTTAAGCCTAACATCGATGAACAATCATCCAATACAATTAATAACACACTAATAATCAATAATCAATAGTTAGGTTTCATTAGATCTAAGCAAACACAAAGAAAACCTAGCCTAGCATGTTAAACAAAAGACAAGAACAAGATAGAATCAAACAACACATAGACATATTGAATGATTAATTGATAACTTATCTTCAATGTAACGTGGAAGATCTCAAGGCAAAAAGCCTTGAAAAAGCTGCTAAAATCGTCTTAGGGTTTCCTCCCAAAAGGTTACACACAAAGTTCCACACTAATGACAAAAAATTGCAAAACTATATATAGAGTTTAAGGGCTGACGGCGTCACGTTATAGATCCTGACGCCGTCACCTCGCCGCTTTTAGGGTTCCCGGATGGCCTTCCTGACGCCGTCCCTCTTTAGTGCTCCAAAATCCGCTCTGGCTTATCAAGGGGTGACGCCGTCAGAATTGAGCTTGACGCCGTCCCTCTTTAGTTCAAACCGTGACGACCTTGATCACTTCAAAGGGTGACGCCGTCAGATTTTTCATGCAAAATTCTCTGGCTTATCATGAGTAATTTTCATATCCACCACTTTTGCCAAGCCATGACGCCGTCTGGGGAAATTCCTGACGCCGTCAAAGGTACTTTTCAGCGTAATTTTGAGACTTTGCCGTTTTCTTCACTTTTATGCTCCAAAAACGTCCAAAATGCTTCTTTTTCCAGATTTCTTCTCCAAAGTACCTAAAATGACAAAAGGAACGATTTAGGGCAATATTTGATCAAATAAATACGATCTAGGGCTTAAATGACCCCCTAAAAGCGGTACACTTTTTGCTTCATCAGTTATACAGGGCAAATTGTTTGAACCTCACTTTCTGGGACAAATGGGCGACCATGTGGGACCAGTATGCTAACAAGCGTGACGCCATTGATCATCTGGTGTGTTAGGAATATAAATATTCAGTTGAAGACTCGGTCACCCCGAGTACTTAATAGCTCGTAGGTTTATTAGTAATATTAGCAGTAGATTAGTTAGTATTAATATTGTGGAGTGGGTCGGGTCTTTTACCCATTGTCAGCTCGCTTCACAGCCCACTAAGGGCACCCTATGTAGTAGTATATAAAGCCCTCTCCACCAAAGGAGAGGGTTGGACCTTTCACACATATTAATCTTACAATTTCACTTTCTCTCTCTAAGGTTCCCAACTCTTCTACTTCTCTCTCTAGACTTTCTTCTATTCGATCCATATTTGTGTACCATACTTGTGTTTCTTTGATCGTGAATATACTACAATTGGTATCAAGAGCCATGGTTAGGTTCATGTATGGTTATATTCACGGATTTGTGTAGATTTGGGGTACTTTTGGTTCGAATAGTTAGTTTCTTGAAAATCTATTTTGCGCTTTGTTTAGTTGATAGAAGGTGTTAGATCTTGTACTTTCTAGCTTAGGGATAGTATAGAAGTAGTGTTTGGTGTTTGGAATCATAGTTTTAGGCTTTGTGTGGTAGTTTTTGGCAGATTCGAGGGTTAGTATAAAGGTGTTCTTCGTAGCATTTTGTCCCTCTGTGAAGGTTTCATAGTAGTGATTTGTGTATTGTTGGGTAAGTGAAAGTAGCGATTTGTGGTTTCTCAAAGTTGCGATTTGGCCCATTACCGGATTTGGCAAAAGACGACAAACCGCTAAGAAAGCGACGTGTCTGGCGTTTAGTGTGTTGCGTTTTGACCAAGATAGTGACAGTTCTGTTTTCTTGTGACTTGCGATTTGTGGGTTACGACTAGTGTCTGTCAGGGTAGCGACTTGTTAGACTTGCGACTTGTCTGTCAGGGTAGCGACTTGTTAGGCTTGCGACTTGTCTGTTGCGGTTGCTGTTAGGAATTCTGAGAAATAATAGTTTTCTCATTGCTGCTGGTAGCATAGCTGGTTCCTGCTGGTAGTGTTTGGTTCCTGCTGTAGTTGGTTGCTGTTGGTAGAGTTATTTTGTTTCTGCTGATAGTGTCATTCCTGCGGGTTATTAGTAGTAATAGTTATCCCCTATGTTTAGAATGTTTGTTAGATTTATTTTTAGAAGAGATCATGTATATCTCTTTACACGGTTTGTATGAGCTGTATTAGGGTTTCTTAGTCTATAAAAGAAACCTGCAGCTAGGGTTTATGTAGACATTAAAAAAACATTATCTTTAGTTAATAAACGATCCATAGAGGATCAAATCGTTATTAGTTATTTTCTTCTTTAAACTCTTGTGTTTAGGTTCCACATAAGCACAAGCTTCACCCTTAGAGATTCTCCCAAACTGTTTGTGTTTACATAGACAGTTTACCAAGCTCACTCAAAGATCTATCTATCAGGCACGATCCTACAAAGAAGAGGATAGGGAGAGATCAATTGCCATACGCTAAAAGAGGGTCACGAACTTGTTGCTTAGGCGCAAACCTTTCTAATAAAGGTATGCATCTATCTCCAAGTATGTGTTTGATAATTAAATAGAACATAGAAGAAGTCTAGAAGAAGTCTCGACAACAGGAAATGGGGTGTTTGGATGATGCTTTCTAGCTTATTTGAGAGCTTGTGGAGTTATTTGTGTATGCCTTTTGTGAGTGTTGTTTGAAAATCTAAATTTAAGATTAGCTGTTGTGTGCAAAGAAAGAAAGCAAACTAAGTCAATGTTAATCTTTAAAGCTTTTGATCATGTTTGGTATGATGGGCTAAAGATCTTAATGTATCTTAGGTGTGACGCTATAGAAATCTAGCTATCTTAGAGTTAATTCTCATCTTTTTCTTCTACCATGATCTGTTTTGCATCAACTTCAGTTAGATTAAGATATACTTTCTGAGATCACATGGCTTTGATGACGTTGAATTTATAGGCTATTTCAGGTGATTTTGTTCTTTTTATGGGGATTTGGCTGTTTCAAGGTTAGTTCTACCTATATTTCTCCATGTAAAAATATTTGGAAACATGCCTTATCAGATTAGCATTCACTTTTGGAGTTGGATAACTAATACATAGATATCATATGTAAGCTCATGAATAAACTTTATATTTTTTAAAGTGAAAGGCTATTACACATATGTTTCTTCAATGGACCCTTTTGAAAAATGCATAAGCTAATCAACATAAGGTTAGCCAGACATGCACATTGGTATTGAAGTTGGATAACTAATATCTGTTAGATTGGATGGGATTCTGTCATGAGGATGAGTGTGGACCTGTATTTAGTTTTTTCAACTTAACATAATTTTGTGGGTAAATCTATAATCTGATCAATGTACGTAACTTTTGTAAACAGTTGCAGTTTGGTTTTGGGGGGATGAAATTATAGGTTTTTGTTCTGTCCAACATCAAGTATTTCAAGACTTTTGACCTTGATCTATACCATCCTTAATCAAAAACAGATGTGGACGGTAAATTTGAATTGGTGCATTTGTTATGTGGTCACCATAAAAAAGCATTTTAACAAGAAGCATTTTGTCACCATGTATCCGTGTACTAAATAGTTATTTTATTCCCATTTCAGTGTATATGTTATACATCACATCTTCTGAGAAAGTTGGCATATCTTTTTGTAAATATGAATGGTCAGTGCCTCAGTGGTATTACATAAAATGACCCATTTTGACCTATTTCAATATAAATTGTTCTTTCCGAGTTTTGTTTCAGTATAGAGATTTTTTAAGTTCACCCAATTTTAGCAATTTTTTTGCGTATATTTTTCTATCCAGTTTTAGGGATACACTAGGTTGTGAAGTAGGATTATGTATATAAAATTGGGTGTGGCACACTACTAATGACATTGGTTTATGCTTTGATAACAAAAATTGGTTTATGTTTTGATAACAGAAATGGGCCATCTGTTGTGCTTGGCAACTGAATTTTAGCTAGCCATTTGCGGTTTATTTACTCTATTCTTAGTTCTGAAAATACCTGCTTTGGAGTTGGATTTTTTTCATCGTATAGTACAGATTTCGCTAATTAAGCTGGGTCAAATAACTTAGATATTAAACATTAAATTTAGCTTGATTTTGAGCCATAGAAAAAGTATTGATACTGTACTACTTGCTGCTTAATATGGTTCATTTAATCTGTTTTGAAATGAATCTCAACCTAAATCAAACCATTAGTAAAAAATATGGGTCAATATTACTAAATTCAGTATTTATGATTGGTGTGTCACTTATTATTTCTACTATATGGATTTGCAGGTGAGGCTACCGAGTGCAAAGAAAACAACAACTGTGTGGATGCAACAAAGGTTGTGTGGGAAACCCATACATCGATTCAGGCCGCCAAGGTTACAATTCCTTTTAATACTCTATGTCCATGTATATGGGTTGAAATTCCTTTATGCACCATTTTACAGATAAGTTTCTATCGATTCCGACAATTCCTTTAATACTCTATGAGTACCCTTTTACAGATTACTTTCCCTGCAAAAGAATGACTAAATCTAATGCACTCATTGCAGGGAAAGTTATTAGGTGGGAATTGTCGGAAACGATTCTTTTATGTACCCATATAGTATTCTATGACCTGGAATTTTTGTATTGTATTAGGTTGCTGATATGCACCCTTATAATACATCGATTCAGATAACCATAGCTATATAATAACAACATACGTGTATGTAAAAAGCAATTCCTGTGGGTTTAACATTTTAATACATTTCCATTTATAAATAATTGTCCGTTTGATAAGAGGTGACTGTTTGATCCAGTTCCTACGTCTTACGAAAAAGTTTACATTCTTTATGCATGCATGTTTCCAGAAGTCCTTATCTTCTCTAATTCGTAAAAATCAGAGATTAAAGTCTGTTCATTCATGGGTGAACTTATATGGTTGTATTATTGATATTCAATAATGTATATTTCATCATCTTTTAATAAGGATTGTTGTGTCTAAGTTTCTAATCTTTTGTCCAATTCCGTGATTCTAGGAAGGAATTTTTTGTATTGACGTGGTCCTCAACCTCAGTTAGTTGTAACAGAAGCTGAACTCATTAAGTAAATAATGAATGATAGAAATGGTGCTTTTCCGAAACTGGAACTTGGACGCTATGCAAAGAATCTGTTAGGAGATGGAGTCTTTTCAACGAAAGGCGCTAAATAGGTAAAGCTTCGAAACTTGCTAATAGTGTCTTCCATGGCGAGCGCTTGAAAGTAGGTGTTCATTTACCTCTATATCTGACACTGCTCACGTGAGAGTTGAAGGTTCATTAATGAATGACTAAAGCAAAAATGCAATATGCAAACATTTTTTAGAAAGTTATCTGTAATAGTATAAATAAGTAACAATTGTCTCTGTATGGTACTTAACACATTTTGTTTTGCTAATTTTAACCAATTTGCTTATTAATGAATCAATTCGAGTTCTGTTGTATCTCTATAATGCGTGATCATGTTATGGGTGACAAGGTTAATAATAATAACAACGGGTACAGGAAATCGTTAGTTAATGATGAGGGGTATAAAAGTAAGGAGGATAATGGGTTTAACCACGTGGTGTTTTCGACATTGTTCTAAATTTCATAGTCTATGTGAATTAGAAAAATATTTAGACCACCGTATGCGTATTCAAATGTTGAAACTAAAATAGGTGCCGCATGGATTTGCTTATGAAATAACTGGCTAACTAAGGTAAAGGTAAACATCATTATAAATTTGCTTATCATGGATTTGTAAACCGACATAGGTTAAACGGATATTATTTGATATCCAAAAACCTGATAACCCGGTATTGTTATATGCTCGGTTTATGACTGAATTATTTATCTCATTTAGTTATCGGGTAAAACATATAAATTTCTCTATTTAATGTGTTTTTACTTGATATAATAAACTAGAGGTTAGTTCTTGCAAAATGAGTGAGTCAGGTGGTTTTCTGTAACAGGTCGATATGGATGATTTTGTTACATGCCAAAACGGTAGGTGACCCCAAATTCTTTTTTGCTTTAAAGTCTTAAAGTTATGTTGCGGGTTAATGATGGTAAAACCCATTAAGCTTCACCGTTTGAATGGTTTAATATCATCTTGCAATGTAGCTCTCAACTGTTTTTGGGTCACTTTCAAGCACTATATTAATAACTGTTTACCATATTTTTTATAAGGGATTGAGTACTTAAAAATGCACATGTTCGTACCTGGACTATCTCAAAGCAAATAATATGAGTAAGCAATCCAAACATCCTTAAATAAGCACTTGAAAATAAGAAAATTGGTACCTGCGTATTATAAATGCAATTAGGGTAAAGCCATTGAGGTTGGTACCTACATATTACTTAGGTAACCAGACAGTGTTATTTACAACTTTTTTAGCATATAATCATTTTTGAGTCTTTACAAGAAAGCGAATATTTTAGTGTAAGAAGATGTTTAGGATTCCTTTTGCTATTTGAGCCGATATTAAGCTTATGGTGGAGATAAATAATCTCAACAGTATATTGAAAACTGGCTCTTATTTTCTAAAGGACAAGTACTTGATAATAAGAATGCTATGCTTGGAATCTGCTCAAATGCAATGGATCAAAATATGTCGGTTTTAGTACATGTTGGGTCATGTTATGGTCATCAAGTTTTAGCCCAATCTCTATCAAGTTCTTATTAATAGATAAGTGTACGGAGTATGATTACAAAGTCACATTGAATCAATGATATTCTATAATTTTTGCTAAACTCAAAGTAAGAGGTCTTACGTACAATAGACACATTTTTGGCGACTTCAACCCGGTTGACCATATTCTTTTTGGGTTCAGTTATCTTTTGAACTCAAAAGTTTTAATTTGTAACTACTCTTTGTAAAACATAATTCTTTCACTTGTGATATTTATATGATATTGTAAGATTATTTGTGAGAAAAAAGGAATGAACAGTATTTCTAAGCTTTCAACATGATGCCTGGATCAACCTTACCACTCCATCTCCTCAAGATTATGTGGCAAGAAAATGCGGTTCAAGTTTAACATAATGCACCTTTCAATTTGACTATGTTTTCTATGACGATAAATAAACGGCCAAACGCTATTGAATGTTGGTATGATTTTGCAATGACATGTTTTCTCTAACGATCAATTGTACGTTGATGTATCAAGAGTAAAGAGAAAGAATGGGTTGAAGATACTACGTTGCGACAAAGATGGAAAGTACACTAATAAAACAAACATTGTTGTTAATAAAAAAGTACTTTTGGGAAATGGTTTACCTAAGTTGTGATAGTATTACATTTTATGTCGTACGAAATCTTAAATTTGTTATGCAGACGATTTCTTTCAAATTTGTTTGACGTCATGGCATTTTAAATTTCAGGGCTATTGTTTTATAATATACAGTAATACGCAAGATTTAGTGACGATGTGTTGGTATATTTACTCTTTGCTTCAATTTCAAAAAAACAAAGAATACAAAGATAACCCAGGATATTCGACAACAAGTACCGGTGATGGACGCGATATGACCATATTTTGCATTTTTTCCCATCCACTTGGCATGATGTACAGATGCTACTGCAAGAACCACAAGTAACTCATAATGGTTTGTAGAATGTGGGTTGACTGGGTTCCAAATATATATTTAAACAAAACTTCGAAGCATTACGGGTTCATTTTTCCCATTTACATGGAATAAATACGTGAAAATAATACACCATCAGTTATGTTTCTATTTTTTGGAATTAGCAAACTGTATAATTGGTTTAGGAAAACAACTTATAAAGGGCTAGGTGACACACAGTTTAATTTTGTCTTTTGTTGATGCAGATAGAAACAAAGTGAAATCTTGAACGCAAAAGCGGTCCAAGACCCCAAGGAGGTAGTCGATGTAGTTCAGTAACTAATCTTTGTTAATGTAAGTAATTTGAGCTTTTAGCATGTGATAGGGAGCATGCATTGTATCTGTGACTAAGGCTGAAAAGAGGTGATTGCTATATGAAACTGAAACCTTCTTTCTTTGATTCTTTAATCGGAATACGGATGAAATCCCATTACGTTGGTGCTCATTTTGCCTTCGATCACTAATATCTAATAATTCATTTACATAAATCTAAAAGTTTGTATGTACAACCCTTTCTTTCAACATGTACAATTTTCAACCATTTTTTACCACCCTTCTTTCGCTATAGTGAAATATGCCAACGATAATTATAATTCATGCCCGCCCGTCATTTGAGCTTTTAACATGTGATTTGTATCTGTGACTAAGGCTGGAAAGAGGTGATTGCTATATGAAACTGAAACCTTCTTTCTTTGATTCTTTGATCGGAATACGGATAAAATCCCATTACGTTGGCTGTTAGGAATATGAATATTCAGCAGAAGACTCGGTCACCCCGAGTACTTATTAGATCATCATAGCTCATAGGATTATTAGTAATATTATTAGTAGCTTAGTTATTAATTAGTATTGTGGAGTGGGTCGGGTCTTTACCCACTGTCAGCTCGCTCCACAGTCCACTAGGGACGTATTATGTAATAGTATAAATACCCCTTCCCACACATGGGAAGGGTTGGACCTTTTCAATCTAATAGATCACTAGTTTCCTTCTCTCTCTAAAAGGCTCCCACTTCTCTCTAGAAATCTTACTCATTCGATCCAAACAAGCCTCACACAAGTGATTCTTGCATTGTGAATACCCTACAATTGGTATCAAGAGCCATGGTTAGGTCCATGAGAGTTGGTATTCACGGATTGGTGTAGTTCTTGAGGTTTTCTTGTTGGTTCGATTTGTAGGTTTAAGCTTTCTTTTGGTTCGGTTTGTTTAGTAGTTTAAATTTCACTTTGTACTTTGGTTAGTGATTAGAGGGTGTTTTATCTTGTATTTGTGTAGTTCCTTAGGCTTTTGCTTGGTTAGATTTGTAGTTTGTTTAAGTTTTTTTTTTTTTTTTTTTTTTTTTTCGGTTTGATTAAGTAGCACAAATTTCATCTTTGTACTTTGTTTAGTGATTAGAAGTTGGTTTTCTTTGTACTTTCTAGCTTAAGAATAGTATTAGAGTGATATTTAGTGTTTGGATTCACAGATCTATGTACGGTGTGGTGATTTTGGAGCAATTCGTGGGTTTTTTGTGGAAGTGTTCTTGAATGCGGTTTGTGTAGCTAGGACGATCTTGAACGCGGTTTGTGGTACATCGGATACGCGGTTTGTCGTTTTTTACTAGTTTAGGCAAAAGGACAAACTGCATTGAAAGTGACAGGTTTGGTAATTTGTGTCAACGCGGTTTGTATCTTTGGTGTGAACGCGGTTTGTCTCTAAGGCGCACACGCGGTTTGTGTCAACGCGGTTTGTATCTTTGGTGTGAACTCGGTTTGTCTCTTTGGCGCACACGCGGTTTGTGTCAACGCGGTTTGTATCTTTGGTGTGAACTCGGTTTGTCTCTAAGGCGCACACGCGGTTTGTGTCAACGCGGTTTGTATATCCGGTGTGAACTCGGTTTGTCTATTTGGCGCATACGCGGTTTGTGTCAACACGGTTTGTATCTTTGGTGTGAACTCGGTTTGTCTCTAAGGCGCACACGCGGTTTGTGTCAACGCGGTTTGTATCTTTGGTGTGAACTCGGTTTGTCTCTTTGGCGCATACGCGGTTTGTGTCAACGCGGTTTGTATCTTTTGTGTGAACTCGGTTTGTCTCTTGGGCACATACGCGGTTTGTGTCTACGCGGTTTGTCTAGGCGGTTTGTGTCTTGGTGATTTTAGAAATTCCCGCGAAAGATTCGATTTCTCGGTTAAATCACAAGATCAGTAAAATCCCGTAGTTACTATGGCTACAACATCAAGTACATCATCAGATGATATTCAAGCAGCAGGATCTGACACTCGTCCACCTATGCTAGATAGGACGGATTATGAGTCTTGGGCACAACGAATTAGACTTTACTGCTTGGGAGAAGATAATGGTGTTAACATTCTTAAGTCAATTGACGAAGGACCTTATCAGATGGGTACCACCAGAGACGTGGTTACAACTGGTGAAGATGGAACTGTAACTTGGGGCATCGACAGACCTAGAAACTACAATGATCTTAATGAAGAAGAAAAGAAGAGGTATGATGCCGATATTAGAGCCTCCAACATAGTTATTCAAGGTCTTCCTAAGGATGTATACAAGCTCATCAATTTTAACACTGAAGCCAAGGCGGTGTGGGACAACGTTAAAATGTTGTTGGCAGGGTCAGAACTCACAAAGGAAGATCGTGAGTCACAGCTGTATGATGAGTTCGAGCATTTCAAAATGAACCCAGGAGAAAATATCACAGATTACTATGTGAGATTTCATAAGTTGGTAAATGATATGAGGATGATCAGAATGACTATGCCCAATATCCAACTTAACTCAAAGTTTGTGAACAACATGACTCCGGAATGGGACAGATTTGTTACTGCCGTCAAACTCAACAAAGGTTTAAGGGAGACTAACTATGAACAGCTGTATGCTTACCTGCAACAACATGAGAAACATGCAGCCTATGATCGGGTGCTGAGAGAAAAGTTGAATCCTTCAACTACGAATGACCCACTGGCTTTCATGACAAATGTACAACCAACAATCCAATCATCATCCAATCCAAGCTATCACCAACTTCACTCACAAGTACCTGCTATGAGTTCACAACTTGACTCAGGCTACTCTCAGACCGACAAAATGATTGACAACCTCACCAATCAAGTATCTCTACTGGTTCAACAGTTTCAAGCATCACTCCCTCAGACCAACAATCAGTTGAGGAACTCTTCCAACCCACGCAATCTAGCAATGGTGGAGGACGGGAAAATTGTGGTCCAGAATGTGCAAGGGAGAGCTGGTAGAAACGTGGGTCGAGGTTATGTGCAGAATAGAGCAGGGAATGCCAATCAGGGGCAAGGGAAACAGATCAAGTGTTATAATTGTGGGGGGCTTGGACACATTGCTAGAAACTGCAATCAACCTAAACGTCCTCAGAACTCAGATTACTTCAAAGACAAGATGCTGTTAATGCAAGCTCAAGAAAATGGAGCTGTATTGGATGAGGAAGAGTTATTGTTCTTGGCAGGAGATGGAGGAAATACTTTTGATGAAGATGTGGATGAGAAACCTGTTCAGGATCTAGCACTTAATGATCCTAACATCTTCAAGGCAGATGACTGTGATGCATTTGACTCTGATGTGGATGATGAACCTACTGCTCAAACAATCTTCATGGCTAACTTGTCTTCCCTGGCCTCATCTCGTCAAGCTGGTCCTTCTAATGCATCCGTGATATCTGAGGTACTAAAAATTTATGACACATATAATATTGTCGAGGGACATCAGATTCCCGAAGAAGTACATCAGGCAGTTGTTTCTGACTCAAGTGATGTTGATATGGAAAATAGCAATATTGTCTCATATGAACAGTATTTGAATAGTAACAACTCGCCTGATGTACCAAATGGTGAATCCTTTGTCAATAATGATGTGTGTGCTATGAGTAATGTATGTGCCTTAGATAATGCGAGTAATGTAGATAATGCATGTGTGTACCATGAGAACCATTTGCCTGTCCCTGATAATAACTTGATCACTAGACTTAACATCTATAAAGAACAAGTTGCTATGTATGAACAGCGTGCTAAGTTTGAGCTTAATGATCGTGAGCAGAAATTAGAAGGTCAAATGAGTACACTTATTAAAGAGTCTAGAGTGCGAGAAGAAACATTAAAAATAGAGTTAAGTTCTTTGAAAAGTCAGCTAGAACAGTCTGTCAAACAGAAACAGGAAGCACAAAAGTGTGTAACAACACTTAAGCAAGAATTCAAACAAAAAGAAACAACTCTGTTAAATGATTTCTCTAAACTCAAGACGTTAAAAAATAAGCTTGAAGATAAGTTGTACACACAAAATCAAACCATACAAACTGCTCAAATGATTCATAAGCACAGAAAGTTGAGTGATAAGCATAGTAAAATCATGATAGGTGAACCAAAGTCAACCATCCTTAGGGGTATGCAAGCACTTCAACCAGCCCTATATGATGGTAATGTGATGATTAAGCCTATTCATGACCAACCTGAGCATATCTACACTGATGAAGAGGATGAGTTAAGTGATAAAACGAGGGAAAAAATGAATGAGAAAATGAGGGATCCCGAATGCATAGCCAGACGAATAATAATCAAACCCCATGATTATTATGAGGAAAATCGTTTGACTGTGTTTGCTCCTCAAAAGAAGTTAACACCTGAACAGATATTTTGGAAACAAGATAGTGAAAAACTTAAGGAAGATAAACTTAAGGCCAACACCCCCCTCATTCGAAAAGTTGCGTCCATAACGGTGTATCCTCCCAATACACCTAGGAATCTGGTGCCTTTGTCTCTTCCCACTGAATGCAAAACCTTTATTAGCTTATATGTGCTTTGGCAACTATTTGCTGATTTTGATAAAACATGTAAGAAGAGAATCACACCAACCGGCATTACTGAGGGGGAAAGGTGTTTTGAACATGCAAAAAGGTGTTACTTAACTGAGGTCATGCCATTCTTTAAACTACTTAAAGAACATTTTGAAGGGTTGCAAACTGCCCTTAAAGTCGAAATAAAAGAAATGGAAGTAGTATTTAAAGACATGGAAAAAGAGGTGAATGAATATGCAATAGAGCTTAAGAGTCGAGAGATTGAAAGAAAAAACATACTCATTACTAACGACAACTTGATTGCTAGATGTATTGCACAAGATGTATTTTACACTGTCACTGATTCTGCATTGTCTGCTTGTCAATTTAATGAGTATGCTATTGCGTTGAATGTCACCCAGAATCGTGTTGTTGAGCTTGAGGGGGAGAATTTAAAATTGCTTGAAAAAATTCAAAATGATGACCATGATAACATGGTTAAACGTTTTTCAAAATTGGAAGTTGAATACCTTAATTTACAATTGAAATATCAACATTTAAATGAAAAACATAAGATATCGAATGACAAGACATCTTTGGATGCTCCTGAATTTGATACTTATTTTGAATTAAGCAAACGAGATGAGACAATTCAAGCTCACACGAACACGATTCGACTGCTGAGGGCCCAAATTGCCCAATTGAAATCCAACAAGTGTGAAGTTTATGGCACCAATAAACCTTCATCTTCAGATTCTCAGAATTTTCAATATCAAAACACCATAAATAAGTTACATTATGAAAATGAGTGTTATCGAGAAGAAAATTCAAAGGTTAAACAGCATTTCAAAGAGTTATATGATTCTATTAAAGTTACAAGAAGCAATCATAATGATCAAATAACCTCTTTAACAAATGAAATTGAGAATCTTAAGGCTCGGGTGAAAGGTAAAATGCCATGCATCACCTGTAATTGTGATAAACAAAAGGCTACTGTTAGTAAAAAGTATGATGTTGATGTTGGGCTTATTCCGTTTAAGCTTAGAAATAACAGCCTTGCCCATCAAACATATCTAGATCATCTTAGAGAAGGCCTTGACACACTTCGTGAGGTAGTTGAAGAGGATAGGAATGATAAGCCACTTGATCAAACAGTAGTCTATGCATGCAAACTCACGAAAAGGATTCAGGAAAACTTAGAATATGCCATAGGCTCAATTCCTAAGTTTAGAGGCCATAGAGATAGATTTGTTGCATCATCATCCAATGTTGTGAACAAGCATGTAGCCTTTGATCTACCACCCAAAACATCAGAACCCAACACATCATTATCAGGAAGGCATGTGACAGAAAAACAAACTAATGTTGCCTTCGATGCTTCTACAGGAGTAAAAAGTGACACCCAAGCTAGCGGGTCAAGGTCTAGAGGAAATGAAAGAAAGGATATGACTGCGCCAGCTAAGAATGATCACTTGAAGAATGTAGAAGCCCAACCTAGGAACAATAAGTTTACAATGAGTAGGATGAATCGTGTTGATTCTAGTATCAAAAGTACTGTAATTAATTCGAATTCTAATGCTATCTGTAAAACTTGCGACAATTGCTTAATTTATGCTAATCATGATGAATGTGTTGTGTCTTTCCTGATGTCTTCTGCATCATCCCATGTTAAGTATGGTAGGATAACTGAAGCATGCAACAAGGTTTGGAAAGCAACAGGAAAAACATTTGCTAGCGTAGGCTATCAATGGAGACCCACTGGAAGGAAATTCAATTTAGGAAAACAGTGCACGTTACCTAAAATGAATAAGCATAAAATTGTAAAAGTTAAGGAATAGAGACCCACTGGAAGGAAATTCAATTTAGGAAAACAGAGACCATTACCTAAAATGAATATGCATAAAATTGTGAAGAATAAGGAATGGAGACCAACTGGTAGAATCTTGCCTTTAGAATCACAATGCCTTCCATCTAGGTCTTGTCCTGTCTCAAGTTCTGTCTCCACAGAAAAGATAGTAGCATCTGTGAAATCTGTGGTTCCTGAATATGTGTGTGCTGACCAAATGGACCCCACTTGCACTTGGGGATCCACATTTTTTCAGTTATCCATTGTTGTCTGGTTTCAAATGCAGGTCGTACAAATCGTCCTGTGGTATTTGGACTCAGGCTGCTCAAAACATATGACTGGAGATCGCTCACGGCTCAAGAACTTCGTGAAAAAGTTTATCGGGACAGTTAGATTTGGGAACGACCACTTTGGTGCTATTATGGGTTATGGAGATTATGTGTTTGGTAATAGTGTAATCTCAAGGGTATATTATGTGGAAGGACTAGGACACAATCTGTTTTCTGTGGGTCAATTTTGTGATTCAGATCTGGAAGTGGCTTTCAGAAAGCATACATGTTTCGTCAGAGAATTGGATGGTTTAGATCTCCTCAAGGGCAGTCGGGCACCAATCTATACACCATCTCAATTGAAGAAATGTTGAAGTCCTCTCCAATATGCTTGCTTTCTAAAGCCTCTAAAACAAAATCATGGCTGTGGCATCGTCGTTTGAACCACTTGAACTTCGGTACCATAAATAATCTTTCCCGTAAAGATCTTGTTAGAGGGATGCCCAGACTGAAATATGAGAAAGATCATCTCTGCTCTGCATGTCAACTGGGTAAAAGCAAGAAACAAACCCACAAGCCTAAAACCATCAACACCAACTTGGAAGTTCTTCACAACCTCCACATGGACTTGTGCGGTCCTATGAGAATACAAACCATAAATGGAAAGAAGTATGTTCTGGTGATAGTAGATGATTATTCTCGGTTCACATGGGTAAAGTTTTTGAGAACCAAGGACGAAACTCCAGAGGTTATCATTAAACTGATAAAACAGCTGCAAGTAAGGCTAGATAAAACTGTCAGAATCATCCGCACAGATAATGGTACTGAGTTTGTTAACCAACAACTCCGTAACTTCTATGAAAGTATTGGCATCACGCATCAGAAAAGTATCCCTCGCACGCCTCAACAGAACGGGGTGGTTGAACGAAGGAACCGTACTCTGGTGGAGGCTGCAAGAACCATGCTTATATTTTCAAAGTCACCGATGTTTCTCTGGGCAGAAGCTATTGCAACAGCATGTTACACTCAAAACCGATCCCTAATTCATCCGGCTCATGAGAAGACTCCCTTCGAGTTAATTCATAACAAGAAACCAGATCTTTCCTTTCTGCGTGTGTTTGGTGCTCTTTGCTATCCAACTAACGATAGTCAAGACTTGGGAAAGTTAAGAGCTAAAGCAGATATAGGTATTTTCGTTGGATACGCACCAGACAGTAAAGGGTATCGAATCTACAATAAAAGGACCCGTAAAATCATGGAAACCATTCATGTTACGTTCGATGAGCTGAGTGAGCTACCTGTTTCAGGACAAATCAGTTCTGGACCCGATCTTCACCTTTTGTCTCCTGGACCCATTAGTTCAGGACTTGTACAGAATTCCACGCCTGCAGATTCTTATGTGCCACCTACATGTGAGGAGTTGAAGAAGTTATTCGATCCTATGTTTGATGAATACTTTGAGCCAACGAATGGAACCATCCCGAGTGAACCAGCTATAATTCCTATGGATGGGGTTCAAGCCCCACAAGGTTCAGAAGGCCCTGCAACTTCAGTATCAGTCAGTCACAATGCTCCTGCTGCCAGTCAATCGCCTTCGTCATTAAACGCTCAAACTTCTCCAGTAATGCAAGAATCTTCAGATAATAATTCGTTGGAAGTTAATCCTTTTGCTCCTGTTGAAGAGGTTCCTTTTGAAAACATATTTGCTCCTGAACCTCCATCAGACACATCCTTACCTGAGGAACACAGCACTGCTACTTCTGTTCATAACCCTCAACCTCACGATCATCTCAGGAAATGGACCAGTGATCATCCAATTGACAACATCATAGGCAATCCCTCACGTCCAGTATCCACACGTAATCAACTAGCCACTGATGCACTATGGTGCTTCTTCAATTCCGTACTGTCTAAAGTCGAACCAAAAGATGCCAAAGAAGCAATGACTAAAGATTGCTGGTTCCAGGCTATGCAGGATGAAATCCATGAATTTGATCGACTTGAAGTATGGGAATTAGTGCCTCCTCCGGAGCGTGCAATGATCATTGCTTTAAAATGGATCTTCAAAGTGAAGCTTGACGAGTATGGTGATGTCTTGAAGAACAAGGCACGGCTAGTTGCTAAAGGGTTTAGACAAGAAGAGGGCATTGATTTTGAAGAATCGTTTGCTCCGGTTGCTAGAATTGAGGCTATAAGAATCTTCCTAGCTAATGCGGCTAGTCGTAATATGATAGTCTACCAGATGGATGTCAAAACGGCATTCTTGAATGGTGACTTAAAGGAAGAAGTTTATGTGAGTCAACCTGAAGGATTCGTGGATGCTGAACACCCTACTCATGTTTACCGCTTGAAGAAGGCTCTTTATGGGCTAAAACAGGCGCCAAGGGCATGGTACGATACATTGTCCAAGTTCCTCCTAGCAAACAGATTCTCCAAGGGTGTTGTTGATCCCACACTATTCACCAGGAAGTCAAGAAACCATCTACTGCTAGTTCAGATATATGTAGATGATATTATCTTTGCTTCAACAGATCCTAGTGAATGTGATAGTTTCTCAAAGGAGATGAATTCCAAATTCCAAATGTCCATGATGGGACAAATGTCATTCTTCTTAGGACTACAAGTATCTCAAAGTCCCGGAGGCATATTCATCAATCAATCCAAATACGCCAACGAGATCTTGAAAAAGTTTGGATTCTATTCAAGTGAACCTGTTGACACTCCCATGGTTGATAGAACGAAGCTGGATGAAGATCCTTCAGGGATTCCAGTGGATATAACGCAATATCGAAGCATGATTGGATCTTTGATGTACATCACGGCTAGCATACCAGATCTTCTGTTTGCTGTGTGTATGTGTGCTCGGTATCAATCCAGACCAACCAAGAAGCATGTTGAAGCAGTAAAACGGATCTTCCGATATCTTCAAGGCACGGTTCATATGGGTCTTTGGTATCCTAAGGACACTGCAATGGAGTTAACGGCTTATGCAGATGCAGATCATGCGGGATGTCAAGACACTCGTCGAAGTACTTCAGGAGGAGCTCAATTTTTAGGGGAAAAGTTGGTTAGTTGGTCTTCTAAGAAGCAGATGAGTACTTCCATATCATCTACTGAAGCTGAGTACATTGCTATGTCTGCATGTTGTGCACAAATCCTTTGGATGCGATCACAGCTTTCGGACTATGGATTCTCATACAACAAAATTCCCCTATATTGTGACAACAAAAGCGCCATTGCTCTTTGTTGTAACAATGTTCAGCACTCCAGGTCAAAACACATCGACATCAGGCATCACTTCATCAGGGAACAGGTGGAAAAAGGAATTGTGGAACTATACTTCGTGAGGACAGAGTTTCAGTTAGCTGACATCTTCACCAAGGCCCTCCCAAGAGAAAGGTTTCAGTTTATTCTCCCTCGCCTTGGCATGAAAAGCATGACTCCAGAAACCCTCAAGTGTCTTCAGGAAGAAAAGGAGGAGTAAAAGATTGTCTTCTTATATCCTTGTACATAGTTGTATATATCTTAAATCAAAAAGAAAAATACAAAAATATAAAACCTATAAAAACCATAAAAATCGAAACATCAGAAAATACCAAAAATAGTTCTACCTAGGCATGTCTTCTGTTTATCGATAACATTTACGTATCTAGAAATGTCATTCAACAATGGCACGGATTCTTAAATGAAGCTCGAGCAGAAGTTATACTAATCAGTTAAAACATGTCTTAATGGCTTGCAGTTACTTCATACTGCAACCCGCACTGTACAATGGGGAAAGCATGTCGCCAAAAAGACAGCTGTTTCTCCAACCGGGTGATGTTCACCTGGGCATGGATTACTTTATATCCATGTTCTCCCGACTTGATGTACGTTTCAGTGCGTCATTTCGTGTATTAGAAGAGAAGTCTTCTTTACATCAGACTCTTTATCTTGTTTGATTCTTCAAGAGAGTCTTGATGTTACACAAGGTGGTCAATTGACTTAAATTTTCAAATTTCTGACACCTTACCAAATTTGTGCAACATCAGCAGTGACACTCTCTCGTTGTTTCAGGGGGAGCATCGTATGCTCCTAAATCAGAATACATTTAAACCTGACCACATTTTCTCCCGAATTTTTCTAAACGTATTTAAATCAATTGGGATCACAAATCTCAAATGGTTTGAAATTTTTGATCGGGGGAGAGAATGTGATTTAAATAGGAAATTCTGATAAAATGTGATGATTTGGTAATTAATGTAAGCTCTCCCGTATGTGCTAAACCATTTTGCATATCAAGGCACATATTGAGGGGGAGCAAAATGTTTTGGTCATAAAAGCAAGCTCCTCCATATGTACGAAAATCTTTCTTATATCAATGCATATATTGAGGGGGAGCAAATGGTTTTACAAAACAAAGGATTATGGCATCTTGTGTGAACAAGGCTCAGAACTCACCTAAGAATTGACGAAACTTGAATTGTCATCAATCGAAAGGATACGTCTTGGCCGGGTAATAATTTCAAGCTGGTCTAACCAGTGATGTAAGCGTGTCTCGAAAAAGATGTATCTGAGTAGAGTGTACCGTTTCGAGAAACTTTCTATGGACTTGACCAGGACGGGTAATAATTTCAAGCTGGTCTAACCAGTGATGTAAGCGTGTCTCGAATCGGTCATGTTCACTGAAAGTGGATCAATTCAAAAAGTGCAAGCTCTACCTAACATGTGCAAATTTATAAAACTATCACTCGAGCACATGTTGAGGGGGAGCATTTGAAAAATATTAAACTCTCAAGTGTTTGCAAAAATGTGTTTCAGAATCATGAACACTTTGAGAGATTTTTCAAAGATTTGGTTTGGCAATTGTGGATGAATACCAAAGACCGACCATTTTAATTAATGCATGGAGTTATAAGGATGGTTAGGTTAGGCTCAAGTTCCCACGATCCCGCCAGAGCCAGAGGGATCTACCCAGGGACAATCCACTAGTTAGTGTAGAAGTCCTTAGGTATGATTAAAAAGGAGAAATGTGCATAAGGGAATAGTGCCGACTGAGATGGAGCTAACACTGGAACAAACCCAACAAGGTGTTAGTTATGAAGTCTTGGTAAGCACTGAAGGGGTTGAAGAATGAAAAAGAATTGTAAAGAGAAAGGGTGAAAAGAAATAGCCCTCCTTACAACTTAGGCAGAAACCGGGTCAATACATATGCTGTCAGAATCACTTAGTTGATTGCTGGCATTGAAGACAAAGTATCATGGACCCAGTGATACGCTGCACAACCCTCCCTAGCCACTCAAGGTCCCTCAAAGGATTCTTGTTTCAATTGTCACGGAGTTCAATACATTCCTATCGTCTCTCTCACTCCGAGTTAGATGATATTGAAAAGGTGGCAGTCCTCTCCAGCCTCCGATCACCAAATCAAAACGCACAATAGAGTCTAGAGCCACGAGATGCATAATAAGATCTCATAGGGACACAAATTATTTCTACACTGGGTGTTCAACATTAAGGACTCCAGTTGTAATCTTAAGAGTCCTACGCAGATCTTAGCAATTTGCCAGAACATTTATGAGGGAATTTACAAATGTAATTCTCAATGATTGAATGGAAATTCCTGCCAGGGTCAACATCAAACAGCCCTGTATGCAGGTCACTTCGGTAATTCCTCGTGGATTACGCTTAGTGGTCGCGGCGGTTTCAACCGGTCTACAGTCGTGGAGTGATCTCCAGCGACTCACCTAATCGCTGATTTACTACGGTAAAATCTTAAAAGGCTCTCTGTGAGTTTTCGATTAGGAACGGTCTTGGTAAGGATTAGGGAGAGTTTTCACAATATGCTGTTGACTATCTCGAAGTCCAAACTTGTAAGTACCGGTCGAATTATTGCTAACTGTCGTATGCAGGAACTTCTGGCGATTGTAGCAGTGGAATGCTGTAGCTGGTTGCAGTTGTAGCTGGTTGCAGAAAAGATGCCAATCCAACACCACATGTTCACACTACATCATCATCAAAGAAGTCATGATCACCCTAAAAGACCTTCAACACAGCTTCTGCTAACTCTGATGCTGAAGATCATGACCCCATATCATGTGAGCATGTCGGCTATAAGTATATTTCATCACATGGAGTATTACTACTGAAAGATGACTTGGAGACTCAAGTGGGATGATACGTTCAGAGATTATTCAAAGTTCATCCAAGACAAAAGAGAAGTCATCTTCAGATCACTGACGTTTGCACAGCAATCTATGACATTGAATATTCAATGAGTACGAGCTATGATGTCAAGATCCAAGGAAGAAGTGCTGAATTTCAGAACATTACTTCTGGGGTGACCTCCCTTAGGGGGAGATTGTTAGGAATATGAATATTCAGCAGAAGACTCGGTCACCCCGAGTACTTATTAGATCATCATAGCTCATAGGATTATTAGTAATATTATTAGTAGCTTAGTTATTAATTAGTATTGTGGAGTGGGTCGGGTCTTTACCCACTGTCAGCTCGCTCCACAGTCCACTAGGGACGTATTATGTAATAGTATAAATACCCCTTCCCACACATGGGAAGGGTTGGACCTTTTCAATCTAATAGATCACTAGTTTCCTTTTCTCTCTAAAAGGCTCCCACTTCTCTCTAGAAATCTTACTCATTCGATCCAAACAAGCCTCACACAAGTGATTCTTGCATTGTGAATACCCTACATTGGCGCTCATTTTGCCTTCGATCACCAATATCTAATAATTTATTTACAGAAATCTAAAAGTTTGTATGTACAACCCTTTCTTTCAACATGTACAATTTTTAACCATTTTTTACCACCCTTCTTTCGCTATAGTAAAATATGTCAACGATAATTATAAGTCATGCCCAACGGGCTTACAAATCATGCCCGCCCATCGGGCGGGCTTCTACAACTAGTGTGTGTGTATATATATATATATATATATATATATATATATATATATATATATATATATATATATATATATATATATATATATGGGCTTTATTTTCAGAACCCTGTTAAGTGCGGGAACTGCGAGAACCCTTCTAGACCAATGAGATTCTTTAAAATATTAAAGATTTTTAATTAATTCATAAGGGCATAATAGTAAATGACACTTTTTTATTTTATTTTTATTTTTTTAATAAAATTCCGTTTTTTTTAAACACTTAATTTTCGGATTTTTTTTTTTTTTTTTTTTTTTTTTTTTTTTTTTTTTTTTGTGCTTTTTTTTTCCAGCATGCTTTGTTTTTAAAATTATTAGTGCATATGTGTTTTTACGAATTATTTTTTTTTATTTTAGTTTGTGCAATAATTTTTACAACATGCATGTTTTTCAAATAGTAAAGTGCATACGTATTTTTTTGATAATGTAAATTTATAACAAACCAAGAACATATATGTTAAACACAAAAGTCGATATCGATTGAAATACAATTAAAATACAAATTTCTAAAAAGAAAAAATACTTGAATCTAATCGATCTATACATGTATGCACTAATAATATTTAACGCAAACGGACATATGTGCAACTCATTGTTATCAATATTTTTAGAAGTCGAACATATATGCGCGCCTTCAATAATCGTATATTTTCAAACGCCGCATATTATCATCATGTATCTATGTGTGCATCCACTTCTAGATCTTCATTGCTATCACCATCTTCATTAATCTGGTACAAACATACCAGAAAACAATTAAACCTCAACTAAATAGGAAATGAACTTTTTAATCATATTTTTAAAACATACATGTTTTAAGCATACATGTTTATAGGCAATCATTTTTTAAACAGATCTGTTTAAAACATACAGGTTTTGAACATACATGTTTAAAAAATCATGTTCTCAAACATATATGGTTTTCATTAGTTAGATCCCACTAATTAAAACATATATGTTTTGAACACGTATGTTTTGAACGTATATGTTTTAAGCATACATGTGTGTTTTTTAAGAAAGCCTCACATAGTCACATATATGTTTTGAACATGTATGTTTGAACAATTGAACATACATGTTTTAATCATTTTTTAACTTACAAACAATAAAACATACTCGCATTATTCATAGATCTAAATCAGTAACCATATACACATAACTTTGTTTCAGATCTATCACATTATTCATAGATCTAAACCTGAGCAAACATGAAATGATAAAAAACAAACAAATTTCAATAATCATATTCTTTTTTCAGATCGAAACTAAAATAATAAAATTCGTTTTATATTAAGGAAAAAACGAATACAAAATCAAAATTGTTCATCATTATATATTAACAAGAAAAATACAATTTTTTTTGTAGCTTTCCATTCACTTAACCAAACACGTGTAATCTTTAATCATAATAAACCTCGATTGTCCTCTTTTAAAGGTTGTTCGCTAAATAATTAAGGCCACTGATAAGCATCATAGAAGAAAGATGAGAGGGGTTTATATATTATATTAAAAGCACACCCAATACCCAAATGCCATCAGACGACTATCTAACAAAATCAAAATCGATTGTCATATACACAAACAAAAAAAATCGAATTTAAACCACTTACTGACTTTGTAGATCTCGGATCGATGCTTGCTCGATCCAAACAAAAATTGGTGAATTCGAGTAGCAAGAAACCCGACTCTTATACAGGGATTCAAACAAAAGGTGAATTCGTTTCTTGTGGATTCGCAACATGTTCTTGGTGTTTTGTTTATGGTGGATTTGCGACTACGCTGTTGTTGGTTGCTCGGATTCGCGGCAGGTAGTGCCGTAGTGGTGGTGATAAGATGGGTGTGGCTAGGGTTTGGGGGTGAGGAAGACAAAGATAGAAAAATGAAAGAGAAATGTTTAGATCCGTATTATTTGGTGTGTGGGACGGTTTTGTAGTACCTATAATCCCTTTCAGCCACGAAATACCTAAATTACCCTTTTACATTTACAATTAATTGCTTACTCTTTTGCTTAATTACATTAATTGCACAATTTATTATAGCCATTGATCAAACAATCTAACGATTCAAAGTGAGTTCTCGCAGTTCCCGCACTTAACAGGGTTCTGAAAATAAAGTTACACTATATATATATATATATATATATATATATATATATATATATATATATATATATATATATATATATATATATAGGTAAAGTTAAAATAAAAATACAAATATCCGTACACTAAGTAAAAAGATTTTTTTTTAAATTCGCGAAAAAATCCAAAAAAATTCCTCAAGATCGGGTATGTTGGTGCATAAAACTTTTGTAAAAAAAGTTTTTCTAATTTTGAGTTTTTAAACGTTTTATTTAATGCACAAAAAACGAATTTTAATGCGCAAAAAAATTTTGATGCACAAAAATTTTAACTTGTTTTAGTTAGATACGCAATCTTATTTTGATGAAAACAGTCAAAAGAAGTTGGGTGCAAAAACAAATTTTTAATGCACAAAAAAGCGATTTAATGCGCAAACGTATTCTTTCATAATTTTTTATTCGGAAAAAGTATCAACTTTTAGAAATACTTCTTTCACAACTTTTTCATGCACCAACATACCCGATCTTGTGGAATTTTTTTAGAATTTTTCGCGAACTTCAAAAAAAAAAATCTTTTTACGTAGTATACGGATATTTGTCTTTTTATTTGATCTTTATCCTATATATATATATATATATATATATTATATATATATATATATATATATATATATATATATATATATATATATATTATATATATATATATATATATATATATATAACCGTTTTCGAATTATGGGTGTAAAACAACGTAACCCACGATATATTAAACACCGGAATCTTGTGATCACTACTTTTACGTACTTAAACCTATGAATTCACTCAACCTTTGTGCTGACTTTTTAGCATGTATTTTCTCAGGTTCGTAAGGCATAACATTGACTTGGAGCATTTGAGTCGCATGACATGATTTGAAGAAGGGGATGCATTATATTCACCATTCGATAATATTTTTGAAAAACTTTATGTAATATTATACTTTGGGACCTCTTGTTATAACTCTGATATTATTTATCGAATGATAATTTTTCAAAACGTCTCATTTAGAGTTCGTTTTCTATAACTTGCGCTGTGAACTAAGAAGTAATACCCCAGTGAAACAATCTTCCGTTGCGATATCTTGGGGGTGTTACACAACTACTCTTGTAAATGGTTCTAGCATTGATATAATGGAAAATAGGTGTGCAACACGCATCAAACCCTAAGATTAAAGTGGCAAGCTAAACGACAATGGGAAACAAGTGTACATCATGCAGCGAACCCCAACAATTAAGTGCCACATAAGTGGAAAACCCACTAAGCTTTTTTTAATACTCATAGCTGACGGCTCGGCTCATCGTGTAAACAATGTCGGCTCGAGCCGCGACTCTACATTGCACCCGATCCATCCTAATCCCTCGAGCCGACCTCCTACCCGACAACTTTGCAACAATACCGACTCCAAGTTCTACTTCAATGAATGTTATATACTAGTATAATAAATATTCTTTAACAACCCCGTGTATACGTCATACATGTTTTAGCATGCCAAGATAGAAATATACATTCTTAAACAATTATATTATTAAAATGAGATAATATACAAATTTTATGCACAAAAAATTAAAAAATAGATATATTGTGACTTATGTTAAACTCATTATTTAAAATTTACGCCAAAGTTTTGTGCGTGCATGAAGATGTATAAGTAGCATCCATTGTTTACCTATACAACCATCGATACCCATGCATGACTTAATGAAAAACAAGTAAACAAGCCCCGTGAGTAAACTGCTAAAATTTCCATCAATCTTTTTTGCAAGAATCATCTCTAAAGAAATGACATTTGTTATAACTTTTACAGATAATTTATGTCAAGAATTTATTCTATGAACACATTTTTTTTGTTATTGCAACTTACTCAAGGACTAACTTTATAAGTCAACAATGAGTTAAAGGACTATCTCCATAATTCACACAATCACATTCACACCTCACCACTTTCCCCACTTAAATCACAAAAATAAAAAGTTGTTTTGTGTTTTCTTAAACCCCTAAAAAGCCCGCAGCCAACCCTTGCTAAACCCACACACTCGCCCCATTTTTATTCCACCACCGTCTCAGCCGCCACGTCACAATCACCTAGGGTTCGAATTAACTGTCTTGAAGGTCACCTGTAAAAGATGTCTCAGACCACTGAGGTATAATTTATTACCATCTTTCTCACTTTTTTTGTTTTTGTTTTATGTATTATCAGTTTTGGAACATTTTGATGTATTTTACAATTTACAATTGTGTTAAAGATATGTTTTTTTAGTTATGGTTCTTTTTGGACAAATTGTTCGGTTAATATTGCTCGAAAAATGTCCTTTTTTACCTTTAAAATTGTTGCTTTCACAGTGCCAAATATAAGCAGGCGCTTTTGTTACAGTTTGCCAAACACCCCTTTAAGTGCTCAATGAACTTTATGTAGTGGCGTGTTTGTTCCTGTTTGTGCAGGCTTCCTTGTCCATTTAGAACTTTAAAATTGTATGTTTCCTATTATAATGAAAACATGGTACTCTTAGTGCACTTGTATCAAGACTTTAATGGACAAAGCCTGATCTAAATATGAGAAATCTGGAGTTCGCCCAAGTTAGACCGTTACAGATTATAGAGAAATATAGAAAGAAGTATTGACTACTTGACCTCGTTTATCTAAGTATTTGGTTTGTCTCTCATCTCTGTTAACGGGTCAAAACTGGTTTAACGGGTCAAAAAGTTTTTTCTTTTCTTTTGAAGTTGACTGAAAATAAAAGACCAACAAGCTTATTAGAATAGGATTGTACTGATATAAATGATTATCGTTATGGTGAAGTTGTTTTTGTTACAGTTTGCCAAACACCCCTTTAAGTGCTCAATGAAACTTATACATATATCTTACCAGGTTATATTTTGCCCTTTGTTATGGTAAAGTTGTTTTTACATGTAAAACATGGGTAAACACCTACTGAAACAATTTTATATATCTTGCCTTGTTGTTCATAAATAATATAAGTACTTTATCTTGATAGCTTCCTTTTACATTATTGTCGTTTATGATGCATTTCAAATGTTTGATAACTCTGCTAATATTTTCTTTTCTAACAATATACATAACACGAATGCATGCTTTAAGGACAAAAAATGGGTATACAAATGTCACAAGAACAAATTAAGTTTGAATGTTAATGGTTGTTCCTGTTGAAGATGGTGCAATTACATCAAAAGATTGAAGAACTTGTTCCATCATCATTCTTTTGTCGTTAGTGTACAACAACAACAACAAAACCCAATCCCGCCGGGGCAGGGTATGGGTCTTTTGTCGTTAGTGTAAACCCTTCAATTGTTTCAGTGTACCTTTCAAGCTCTAACAAATCCTTATAACTTGAAGGCAACTTTGAGAATGTTGGTACTTGATTCAAGAAGGTTCTTTACCCGTTTTAGTACTGTTATACCGGAACCGGCACTGATACCGATTTAAGATACGGTACCGGGAATGGGACTATGAATTTAAGTCGGGAAAAATCCGGTACACCGGAAACGCTACGGTACCAAAATGGTACCGCGCTCATCCCTAGAACCATACATAATACTGAATCAGTATTATGTATGGTTCTGTATGCTGTTCTTTTTGTTAAGGTTTTTTTTTTTTTTTTTTTTTTAATTATTATTATTTTTTGTACTAATTAATGTGTTTAGTTGGTGCATATTTTATTAATATCGGGCCAGAACAAATTCTTATGATATTAATATTAAGTTTTCAATTACGTTGATATTCGTGTTACATTTGCAATTAAAATGATATTGCCGTTGCGGTTACAATGTTATTTAAAGGTCGTGCGTTTAGTTTGTTAGTTTTGAACTTCTTATGGTGTTGATGAGTAGACAGACATGATTTTTTTTGAGTTTTTCTTTTTGAAATTCTGAATTAAATATTATTATTGCAGGGTGCGTCTGAGATTGTGGAAGGTGTAAAGTTCAGTTTCATGACCGATGAAGAAGTCAGGAAGCATAGTGTGTTAAAGATTACAAATCCTATTTTACTCGATAGCGTTGGAAGACCAATGCCAGGGGGATTGTATGATCCTTTGTTAGGCCCAATGGACGAGCAAGCGCCGTAAGTGTTCTTATATTTTCGGAAAAATGTATTCAGAGTTTTGTTAGAAAGTTCGTGATGCTTTGCTTGTTCTAAAAAGTACTTTTTGTGCAGATGTAAGACGTGTGGGCAGCAAGCTTTCAATTGTCCAGGTCATTGCGGTCATATTGATCTCGTTTCGCCAGTATACAATCCGTTGCTGTTTGATATGCTTTACAACATTTTACGACGGACGTGTTTGTTTTGTTGCCATTTTAAAGCTGGCGAAGATGTTGTAAGTTTCGTTATTGTAACCTTTTTTGTCTCATTTTTAGATAGTATCTGTAAGTCTGTAACTGTGGCTATATGTTCTTTCCATAGGTCGAGATGTGTACTTCTAAACTAATGAAGATAGCAAGGGGAGATGTTGTTGGGGCTAAAAATCATGTCAATAGGACAGATGACAACGATGTTGATATGGAGGAAAGTGAAGGTAGCCATATTTCGAGTTCGACATTACAATCTGGTTTAGAAAGTGAGAGTGGGGAACAAACACGTCAAGGATTTTGGACATCTGTCGAGTATATAGAAGCAATGTCTGTTTTGAAAGAATTTATGAGTACCCCTGGAAACGCTTGTAAACGCTGCGGCATTAAAAACCCAAAGATCTCTAAACCTACATTTGGATCTTTTCGTATGGTTAGTTGCATTCCTTTTTTCTGCCTTTTCAAGTTTTGTTGCATAGTTGTCAGGGTTTCTGTGCATTCATTATGCTTAAGTTGTGTTTTTGTTCATATTCTCAATGGTTTTTTTCAACTGTAAAAATGAAGCATAATTGGATAAATTACAAAATGGGTAAAAACCCGAAATACTCTAAATAGGTAGAACAGTCTTAGGTCTCAGGACATCGTGTATCCTTCTACATAATTTCTGACTTTCTGTTAATGCTATGTCATAACTTTTAATTAATGCTCATCTTCCAAGTTCGTGACTTCTGTCACGAGCTATCACTATGTTTTCACATATCTATTTTATGTTTTAAGGTAGCATACACGGGAAACATTGTTTGGAAGTTATATTAGTGCATTAGTTTTATTGCTCTTTCTTGTATCTGTAAAAGAAGCTTATAAAAAGTGATGATCAATTAACGTGTTTAGGATATGAAAGATGTGACTGTGAGATCGAACGTTATATCTAAGTCGGGAAGTGCTCGAGATGAGGAAGAACTGCGAGATGAGGAAGAACTGCTAGATGAGGATGGTGACAAGACTTCTGAGGTCATAAATAATGAACTATCAGAAGATGACAGAGGTGACACTGCTGTGACTAATTCATCTTCAGCCAGTTCATCTAAAAGAAAGAACGTAAAGAAGAAAAAGTCAAAAGTGGTCGCTGGCTTCCAAGACATGCAAAATAACTATTCAGGCTCTCTTTTACCATCTAGGGTAATAAAGCAAGATAATATTTTGCATTCTCACTACAAAATTGAGTGTAGCGTAGTATGCTTTACTAATTTATAAACAATTTATGATTTCAGGTGATAGATATTATTAAGGATCTGTGGGAAAATGAAGGTGCTATTTGTTCATACATATGTGATATGCAGCAAGAGCATAAAAATGGATCTTATAAAAGCACTGGCTACGCCATGTTCTTTTTAGAGGCCTTGCTTGTGCCCCCTACAAAATTTCGTCCTGCTGCTAAGGCGGGTGATTCTGTGAGTGTGGTTCTCCTCTTGTTATCATCACCTACTTAAGAAACTTTTATTCCTCATTTTTGTTTTGACTTTAATAACATTATTGCTGGCTTAAGGTTATGGAAAATCCACAAACGGTGTTGCTAGGCAAGGTGGTACAGTCAAACATAGCACTGGGAAATGCTCATATCAACAAATTTGAAGGATCAAAGATTGCTGACCGTTGGAGGGACTTGCAACAATCCATAAATGTACTATTTGATAGCAAGACTGCCACAAGTGAGTCCATTATTATTGCATTTGTGTGACTATCATGATATTTTATCCATATCTGTATGCTGATTATTAACTAAAATGTACTTGTTGGAAGCTCAAAATGCTAAAAGTCTAAATACTGGGATATGCCAATTGCTTGAGAAGAAAGAGGGAATTTTCCGCCAGAAAATGATGGGAAAGAGAGTTAATTATGCATGTCGGTCTGTTATTTCTCCTGATCCTTATTTAGCGGTTAATGAGATTGGAGTTCCTCCTTATTTTGCACTGAGGCTGACCTACCCAGAGGTATATTATTCATGCACATAATGTAATACGTAATCATATAATATTTTGAATTGTTAATAATATAGTAGAACCCCAAACTTTAACTCTATTTACGGTTTAACCCTTGATTTATTTTTCACAATATGTCCAACCTTGTTTTTTGGGGTACTTATTCGCAATTTTTCTATGACTATCGAAAAAAGATTAGGGATTTTTCCATGGAAAAAAAGCAGAAGTTAAAAGATTTAATTAATTAGTTAGCGGAAGTTGTTTGGTTAAACTAAAGATAATATAGAAGGGGAGGAAAAAATCATTGCAAATTTTTATTTGGGTTAAACCGTAAATTGAGTTAAACTTTGAGGGTGAAACCATTATTAAGCCAGACTCTTGAAATGTATTCACACATTTTCATTCATTTCATTGTTGCAGAGAGTGACTCCTTGGAATGTTGCCAAACTGAGGGATGCCGTTGTTAATGGTGCTGATATTCATCCTGGAGCGACTCACTATGCTGATAAGGTGTCAACTGTCAGACTACCTCAAAACAAAAAGATGCGTATCTCTATATCCAGAAAATTACCTTCTTCTCGGGGCATGGCCATACAATCCAAAAAGGTGGGTGACTATGACTTTGAGGGTAAAGTTGTCTATCGCCACTTGCAAGATGGAGATATTGTCCTTGTGAACCGTCAGGTATATCTGTCATTTTGAGATTTCAATTATTAGTTTTCGCTTACATGATGAAAGTGTTAATGGATGGAAGAATGCACAAATAAACCACAAGTTTGTGGTTTGTTTTGCAAATCTAAATCTAAATTATCTGTGGCAACAGAATATAGTTGATGAGCTATTATATTCTTCTCCATTTTTATACTTGCTAATGTTTTTTGACAGCCGACACTTCACAAACCAAGTATAATGGCACATGTTGTTCGAGTACTAAAAGGGGAGAAAACTCTTCGGATGCATTATGCAAATTGCAGGTTAGTATTGCATATGGACTTTATTTAATATATTCTTAATTGTTCTTAGGTTTCGTGCTTTGGCTAATTCGGTTCTCAATTTTGTTATAGTTCTTACAATGCTGATTTTGACGGAGATGAAATGAATGTTCATCTTCCACAAGATGAAATTTCACGTGCTGAAGCTTATAACATTGTGAATGCAAACAATCAGTATATAGTTCCAACAAGGGGTGATACTGTTAGAGGGTTAATTCAGGTAATATCATTTTCTTTTCCTTACACTTGCTTTTATAGATCTCAATCATTCTTATCTTGTTTATCAGATGGAAAATTATGAGTTAAAGTGGTTTTTTATGGATGAACTATGGTATAAAATTTATATGTAATAGCCTAAGCAGTTGCACTGTTTTACATATATGTTCATTACTGAATTATACTTTCTTGATCGAAATGATGATATACAGCCATAAAGTAGGTAATTTCTTTATGTATCACTGAGTCTGTAATAACATATACTCAAGGTTTATGCATTAACATAAAGCAAATAATTCTTAGCTGCTAAGTAACTTTTAATTATTATGTATGGTAGTTGGTTGACATGATATGAGAACTAGGCTTATGGTCGATGCTGTACACTATGTAAGGAAGGCTTATAACATAATACAAAAGGATATTGACATGGTAGGCAACTAGGCATATTGTCGAGATGGGATTCACAATAATGTCTGTGGATGGTATTGATGATTCACGTGAAGGGGTTGTGACCCTCATGAAAACATGCGGCAGTGAGACATAATTCTGTTTTCTACCTTAGGGATAGGAAAACCTTCTTTGGATTTGCCCAAGATCTTTGGAATACATTTATTTATTGCAGGTGTGGCACCTAGCCAACATTAAGTACCAAATGTTATCTACGGAGTATTTCTTTTTGCTGTTTCTTTCATTTTTTACTTTGGTTTTTTTAGGTATTCAACTCTACAATATGACTGGCTTTAATAGATTGAATGTTAAGTGTTTGACATCATTTGCAGGATCATATTGTTAGTTCTGTACTTCTTACGATGAAGGATACATTTTTAAACCGTGAGGATTTTAATCAACTTCTATATGCTTCCGGTGTGTTTAATGGTGGCGGTTCACAACGTGGCAAAATATCCATAGCTGATAGAGGGTGTTTTGTGGAGCCGATTCTTCCAGCATTATTAAAGCCAAAGCCTCTTTGGACAGGAAAACAGGTACTGCTGTATTATTTTGTTATTCTATTTCACACAAGATGTATGCCTGTTTCTAAATATATGTATTTTTGCACTTATAGGTCATAACGGCAATATTAAATCATCTGACTAGAGGTTCCACACCTTGTATTGTTGATAACAAAGTGAAAATCCCCGAGCAGTATTTTGAAGGAAAGGAGGTCAAACTAGATAAAAGTAAAACAAATAAACGTCTAAAGAAAGAGCTGGCGGCATTTAATAGTGAGAATCTAAAAGAGGTTGATGAAACCAAGTTGCTGATTTGGAAGAACGAGCTTGTGTGTGGTGTGATAGATAAAGCTCAGTTTGGAAAGTATGGTTTGGTTCATACAGTTCAAGAGCTATATGGACCTGATGTTGCTGGACTACTGCTTGGAGCTTTTAGTCGATTATTCACTTCATTCTTACAGGTATTATAATATAAGGGTGTTTTACGTTGCTAACCTGTCATGTATGTTATATGATGTAAATACTTAATAATATTGTTTATATCATTTTTCAGTTCCATGGATTTACATGCGGTTTAGACGACCTAATCGTGTCACCAAATTGTGACAAAGAAATGAAGATGGAACTTGAAGGTGAAGATGTAGGTGAAAAGGTTCATCGCAAATTTGTCAACTTGGAGAACCAAAAAACAGGTATAAATCGTAGTTCTTTTTAGTTTTTACATTTATGAATTAACTACTTAGGAAAGCAATTTGATTGTTAATTGTAGAATTGACAAACATGGACTTAGTGAATTATAAATACAATGCAATGTTTTGCTCTAAAATTTTCTAATACAAATACATTGATTTGCTCTTATTTCTGTACATCATTCTTGTAAGTATTTTGGACATGGGTTTTAAGACTATCTAATGATATTGTGTGGCTCTGATTTACATTTCATTGTTTAATGAACGTAAAACTACCAGTATACCTCTAGTTATACAATAAATATTCAAGTTTTACATGTTTATTGGTACTGAAGGTTTTTATCTGGAAAATTTTGAGGTGATGCAACATATTATTTGTCAGAATTATCTTTTTCACTGTTTCGCCGAGTAGTTAATTTGTATAAATGTTCTTAATAATGTTTGTAGGCACCAGAGAGCTGCAACTGGAAACTGAAAAGATAATAAGAAGCAATGGAGTAACAGCCACTGCAAGTTTGGATAACCTCATGCAAACAGAACTGAGGGATAAAGGTTCCATGATCAGCAAAAAATGGTTGCCAAAGGGACTGTTAAAGCCCTTCCCACAAAACTGCATTTCTCTTATGACCATTAGTGGTGCTAAGGGTAGTTCGGTAAGTTGGAATAGTTATATAACCTCATTGAGCTAATTTTCTTTATACTTTCTTCTAATAATATCTGATGAATAAACAGGTGAACTTTCAACAAATCTCATTTTTACTTGGTCAACAAGAATTGGAAGGCAAAAGAGTACCTCGAATGGTCTCTGGCAAGACATTACCTAGTTTTTCACCTTGGGATTTTACTTCTCGGGCTGGTGGTTATATTATTGATCGGTTTTTAACGGGTCTTCGCCCACAAGAGTACTATTTTCATTGCATGGCTGGCCGTGAAGGGTAAACTAATATTCTTCAACTGTTAATATGACCTACACACATTAAATGATTCTAATTTGTGGATATTCCAACCTTGCAGTTTGGTTGATACGGCAGTCAAAACTTCTCGTAGTGGATATCTACAGAGGTGCCTCATAAAGAATCTTGAGTGCCTGAAAGTTTCATATGATTACACGGTTCGTGATGCTGATGGTTCCATTGTTCAGTTCTATTATGGTGAAGATGGGGTAGATGTCCATCAAACTAGCTTTCTCAACAATGTTGAAGCGCTGAGAGCTGTAAGATCTTTTTTTTTTTTTTTTTTTTTTATTTTTTATACATTCTCATACTTAGAGGTGGCAAAATGAGTGGATCAAGTCAGAGTCAAAACAGTAATTTTTTGTACGGGCCTGGTTGGGTTCTATTCATAAAAAATATTAGTGTCATGTGATTTCAAAAATAATATTATTTCAGTGGTAATCTATATTTTTTCAAATAAACACTTCGGTTTATTTAGGCCCATTTGAGTGTTTCCTCTCAAGCAGTTTTACTGTGATGTTACCCTTTTGACTAGTTAAATAAAAAAATATTTTGGGTATGCCCATTCATAAGTGAAAGGTTGTGAAATCTCCACCTCTACGTATATTTTTTTGAGCTGTTTGTATTGAACACAAACTAATATGCCTCCTTACACCCTGGTAGAATCACGAAATCGTATGTCAAAAGTTTAGTGAGCCACTTGAGTTCAATTCATATATTCAAGAGTTGCCACAAGGTTTTGAAAAGAAAATTCAAAGCTACAAACAGAAGGTTACAAAGGATAACCAAGTGGATTTGTCGATGCTAATTAGACAGAAGTATCTCTCCAGCCTTGCCCAGCCAGGAGAGCCGGTTGGTGTGCTAGCTGGACAATCCGTTGGTGAACCATCTACCCAGATGACGTAAGATTATTCATATTTTAAGTAATTGTATCAATTTTTCATACTCAATATAAATGAAAATTTCAAAAAGGATGGATACTGAAAATCAAGTGAGTTTGGGTGATATTCTTTATTCTACGACATCTATAATTTGAGAACTTTTCATTATGTCATAAAAAATTGGACTGACAATTAGGTGAAAAAGGCTAGTAGAAGAGTACTTGATTATACCCTAATTTTTACACCAGTATACTTTTCTGCATTATTTTTTTGACGTTTCACGCATTGTCTTTGTAGTTAGTAAAGTTTCTTGCATTATGTTGAACAAAACTTGCGCTTATTTTCCAGGCTCAACACATTTCATCTTGCTGGGCGTGGTGAGATGAACGTGACACTTGGTATTCCACGTTTACAAGAAATTCTAATGACAGCTGCAGCTAACATAAAGACTCCTATTATAACATGTCCCTTACTAGAGGGAAAGTCAATGTGAGTCACCTTCTGACTGTATTACCTTTTATTCTCCCCGCCCATTTATGCTTTGTGGTTATGTAAATTTGCATGACAATTGCAGGAAAGACGCAGAGAAACTTGTGGAAAAGGTCAAAAAGCTCACAGTTGCAGAACTTATGCTAAGTATAGAAGTCTCAAAATTACCACATGTACTTCACAATAATAAAGTTTGCAGATTGTATAAGCTAATGGTTAAGCTGAAACAGCCTAAGCATGTATCACTACAAAATTGTCAAGAAACCCTAAGAAATGCTTTTCTAAGAGCATTAGAGGATGCAATTGAAAGGCATGTTGCTTTATTATCCCGAATTAATGGAATTAAAAGGAAAAAGGATTCAGACTCAAAACGTTCAAGCGATGCAGGGGAAGATGATAATGGTGATGATGATAATGCTAATAATAATAATGCTAATGATGACGACGACGATGATAATGACGGTGATGATGATAATGATGGTGGTGATGGTGATAAAAGGAAACGTCAAAGTACTGACTCAGTGGAATATGAAGATGGTTCTGAAGAAGGTGAAGAAGAGGATGCAGCTTCTGATGCTGAGAATGGAGGTGATGAGGGTAAAGTTGGCACTGAAACTGGAACTGATGATGAGATGGATGCAGAAGATCCAGCTGAGAAACAACCAGAGGGAGAAGAAGATGCAGAAAAAGTTGAGGCTAATGTGATCGAGGAATTTGTGGAGAGAAAATTTGATCGGTCCACATTTGTCGAAGTTAAAGACTTGAATCTTGAAGTCCATTTTAGGTTCACAAATGAACCAGAAATTTTGCTGGCAGAGGTTTGTTCAATATAAATGCTAATTTTCTTATTTTCCATAAAGTATTGCTACTACTATTAGTAGTGTCAAAACAAATTGGGTTGGGCTGACACACAAACATTTTATAATTATTTTCTATAATATTATAGATGAATAATGTCTTAAACATGATTTTAAAAAATAGATTTGACTATAGCCATCTAACTTTTCATAAATATTGTTGCGGCGCATTATCTTTTAGTGATATGAATATACTTTTTCATTTGTCCCGTTCTTGTCACTGTACTATATTTGTACATCTGAGTCCTTATAAGATGAATTTTAGTTGTATGGGTCGTTTTCTAACCAAAAAATCTCAAGATTCGTCTTCTAAATGATAATTTCTTTTGATGACCCATATAAATAAATAACCCAAGCGGGGGACAGTAAGATATCTTTTGATGATCCATATAAAAAAAATGTAAAGAACCTATAATACGTAAATCTTTAGCTGCACCCTATCTGACTCTAGCCCAAGTCGGACCCAAATGTAGGTTAACCTGATTTTCTATATTGCAAAACTGTCGTTTGTTACAGGTTGTACAAAAGGTTGCAAAGAAGGTTTACATCAAAGGGTCAGGAAAACTTGACCAATGCCAACCAGTCAAGTACAGCGTAAATGTAAAACAAGTATGTTGGAATCAAAACCACCCCGGACTCAACAAAACCAAAGAAAAAAAGAAAAACTCAGATGAAAAGAAAAAAGAAGATGATGAGTGTTTGCCTTGCGCATTACAAGCTTCTGGAGTAGAACTTCCGGCATTTTGGGATATGGAAGATCACCTCGATGTTGACCATGTTTATTCCAACAATATTCATACTATGCTCAACACTTACGGAGTAGAAGCTGCAAGAACAAGCATCATATTGGAAATGAAGAATGTTTTCGGGAGTTATGGTGTTGAGATTGATTACAGGCATTTAAGTCTTATTGCTGATCACATGACTCATTCAGGAGGGTATCGTCCCATGAGTAGATTTGGAAGCATATCAGAATCAGTATCTCCTTTTCTTAAAATGTCTTTTGAGACTGCATCTAAGTTTATAGTTGAAGCTGCTTCTCATGGTATGAGCGATAATTTGGAAACACCAACGGCAAGGATTTGTCTTGGTTTGCCGGTTAAAGTTGGCACCGGTTCAATGGATTTGATGCAGAAATTGAATCTGTAAGTGCTATAACTTGTGGTGGCTTATTTTGTGATCGACATATATGGTTTGTGCCATTTTATAGAACAAATCTTAGTTTTGAAGTAGAATGTTAGATTTTCCAAATTTTGAAATTGTTGAAATTTTTCGTTTGTAATTTTTATTGAACAAATTGTTGAAATTCCTGTGAAATAGTATCGGTTTAGTATATTCACAAATGTGGACTCTTGAGATGTTATTCTTCCTGTTTCCAGTTTGCATAATTGATACTTCTAAGAAAGGTGTGTTCTTTTAAATAAAATTCAAGTTAAAGTAGATGCTGCTAGTGTTTTGCACCATATAGATGAATTGTGAACAATTTTCATCTTGACAACTGAAATACAGTAAGATGGAGTACATGAATGGAAATCGCAAGGCTTATGAAACGTGCTTGAATAGACTATACAACATTTGCCCTTGAACCCGAAATTTCTTAGTTGAGAAAACCTCTTGCATCATCACAAGGTTTCGCTAGGCTACAAACCATTTAGAACCAAGTGAATTTTTGCTTCAATGTTTGCAACAGAAGAAACCTACGTGCAACTTTGGTTATAGTCGGAACAATTATCCAACCGGAAATTACCGTACAGCCATAAAAACCACCAAACGCTTAAAATGGTGAAGCACCTCACGGAGAAACACGGAAATGACTTGAAACGTATGACATCTAACATGATTATTATCAACTATTTGAAAACATATAAAAAAATATAGTATTAGAATTAGCTTTAAAACAAATAAAAATACAAGCTTGGATATGTCATTATGTCTTTTTATGAAATGACTGGAATGCAAACAAATATAACATGAGCTTAAAAAGTATGCATGTCTCTTAAAAAAGAACACAAAGTAATAACATGAACACAAATATAACAGTTTTGCAGAACTGCCAACTATCTACTTGCTGTTGGTTTATATGATATATAAGTAATTTTGTAAACGTGTGATCGAAAAAGGTTCAGTGAACACAAAGTATTAAAATTGTGGCAATGACTTCTGATATTTTACCACAAAGCGATCATAATCATACACATACGCTTCATAAAAAAACTAGAACAAATTTCAAACAAAAAAAGTTGATTCTTTGAACTTTTCTATTTCTTTGGTACAGAAACTGAAACATATGGAAGAAGCTACTTAAAAATTCAGACAACTTTCACAAATACTGAAGTATAGTGACGATTTGAGGTATTTTTCCATATAAATATGTTCAGTAAATATGGTAATATATCTTTTATCCAAGAACATGTTACACTTTTACTCACTGCTTCTTGTCATGTACACTAAGAGACGATTCTCCATTATTGCTGGTCCTTGAGGTTGCCACCTTTGCAGGTGTGGAACGTTCTGATTGTGAAGACTGAATCAAGATTTGCATTAAGATGGTAACAATAGCCAAACAAACTGCTGTGATTGCTAGACCTTTCCATGATGAGAAAAGATTAGACCATCTTAAGAATTTGAAGGTCCCGTAAACAAGCAGGCATGCCCATGCTGAAACTACCTGTTAATAGGAAAACATGTATAAGCATTGTTGCTATACGTCAATACTGATTATTTGCATGAATTAGTAACATAATATTTCATTGACCTGCTTTAGGTAATTTTTAATATAGTCGTATCCCATTTGCGTCATTTTGTAACCAAAGCGCCCTAAAACCATTTGGGTCATTTTGTTAAACAACAATGAAAGTCTCTTGGGGTTGAAATAAGTGACAAATCTTTGATTGGTCTTTAGTTGGTCAGATTTGACGCAACTGGTATAAAACTGAATCAGATATACAGATGTAGGAGCAATAGACAACCAGATGACTAGTTTTAAAACATAATTTTCTTACCACTAGAGACTTTAAAGGCCGTCCGATGTCGTGAGGTTCTGAATCCGGGAAGCTGTCTGCTGCTTTATGCTTGTCTAATAAATCATCCTGGAGAAAAGCAAGAGCTATCAGGAACTCTTGAACTATGACATCAGTTATAATCTATGTTTGAATAGGCATATACGGAGTATTTTTTATAGGTCAAATCTGATGCCTTAATATATGCTAATGATTAATAGAATGTGATAGCTAATTCTAACTTCAAAATTCGTCAAGAAAGAAAATGTTACGACTTTCATGTAGTTGAAAACTTATGTTTCACGGATATTCTTTTTGTTAGCAAACAAATAAGAGTATCATAATTAGAACAAGAAGGATAGAACTAATATCGAAAAAACTATGGTCTGCACCTTGACAATATATAAGTCTTTACACCATTGTGCCACAGCTTCATCTGTTTCTGGCAAATCTTTCATCAAATGGCGCTTCACTTTCACATGGATCTGAATAGGGAAAAAAATCATTATTATATATTGCATCACCGAACATTCATACATATATCATCCGAAAATACTGAAAATACCAAACATGTGCCAAGAATCTTTTATCTGTTTGGAAATTTTATCAGATACATTGAAAACAGGCAAATACCACTTTCACTTTGTAAAAAGATATAACATTTCAAGAATTTTAAAATCAAGATATCAAGAATTGCACTGTTCAACAAATAAATGGACGGAGGATTACAAGGGCAAGGTGGGGTCATGGCCCCCCCAAAATTTTGTGATAGGCCCTCTAAAATTTAAGAATTCATATTATGGCCCCTCCTAAATACTTGAAAACAGATTTCACACCAAATATACCACTCACTTACTCCTCTTTTATTCTTTTTTTTACTTGTATCATCGATGCTTACGAAAACTACATCTATGTCACAATGAAGACGGCCCCCCCGAATATTTGGTTCAAGCTCCGTCTTACAAAAGTTATTAGGATTATGAATATGCTGGTTTTAAGGTTCGGATACATGTAAGTAAGGCATATGTTAACAGAACTCAAAAAGGTCTAGATGGCTTACTACAGAAGGCTGTCCTTTAAAGAGCCGAAGCATTGTTGGCGGGGTCGTACTTCTTGGAATAGCAACCGTCATATCATAAATCGCTGGAACAAATGTACGCATCTGACTTACTGATGTAACAAAACCCTGATAAAGAAAAAAATTATACTCCGATAGCTGAAAGTATAGAGGGTAACAGCTATTAATTGCAGAGATCACATGAAAACATTCGAAGGGTAACAGCTATCGACTGTCCACTTAAAACCTTTTAAGTGTACCTAAATTATGAATTTTAAAGTTCATGCTACTTTCTTAATGCCCCTTCATTAGTATCTAGATCAGTCAAGCCACCAAATTTATTTGGTCTATTAAGAAATTATCTTTCATTATGAGAGTTATTAATGCTGACAGGGGACAAAATTCATATTGCTTTGATAAAAGCGGAAAGTGAAACTTAATTTAGTAAATCATCTTAAAATGAACCCAATTTTACTCCTTTGACCTTCATCAACCTTACAAAAAAGTCACAAAACACCCAGATTTTGACATATTATGAACCATATGAACATTAAAGCAGATGGAAAAACACCCAGATTTTGAAAGAATTAAAACAACCACCGAAGAAAGAATCACTGACCCATCGTTTTAGAAAGATGTCTAACCTTTGTTCGCGGAATGAGCACATTTCTGGGAACAGGCAACCCATTTGAAGACGCATATTCTTGAGCTGCCAAAAGTTTTGCTTGAGTAAACCGAGTCCCCTCCGCAAAAAGAGCCAACCAAAAGGGTTGAGGATAATCCTTTAACCGTTGAAGACCAACCTGAATAGCACATGCAACACAGTTTTTGTGTGAAATTCAGAATGTACAGAATAAGCTTTTTGATTCAATTAAAGTACCTGTTTTAAGTGAACATATTAATGTGTGCAATATGAATACTAGTAAACTATATAGAATGGAATAACACCTTTAAAGTATTTTCATCCTTGGCCCAGCTTCTCTCAAGAAAAAGATACTCAGAGAACCACATAGACCAACCTATGACCTGCATATATAAAACTTCAAACTCGGTTATAGAATAAAAGCAGACCAGAATAGTCTATCATAATATAAAAAATATATAAAAGAAAAATCCAAAGAAAAAACTTTTAAATTTGCCAATTGCGAACAGCTTATAGTTTGGTTAATGTACCACAATCATTTATTCACCCGAATGATAAATTTACACTAAATATAAATAAAGAAACTTGATGTTTTAGTAACATGATGGTGAAGTAGACGGACATTGGATCCAGTGCAGCAATATTAATGAAAACATAACGCAAGACATTAGTCCAGGCATTACATAAGTTTGCCTTAATTTTGATCATTTTCAGATATCTTTAGTAATTTCTAATCCGACTTCCAAATATTCCAACTTCGGTAAGAACAGATCTTTACATATAACTCTCTCTGTCCTGCTTGTCAGATATCCTACTCCCTTTGATCTTTAAAAGTCAATCTTTAGACTTAAATAATTTCTAGTTTAATATGGATTTTGTTGCATTGCTAACAAAGTTTCTTTAATCCCAGTTAGCAAATTTGTTTAAACATTTTAAAATCACTTTTGAAGTTAAAAGTAGCTTAGTTGGCATTCAAGATACGATATACAGCACATGTATAAAATTTGCATAAATCCAGAACACTCAGGTCGACTATCATAACATTTCCATATTTTTGAATACTTACAGGAAGAAACTTTGAAGATTTTTTCATGATGGCTAATGCACTTCCAAGGCATCCTGATCGCTGTGACAAACCAATCCAATGAAAATTAGTAATGGGCGCAACATTTGCTGACATGACAATGACATCGATGCAGGATGTGTAAAACGCTATTCTAAAAGCAATAGATTACATTTCCAGAATACAACCTTATAATATTTTGAAAGTTACTGTACATGTAGGTAAGGCATAAACAGAGGGGTACATTTGGTAATCACCTGTGCAAACACCCATCCGATTAGCCAATCGATATCACTTCTGTGATTAGCTAAAATAAGAGCATGTTCCTTGCCTGTACATATAATCAGCATAGATATAAGATACATATTACTTATCCATGTCAAAAAGCAAATGAATCAGTATGTCTATCTTACCCATCATTTTTAAAGTCTCTGAATCAGTGTATAATTGTACCTGCAGCACGGGTCATGTTAGAAAACTAGACTATAAGTTTAAAACATATCAAAATGTGTTGAATTCCACAAGAGTTCCACAAGAATGTCACACAATAGAAAAAATAAAAGTTTGTATATTAAATAGGAAGATAAATAGTTTAGTACACAACAAAGAAAAAATTGTCAAGTTGGATTTATCCCTATAAATTAAGATCTTAACATAGGAAACTTGACTAGTATTAAAATGGAAAGTGACCAACCAAACAAGAAAACTAGTTTCCAATAGTAGTAACCAATTTAGTGGGAAAAAGAACAGGTCAGCTAAATTTAACCAATTCAATAACGGTTCATTTGACATGCTATTCTGTAGATACCATCATATCCAACAAACAAAAATGCCCATTAAAGATCAAATGCTTGGAAAAGAAGAGATCATTGGCTGGTGATGGACAATTAGACTAGGTGTAAAACATCTTCACATGCTAAAAAAGATATGTAGTCACGTGATAGCACTGATATGATACCTTGGAAGACACCGTGCATCATTATTGGCAAGTAAATCACAAACAATGACACTAAATACACTCGTTAAATTAATATAGAATGAAATTTCCATACAAACATAAAATCATCTTGAATGATTACAATAGAAGAATCCATCTGACAAAAGGGAGAATAAAATAGCACAAACAAGCTTTTTGTAAGATGCTTGCTGAACGTTTAGAATAGAATAATTGTACGGAATCTTCATATTTGTATTCATTAAACAGAGAAAAAGACGAAAGACCTTACAAATAAAGAAACCGCCATTCTTGTACTATTGCATTTGAGTAAGAGGGTGCACATACATATACACATAACATCAGAGCACCAAATGCATACATATTGCTTAGACATGAAACAAATATCGATTATCAAATAATCTTAAAATATTCATATAATCAGTTTGGAATAAGCAATCATAACCACCTTTTATAACTACTTATCTATATCTAGGCGAAATGCAACCAGCATAGAAACAATGTCAATTAGCATTACCAAACACCCCCTAAGCATCATAAAAGCCCTGCATAACCCCATTTTCATCACCTTTACAAAATTAACTTAATTTACAAACAAAAAAAATCAAAACTAATTTATTACAGTAGTAATAATTAAATATAGACAATGATGATAGTATTCACCTTGACACCAGCCCACCAATCAACAATCCAAACAAGTTCAATCCACAACAACTCAGCCACCATTCTGTTCATCCTTCTATAACCATTCTTCGAAAATGGCCTCACTGTCACGAAAAATATCGCCTATAAAAACAGGCAAAAACAACAAATTAATACAAACCCATTTCTCAAAACATCATCTTGATCCCATTTTTCATATTAAGTTTCAATTTTTTTCAACTATATCACAAAAGATCAACGAGAAGTTAATCATCATCCCTTCCTAAAACCAAATTATTGTCTAACACACAGTTTTATACTAGTAAAAATGTAAGCATTACAATACATAATTTACTTTTTGGCAATCATGTTTTTGACCTTTGGCCGACTAATCCACGGGTTTGAGCACCACCACATAGTCACAATTTTCTTTATCTCATTTTTTATAAAAAAGTTAAAAACTTTAGCAGCTACAATATATATCAACAAGAAGTTTAACGCAATCATACACAATATTAAACAGTATAACGCCAAATATACCCTTTCACATTTTCAAATGTATTTTAGTAATTTTGGGATTTGTCTTCTCAATAAAAACAAAACATTACGACGATCCAATATATATAAAAAGTTAAAACAACTATATAACAAAATTTAGATAGTAGGATCATAAAATATAGCCTAAAACAACAATTTAATTAAAAGACACCCATGTATAAAAACATTGTCTTGATCTCATTTTTCATTAAAAGTTACAAACTTTAGCAACTATATATCAATACTCAAATAAAAATACAAATATCCGTCACACAGTTTCGAAAAAACTGCAACCATTACACTGTATTAAACAGCATTAAGCCAAATTTACCATTTCACACTTTCAAATGCATTTTAGTTATTTCGGGATTTGCGAAGAAGAGAGTAACAAATTCACAAATAAAACAAAACATTGCGATGATCCCGCTTTTTTAAAAAAAAAAAAATTATATAGCAAAATTCAAATAGTATGATCATATGAAAATATATATAGAAAAAAGGGACCTGAATGAGATTGATGATTAGACCAGAGAACAAGAACACGACACCAAGAGGGACAATAACAATGGAAGCTGGAATTGACATGTTTGGTTATGGAGTTACACACAGTTAATGTGTGTGTGTGTGTGTTTTAAGATAGGAAGATGTTATCGGTGATTTTAAAGCAAAAGAGGGAACATAATATTATTTTATTGTTTATTGAATTGAATTTTGTTATATGGTTTTGTTCACACCCTTTGAGTTTTGATGATTTTACGCTGGTCAGGTTTGGGTTGACGGGTTTATATAAAATCGAAAAATTACGTGTATACTTAGGGTATGTTATGAACATTTTGAATTTTAGTAGTCGTGTGGGAAAAGAGCGGTGAGCTATGGCTAATTTTTAGAAAAGCTAATTTTTCAATACTTCTTTAAAAAGCGGTGAGTTGTAGCCTGCTACTTTTAACAAACACATCCTTACTAAAACTTGAATATTTGTAATTTTGTATCAACGAATTTTTTAATGTTTATTCAAAAAATAATGCATTTTTCAAACAAAATTGCCATGAATAAGGTGTCCCTGAACTTTGCCAAAATTGCGAAAGATGTCCTCGAATAAAAAATTGTGAAAAATGTCCCTTAACTTTCAATTTTTTGCGAGTTATGTCCTTGAAGCGTTACTGTAGTTACAATTTTGGTTTTTGGACTAACGCTCGTTAGAAAATCTCGTTAGTTAGCCCTCACGTGCGTTGCACGTGAGGGTATTTTTGTCATTTCACTATTTACGTCATCAAATCTACCTGACAGGCCCACTAACAGACCTTCCTTTGTGCTGAGGGACATTTTTTGCAACAAAGCTTTACTTCTCTCATTCTTATATAACACGATTAAGCAGTCACTATTACACACCCTTGAATCAACTATTACTGCTCATCATCTTGTTCACCGGAAAAAAATGGTTCTTTGCGCCTGTGGTCTTCAATGTGTAGTTCGAACTTCCTGGACTAACAGGAATCCTGGTAGGCGGTTCTACTCATGCCCGACATACATAAGTTTGATTCTTGATCAAAACAATAATAATGTTACATTTTACAAGTTGCTTCTGTTTTCTTCTTTTTAATTACATTTCTTTCATTTTACAGAACTCGAGCTGTTCCTTCATCGGTTGGGTGGATCCACCGATGTGCCACCGATCTTTAGACATCATCCCTGGTCTACTTAGGACCAGGGATGCTTTGAAAGATGCGTTGGGGTTAGAGCAAGAGAGGGCTGACTGGGAGGAGCACAGGGCAAATGAGGAGGAGACCCGGGCAAACCAGGCAGAGCTTCGGGAAAAAATGGAGGAGCAGCTGGCTAACAAGTTGAGGAAATACCTTATCATCAGTTGGGTTTTCTTCGCTTCTTATGTTTACTTGCAAAGTTGACCGTTTGGTTTTGGTCAATGTGGGTTGGTTTTTTGGGTTTTTGGTAGTTGATGATGTTTATGTTAGGTGTATATGAACAATGTATTTTTGTTGATGGTTGGTTATGTAGTTAATGTACATTATGGTATCACAACAATGGTTCAAGTATCTTTAATTATCTAATTTGATTTGTGTTATTTGTTTGTTAAGTAGGATTATGATTGTTTATGATTTGTGTAATTGTTTTTTGTTATGTAAGATTATGATTTGTGTTCAGTAAGAATAGGTGGAGTAGAAGCAATAACACTTTAGGTGATTTGGTGATTGAATCTGTAATCATCTGTTAAAGATTGAGTTATAATGATTTAGGTTTGGTTTTGGCGTTTTGAATGCCCTGTTTGTTGTAATACTCATGCTATCAAAATGGGTAACTATGGTATTGTCATACTACCTGATGACTGAAATGAATGCCCTGTTTGTTGTAATACTCATGCTGTCAAAATGGGCAACTATGGTATTGTTATGCTACCTGATGACTGCATTGGTATGTATATATTTGTTAGCCAATGTACTTTACTCTTGTATAAATACCCATGAATGTGTACATTTACCTCGTTTAGTGTTGAGGGACATTTTTTGCAACCACCTTTTACTTCTTTCATTCTTATATAACACGATTTGCATACCATAAATTGCACACCTACTACAATCTACTCACTCACACACTTAAGAACTTAATAATGGTGCTATGCAGTTGCGGTAACGTTGCAATCATCAAAACTTCATGGACGGACAGAAATCCAGGAAGAAGGTTCTTCTTCTGCCCCAACGTGGTAAGACTCATTATACTGAATTAGAGTGAGTTATTTACATTAAATGTGACTCATTGTGTTGTTGTCTGGATGATTTAGGGTTCTGACTGTGGGACATTCAGGTGGATAGATCCCCCGATGTGCCAAAGAGCTATTGAGATCATTCCTAGGCTTCTTAGGGCTAGGAATGCGCTGGAAGAAGACATCGAAGAGTATGCTCAGATGTACAGGGAGCAACAGGAACTGGTGGTGCAGCTGAGGATTTACCTCCTCTTTGCTTTATTTATTTATTTATGATCTATGTAGTTTATAAGTGGTTCTAGGATGTTTGTTAATGGTACATTAGTTTTTATGTATTTTGGTTTGTTTATGTGGGATGTGTAGTTAATCCCTTTTTTTGTGAACGATCTTGGTGGTATGAATGTGAAAATGTTATTATTAATGATTTGCGTTATTCGTTTGTTAAGTAGGATCATGTATTATGATCCAATTTTTTTAGTGGATTGCTTGACGTTTAACTACATCACAAATATATTCATGACATTCTGCAAGTCCATGAATGTGGTTTAAAGGATTGATGGAGTAGGAGTGTATCGGTTATGTGTTGATAATGAACCAAATACATGTTTATATAGTTGCAATGAAGCAGTGGAACACTTATGGACACTCACAGATTCACTCAGCTGCATGTGTACATTTCCCATTTTTATCGCTGTTGACTAAAAAGGTCAAAGCCTACCCACATCAATTTTGACTTATGTCACTCAACCCAAGTCGGTTGTTATTTAACTCGACCCACATTAATGTTTAGGGACATTTTTTGCAACAAAAATCCCTATACAATAAATAGAGAAACCAGACCCCCAAATCCCCTCACCTAACTTATTTACTTAATTGGACTTTGAAAACCATGGTGAAAAAAGGTTACTCTATTGAATTGTCGTTGACAATCTAAATATATTGTTTACTATCTTTGTTACTCTACTTTTGTATTTGTTAGTTCTTTTATATATATATATATATATATATATATATATATATATATAATATATATATATATATATATATATATATATATATATATATATATATATTTGCAGAAGAGATTTTCGTTGATTCTTCTGATACAAGCAGTGATGAAGTCAATGTGCAAGCTGCCAATTGTTCAAGCAAATCTGTGAATGGGTATACTCAAGCAGTGATGATTATGATACAAGCAGTGACATTGTATCATCAAACAGTGATGAAATTAGCAGTGATGAACTCGATGTTGAGACTATTAAATGGATTGAAAGATGCACCTTTATGTGGCCATCAAAAAATGTTCTTGTTGAAAAGGTTCCAGCTCAAACATGTTCTAGCGCAAAAAATGTTCCACATCAAAAACTGTCTGCTAAATGCATACTAGCCCTGCCAGCACAACATACTTGGGATTGTACAGGTAATAAGACATTTGGAATTAAAAGATCCACATATGGTTTAGGAGCAATTCCAGAGAATGACAGTAAAGGAAAAGGGAAGGTTGAAGTTGCAGGTGAAAAAAGGCAGCTTGCCAGTAAGAAATGACATCTTTGTTAAGTGTTTTGTGTTGCTCCAGTTAAGGATGAAACAGTCGATGTAATAACTTTGTGGCAATTGAAAAAACTTTGGTTGTATGTTGGTAGTATTATGTAATGTATTTGTTTAATGGATTTGGATGTTAGTTAATGGTCATAAGGTCTTAATCACCATTGTTTAACAAACATAACACAACTACAGAAAAATGCTTAATTCTCTTCATCACCATTATTTAACAAACATAGCAGAACTACAGAAATAGCAATTGTCTTAATCTAAAACTCACAAACAACCATAAAACTTAAAGAAATTGTTTATCTCACTCATACATAAAACCAATCAAATTGTGGCTTGTTAGGAAGCCTGGTACTCTTTCTCCTCTGAGTACCAACCTCTATAGGGTTGATTGTGAATACATTGGTTGACTTGCTCCTGCATCAGTTTCAGTTGCTTCAGTGTCTGCAACACCCTCAGATCTGGCCTTCTTCTTGCCTTTCCCCTGTGCATTCTTCTTTCTTGGACCTGTACATGTTTTTTTGTTGTGACCTGTTGTACCACATTGGCTACAAGTGACAATCTTTCCCTTTTTTGAAAGCTTCCCACCCTTGACCATTTCCTTTAACGCATTCTCAGCCGTCTCTTATTTGCTCACTCTCCTCTTCTTCCTTGGTCTGCTAATTGGGATATGACGGTGTGGGGGCAATAAGATACTAGGGATGCTGCACTTGGGCCAAAATTGACTGGTAGCAAGACATTCAATCTTAAGGTTGTACGTCTCTTTCCATGTTTTTAGCCAATATGCTGGATGTACCTAATCCTTAGGTATACCTACCTCCCTACCATCATTTGCCATGCTATACATTGCTGCCACAACATGTTTGCATGGAATACCGGTTAGCTCTCATCTCCTACATGTACATGTCCTTAACCTCATATTCACCGCACATTGGTCATTCCATGTTCCTTTACACTGGTAATTGTCCGCCCCATTCCAAATAACACCATACTCATTAGCTTCTTTCTTAATAACATCATAAATGGCTGTTGCAGATGGTGTTAAGGGACCTGCACACTTATCTATGACCTTTTGCACATTCACTATCCTCTTCATCAAATACTCCCTAATGTATTCCAAACACCCTATTATTGGTTTATCTCTACCATCTACCAACTTATTGTTGAGTGACTCACAAAGGTTGTTGACCAGAATTTCACACTTAGCCCTGCTTGTTTTTTGATTAACGATTAAGGATAAGTTAATGTCCACTATATACACACTTAAAGCACAAATATGAAAAATGTCAAACCTGAAAAATGAGCCCTTGACCATGAGGTTGGTGGTATCTTTCTTAACCAGTAATGAGCTTTCGGGTCGAACTCTTTTAACTGCCCCATTAGATGTTCAAACTGAGGCTCAGTTGTTGTTGTTGCACACTTCCACAAAAAATCCTTGTAAAGCATTCATTAGAAAATCTGCTTCATGTTGTCATAGATGTGTCTAACACAGAATCTGTGTTCAGCAGAAGGAAAAAGCTCTTGAATAGCTTGTAGAATACCCTGTTACAAGTAAGACATAGTGGATTAAAACATTGGTTATGTCTAAGGAATTGTTTTGTAATTAGTGTTAATTGAATTTATTATACCTTTTGTCTGTCTGAAATGAAAGTGTAGTTGTAGTTTGGTTGTAAATCAAGGTCATCACCTAGATTTTTTAGGAACCATAACCAAGAACTCTTGCATTCGGCCTCAACAACAGCATATGCAACAGGGTAAATACCATTGTTACCATCAATACCAACAGCCGTCAAAATTTGCCCTATATATGGTTTTTTTATGAAAGCACCATCCAACCCCAAGATCTCTCTTCTTGTAGCTTTATACCCAGCTTTAAGTTCACTAATACACACATAAATTCGTTTGAATACCCTTGAATTAAGAGTCAGATCTGTGTTGGTTTCCACTTCGATCTTGACTGTTGTGCCTGGGTTTTTTGCTCTGAGCACCATAGCATAATCTCCAAGTTGGGCATACTGTTGTTTGTGATCACTTGTCATCTTCTCATGAGCAATTTCATTTGCCTTGACAGCTTTATCGAATGTTACGTTTGATTGAGATTTTGGGAATTCTATTAAGAATCTGGATGACGTAAGTTGACAGAAACCTAGATGTAACACCAGTAAGATCTCTTGTTTGGATACAGTTATGAGTATCACTCAATGTTTTAACCGACCAACATTTCTCATCGTCCCACTTTAAGACGAGTAGGTCCCATGGGCAAGGGGGTTTATGATTCTTGATTTTATATCCTTGAGGACTAACACCCTTGCATTTCATGTCCTTATGCTTTTTGGTTTTCTCAGATTGGCCCCGTGTCTTTAAGGTGAATGGCATATACCCTTCTCTGCCATATGTTGGATTGAAGGAATGTTGGGTCAAGAATTTGACCCAAGTACCCTGACAAGATTTGAACATAAAATAGCCTAACTCACTGATAAAATAGTGGGTTACTCACTGATAAAGAAATCAGTGAGTGTTGTATAAAGCTCATTGTTGAAGAAACACTTTACTTACTGATACGGTGTCAGTGAGTAAAGTATACGAGCTACAAACAACTCCAGTATCACTGAGAATTGGCAAATGTCTCAGTGACCCTGAAGATGCTATCTCTACAAGCAGACTGATAAATATAGGCGCGAACTTCTTCAAGAAAAGATTGAAGTCGGACAAAGTACAAAAGAGGAAGATAAAGAGGGACCACTTGGTGGATGACAACTCACACCAAGTGGATGACAACTCACACCAAGTGGATGTCAACTCACACCTTCCCCACATGACTTTGTTTAGTTACCTGTATATATTGAATGATTTGTAATAGAGATAGCATGCATTCCTAAACAAACAAAAAGAATACACAAAGTGTATTAGTTGATAAGAACATCCTCTCATTGTAATTTCAAGCATAGCTTGATCTATGAGAGTCTATTTGTCACCCAAAGGGGATACCATACCGAAAGTATCCCCTTTAAGAAGTTGAAGATGTTATCATGTAGTCTAGTGGGTTTTGAGTAATCTTGTAACATTTGTTCATTATCAATGAATCTGTTCTTAGTTTACTCAATTTCATGGACCAACAAGTGGTATCAGAGCGGGTGGATTATTCTTATGATCCAGATCCATTCATGACTGCTTATAACATTCTTCAAAAATTAAATAAATGTGATCTTCAAAAACTGCTACTGATATAGCAATTTTTGAGGGGGAGAAACACAACTGACAAACATCAAAACCCTCCCTGAACCCCACAAAACACACACCCACCACACAAATCTTATCCTCACACAAACCCTAACACACCCCACACCACACAAAAATATTATCCACATAAATAAGATTAATAAAAAAAAAAAAAAAAAAAAAAAAAAAAAAAAACAGATCTATCACGAAACTTCTCTCTTAACAAAAAAACTCACAAAAACAACCAGATCTAATCCTATAAATCTCGATCTAAATCGAGTAACAAAAAAAACGGAGCAAACAAAAAACAACATCACCACTCTCACTCCATATCCTTCACAAACACCTATCACAGATCTCAATACCGGAGATAAACCCAAATCCGGTCAACAATACATCACCGGAAAAATCAAACCCACCTCCTACCAAATCCACTCTCGACAACACAAACATCGACACACCATCACTCTCTACTCAAAAATCCAAACTCCCATGGTCAAGCAGAAAGACGACTGGAAAAAGGGATTGAATCGATTTTGAAGGGTTGAGTTGATAAAGTCACTAATAATAGTGAAATAGATTGTTTAGTGTGTTGGTGACTCGACTGAGATAGATGATACATCTATATCAGGCGAAGAGAGGAATGTGGTTATACATTGGTCATTGAAAATAACTGATAAAATTTATCAGGGAGTTGTTTCTTTTTTAGTGAATGGTGGAGTTAAGGGAGCTTGTGACTCAAGGTGTGATAAGGATGGAATTCTGACCGTGACAGAAAACTGGAGCGAGGTAAAAATGATTGTTTGTTCTGAATTACAAGGAACTGATTTAAGTTAATCAGTAAGTGACCAAGTTTCTTTGGTTGCCTTAGATTTGGCGAGGGTTTCGAAAGCCTGGTGTCTGTTGAACATCAGGGAATGGTGAACTTCAGGGTACATCAACCTGTGCACCATCAGGATATGGGTAGTAATGCCCATCAGTGTCCCTGAAAAAAATCAGGGTGTGTTAATGAGATTTTGGGCAGAGTAGTGTACTCAGGGTGTGGTAAGAAAAGGTTGGGATGCTCAGTAAGACTGATATGGATGCTGGAGATATGTGTGAATCAGGGAGTGAAAAGTGGGGTCCTTGATAAGTATCAGGGAGTGGACGGGAAAGTGTGTTCAAGGAAATTTGCGGACTGAAAATGAGTTGTCAGCTGATGTTGATAAATCAGGAGGACTGATGATCAGGTGGTATAGGCTTGGATGTATAACTTTGGTGAAGTTAAAAATACAAGTCAGTGAGTAAGTGGTAGTATCAGGTCACTGAAAACTAACCCCATCACCAGGTGACTGAACTCCCAGTGACTAAAACCCAGGTCACTGAAGACTAAAACCCAGGTCACTAAACCTCAACCTAAGTCCCTGAAGTCAGTGACTAAAACTCAGGTCACTGAACCTCATACCAAGTCCCTGAACCCTTGAACCTCAGGAACTAAACCCAAGTCCCTAAACCTTAGGAACTAAACCCAAGTCCCTGAACCCCTGAACCTCAGGAACTAAACCCGAGTCCCTGAACCCCTAAACCTCAGGAACTAAACCCAAGTCCCTGAACCCTTGAACCTCAGGAAATAAAACCCATAGGCACACAATCACTTCCCATCAATTCTAAGTAACTGAATGCATGTGATGAGGATGGTACCTCATTTTTAGAATGCAAAAATCCTGCAGTATTAGCATTAGCAGTTCTTTTAACCGATGGACAAGCATTACTGGTTGAAGCTTGCGTTGGTGCCATTTCATGATGCGTTGGTGCCATTTTATCATTATATCACTCTAAAAGCAACAACTTTCCTTTGTTCTTCTTAAGAGGTGCACCGACCAAATCATCCTCAACAATCTCTTCTATGGTTAGACCCTTTGAGGGCTGCCAACCCATATGCAGCAATAGATGTTTTTCTACCTGATTGCGTGGTTTTGTAACCTTACAACAGGTTTTACCTCTCGAGGGATCTCAAGAGGCTTACAACCCCACCAGGCAGTGTACCTGACCGATGTAGTATAGTGTAGTGGTAAGTACGGAGGATTGATCGTTCTCCACAGGGAATAGTGTTCGTTAGGTGTGAAAGGCTACTCTAATTAGGTCTAAGGGTTGAGGAAGATTCTTTTTATGTTTTTATAATTTTAGGAAAGCAAGTAAAATCTCGGGTTTGAAGGAGTGGGCGGAATTAGTTGCTAGTCAACTAACCCAAATTACTACGAATGCAAATAAAATTAAATAACTGAAAATAAAATGTGGTGAGAAACTTATGTGTAGAGAAATGTGTTTACTTAGATTTCCTTACTCCCTAGCTATCTTTTACCGGTTAATTAGTGTGTATTAGTTGCGTGGATGACGGGTGTATTCCTTAATACCATTCGTGGGGTGGCGTACTTACTTCCCCAACTCTACAAGCTCCTACTTCACTCCTATGTCGAGCCGGCTAGGAAGCTCCTAACATGGGATCACTAGAATTCGCTTGTGCATTAAATACAACCATAAAAACCTTTAGTACGCGTTTGGTTCATGTTTCTTAAGACGTTCAAGCAAGTTACCGAATAGGAAGTTAGCCAGTTTTCTTAAGCCTAACATAGATAAACAATCATCCAATACAACTAATAACACACTAACAACCAATAATCAATAGCTAGGTTTCATTAGATCTAAGCAAACACAAGATAAATTTAGCCTAACATGTTAAACAAAAGACAAGAATAAGATAGAATCAAACAACACATAGACATATTGAATGATTAATTGATAACTTATCTTTCAATGAAACATGGAAGATCTCAAGGCAAAAAGCCCTGAAAAAGTAGCTAAAATCGTCTTAGGGTTTTCTCCCAAAATTCCACACACTAAGCTCTCCACACAATGACAAAGAATTGCAAAACTATATATAGATTTTTGGATCTGACGGCGTCACCTTATGGAGTGTGACGCCGTCACCTCGCCGCTTTTAGGGTTCCCGGATGACCTTCTTGACGCCGTCCCTCTTTAGCTCTTCAAAAATCCATTCTGGCTTATCAAGGCTTGACGCCGTCGAACCATGAACGTGACGCCGTCCCATTATGATTTAAGCCGTGACGCCCTCGATCAAGTTAAAGCGTGACGCCGTCAGAATTCACATGCTATTTTCACTGGCCCGTCATGAGTAAATTTCACGTCCAACTTTTCTTGCCAAGGCATGACGCCGTCCAGAGTAAAGTCTGACGCCGTCAAGAGTAACTTTTAGCCGATTTTTGAGACTTTGCCGTTTTCTTCACTTTAATGCTCCAAAAACGTCCAAAATGCCTCCTTTTCCAGATTTCTCCTCAAAAGTACCTAAAATGACAAAAGGAACGATTTAGGGCAATATTTGATCAAATAAATACGATTTAAGGCTTAAATGACCCCTTAAAAGCGGTACACTTTTCGCCTCATCAAATACCCTTACACTTGAGATTTGCTTGTCCTCAAGCAAATGCGCTTTTATTCTAATCAAAATACAAGTTAGGGGTCATTTAATGCTAACATAAAAGTAATTACAACAAATAATCGTTCCACTTCAATCATAATAAGCACGGAGATTATAAACTAGCACCTCACAAGTAGTGTTTAGATACTCACATCTCTCAAGTGTCATCAAAATAAATCTCATAAATGAAAACGGAAAATATCTCTCACTACCTGTCATAGCAAATAGATTACCATAGGCTTGGGAAAGGATCGAAAACCTCCTCCACTAGGCGTAAGCACCTAAGATAAACTATCAAAGAGGGCTTTTAAATGGGTTATAACGTTAGGTGTAGGGAAAAGGAAAAACACGGTTTTGTTGGATAAATGATGTTTTACTGGTGGCTAGTTAAAAATCTTGATCAATTACATGTACTATACAATGTTGCTAAGCCAAGACTAGACTCGATCTTAAGCTAGAAACGAAATAACAAAATAACAAAAACATAAAACAAACATAAAATGAAACGGGGTGGTAGTCCGTATGTTTTTTCTATTTTTCATTTTCTCATTTTTTTTGTGTTTTTCTTGAATTTTTTTTTTTTTTTTTTTTTTTTTTTTTTTTTTTTTTTTTTTTTTTTTTTTTTGCATACACTTTTACCCTACCATCCAAAATAATACATCATAGGGGCATTGCATCCCCCTTACACTTGAACTTTTACATAACTTTACAAATACTAATCTAATGACTCGAATTAAGATAATTGAAAAACTTGGAGTACTTTTAAAATATTTAGCACATATGGGGGTAATAAATGATGTTCTTCCCCATTACTCCATTATACTAGTACTTTACCCATGAGTCCCAATCGTCCCAAAACAATATGTACAAGGATATGACTCGACTTAGCAACCATGTAATCAACTAGATAATTAACTTGGGTTTAAACAAATGTTGTCACAATAATGCACTAAAAATGAGTGCATACAAGGTAGGCTAAGGCGATTTGGGTGTACATTTAAGTGGGGTGTAAACAAATTCTTCCTTTAAGTAAAATGCTTAAAGGTCGAAACGAAAAGATAGGCTCTGAGGGGTGTACTAGGGGTATCGTGTACTAAAAATGAGTACAACGCAAAGGGTGTGGGAGAATTACTTGACCAATGTAGCCAATGTAATTATAACAAAAACACAGGTGTAAAACAATGGGTTAATCCTAATGCCTCTTATCATGTAGTAAATCTAACTACACGAATGTAGTCTCACTTGTGGCCTCGGAATGGTCCTAACGCAAGTTCTAGAATCTAAGTGCTACCGGTACACACATCATAGCATAAATGCTTTTCCTACCAATTCTAGGGGCGAACCTCACATATTTGGGGGTGGAAAATTTTTTTAGTGGTACGGTTTTTGTGCTAGTTATATAACTCCTATCCGTGAGACGCTCATTAAGATCAAAGTTTCACTCCTATATGTTGTAAAAAATTTTAAATTTGGCACTAAAATTACCTTAACAAGTATTTCTCTCAGTTTTATTACACATCTACCATCAAACAAACAAAAATCAAGCGCAATTGTATTTTCTAAAATCGTACTTTTACCCTCCCTTACACTTAAGATGAACATTGTCCCCAATGTTCAAGTAACAAGATGTAAAAGCATAAAAGTAAAAGAATGAAATCAAATACTCCCCTGATTCGCTCGGTGGATAATGAAATTACACGGTTAGATCTTCCTCCAAAGAGAATGTTGAAACTCCATGACTAATGCATCGCCATAAGCTTGATTCCATAAACATCTCCTTGTCCAAAATAACCTGTTAAACCTGAGAAAACAAACACGAAAACCTGCATAACATCGGCGGGAAAAATCTATATATAAGGATATAATGCTTGTGGACTGATAATTTTGCAGATTCCTGGAGATTATAAGTTGGAGATTTAATAAAAACTTTTTATGAAAACAAAACTTTCAAAAATTTCTGAAAATTAAATCTGACGCCGTCAGGTTATAACCCCTGACGCCGTCAGAAATGACCTGACAAAAATTCTCATTTTAAGTTTCCGGAAAATTTCTGGAAAAACCTTTACCTTACTTCCTGGAAATCCTGCAAAACATCATTATGACTCGATACAAGCATTTGACTCAAACAAACACTAATATGTATGTTAATTTAGTATTATTATGATTCATGTTCATTTGTGTTCTAATAAACCGATTTAGATTTCCCTTACACTTATCTTTTGCAAAATACCTTTATATGTAGTTAAGACGAAGTTAAAAACAACATAAAGCATTTTCACAAATTACTTTTGAACATGAATCAATAATGATAAAAATTAAACATACATACGGAAACAAATAAAATCAAACAAGCAAATAAATAAACACACAAAGCAAATAAAGCATGGGCTGCCTCCCAAGAGCGCTTGTTTTTGTTCGAGTCACGAGCCTGACTCTACCCTTATTTAACGGAAATAGGGGAGGTTTTCCCTACACTTAGGATTAAGTGTGGGTGAAAGTAGCGATACACACCCTTAGGGTGGAAATATACCACGTGAGGAAAGAGTGACGGGTGAATTATATGCTCAAAGGTGCGGGATCCTATCATCATAACCTTACCTAATTCAATTGGGTTAGTGGGCGGATTAAGATTTTCTCCTAGAAAGGGATCATCTTCTATCAACTTCGAGAGACTCCAAGTTAAGAATCCACTTTGACCTAATAAACCTGGTTTAAACCCATAATGTTTTTTGTGATCAATCATAAATGGGTGATGTAAGCATGTAAGGTCATGGTTCACTCCTATGTTAGCTTCCTCTCTACAAGGCCTAGAGTCTACTACCTTAATCTTAACATTACCCGGACTACATGGTTTGATGGGTGGATCGGGACCTAATTTAACTCCTAAGTTCACATCTAAGGATGAAAGATTAGTTAACGGTTTTGGTTTAGGCTCCGGCTCATCAAAACTAGGAACTTCCATAGAACTAAAAGAAAGGTTGTGATCACTAAAAGCATTCAAACCTATTTCTTCTAGTTGTGTTTGGTCAAAGGGCTCTACCTCTATTGGGGTTCCTATAGTCTCCTCAACTTCTTCCGGGTAAGTCACCGGCGGTGTGTGTGCCTCAAATGATGGTAGGACTTGTGGGGTACTTGGTAGGCTTATGTTACTTACCTCATCATTCCTTGTGTCAAGACCACCTATATCCTCATCATGTGTTTTATTAGAATCTAACCCTAACATTTTCCCTAGTATCTCAAGTGCTTCTCTAGGCATCTCAACTTCTATATCCGAATCATAAGGATCATCCTCAATATTCTGACTGCTATATTCAAATTGCCCAAAAGATTCATCATGTGTTTCTTGAGATTCATCGTCATCGATCATAAAACCTAGGTCTTTTTGATCAATGTGATCATGCTCGGCTAGATCCTCCATCACATCAAGATAACCTATGTGTTTGTTTTGTACTATGGCATTACATGACAACCACTTAGGTATCTCAACACTAATGTATTCATCCCCAAACAAACTTGTTTCATGATCCAGGAAATTTATATTCAATTGACTTGTACTAACGTCTGTTGGGTTGTCTACCCTATAATAATATTGGGCACAATCTTCTATGGCATCCCATGCTTCTTCAGCACTTAATTCCCTAAAGTCCCCATTGGCAAAATCCTCAATGCGCATTTGGTCATATTGGCCAACACGATAGTAAAAGGTTCGGGTTAGGGATGCTAAAGCGAAACTATGATGAGGGAATTTTCGGAGTAAATTTCTAAAACGAGTCCATGCATCATATATGGGTTCATCTCGATATTGTTTGAAATTCGAGATGTCAATAGGGTAGAATGGCCTTTGTGGTTGGTGGTATGGTGGATTCGCGTACTCCATAATGGTGAACGGAAGAGTCAATGGAAATTACGAACAAACACACAAAGAAAAAGATAGACTAAAGAAATCTAATAAAAAGAAAAATAAAAATCTCACTAGAAAGGAATCTAGTGAGTAGACCTAATAAAATAAAAATTCAACCTAAACAATAACTATTCCCCGGCAACGGCGCCAAAAACTTGATTGCGTGGTTTTGTAACCTTACAACAGGTTTTACCTCTCGAGGGATCTCAAGAGGCTTACAACCCCACCAGGCAGTGTACCTGACCGATGTAGTATAGTGTAGTGGTAAGTACGGGGGATTGATCGTTCTCCACAGGGAATAGTGTTCGTTAGGTGTGAAAGGCTACTCTAATTAGGTCTAAGGGTTGAGGAATATTCTTTTTATGTTTTTATAATTTTAGGAAAGCAAGTAAAATCTCGGGTTTGAAGGAGTGGGCGGAATTAGTTGCTAGTCAACTAACCCAAATTACTACGAATGCAAATAAAATTAAATAACTGAAAATAAAATGTGGTGAGAAACTTATGTGTAGAGAAATGTGTTTACTTAGATTTCCTTACTCCCTAGCTATCTTTTACCGGTTAATTAGTGTGTATTAGTTGCGTGGATGACGGGTGTATTCCTTAATACCATTCGTGGGGTGGCGTACTTACTTCCCCAACTCTACAAGCTCCTACTTCACTCCTATGTCGAGCCGGCTAGGAAGCTCCTAACATGGGATCACTAGAATTCGCTTGTGCATTAAATACAACCATAAAAACCTTTAGTACGCGTTTGGTTCATGTTTCTTAAGACATTCAAGCAAGTTACCGAATAGGAAGTTAGCCAGTTTTCTTAAGCCTAACATAGATAAACAATCATCCAATACAACTAATAACACACTAACAACCAATAATCAATAGCTAGGTTTCATTAGATCTAAGCAAACACAAGATAAATTTAGCCTAACATGTTAAACAAAAGACAAGAATAAGATAGAATCAAACAACACATAGACATATTGAATGATTAATTGATAACTTATCTTTCAATGAAACATGGAAGATCTCAAGGCAAAAAGCCCTGAAAAAGTAGCTAAAATCGTCTTAGGGTTTTCTCCCAAAATTCCACACACTAAGCTCTCCACACAATGACAAAGAATTGCAAAACTATATATAGATTTTTGGATCTGACGGCGTCACCTTATGGAGTGTGACGCCGTCACCTCGCCGCTTTTAGGGTTCCCGGATGACCTTCTTGACGCCGTCCCTCTTTAGCTCTTCAAAAATCCATTCTGGCTTATCAAGGCTTGACGCCGTCGAACCATGAACGTGACGCCGTCCCATTATGATTTAAGCCGTGACGCCCTCGATCAAGTTAAAGCGTGACGCCGTCAGAATTCACATGCTATTTTCACTGGCCCGTCATGAGTAAATTTCACGTCCAACTTTTCTTGCCAAGGCAAGACGCCGTCCAGAGTAAAGTCTGACGCCGTCAAGAGTAACTTTTAGCCGATTTTTGAGACTTTGCCGTTTTCTTCACTTTAATGCTCCAAAAACGTCCAAAATGCCTCCTTTTCCAGATTTCTCCTCAAAAGTACCTAAAATGACAAAAGGAACGATTTAGGGCAATATTTGATCAAATAAATACGATTTAAGGCTTAAATGACCCCTTAAAAGCGGTACACTTTTCGCCTCATCACTACCAACGATACATCAGTCTCTACAAACACATCTATTTCCTTATTCCTTGGGACTAATTTTAACAATATCTTGACGTCCTGATCCGACATCAATGAGACTAACCCATCATCTAAAGCCAGGCCTGGGACCCTAAAATGGGTAAACAACAACTGTTTATTGTCACCCAAACCCAGTTCAGATAAGATTTTGACCATCTCGCGCATTGAGAACTTATCACAATCAATTAGGTCTACATGATCAACCATAGCAAACTTGTACACTCTACAAGGGGGATCAGAAAACTCACCAGTGTGGTGGATTTTAATAGTGAAGAGCTTTGGGTACGATTCTGGGAACATAAATCAAGAAAACAAAAAACACAAAATCAAAAAGATCCACAACATTATCATTAATCAAGGTAACATGTTTAACTTTCCAGATATACATTCCATGGTCATTTGAAACAAAACTACACAAAAAAAATCGTACCGTAAACATCAGCAAGATGGAGAATTGGTGAACTCCGAGCTCTAATTTGCCAGTTGCCCATGGTGGATCTACTGTTAATTGAGGTGATTTCGACAATATAGAAGTTGGAAGAAAGGGTTTGATGTTACAGGTGTGTATGTGTGTTAAGTGGCAAGTATAAGAGAAGTAAAGCTTTGTTGCAAAAAATGTCTCTTAAAACAAAGGTAGGTGTGTTAGTGGGGCCTGTCAGGTGGATTTATTGGCGGGAAAAGTGAAATGACAAAAATACCCTCACGTGCGTTCACGTGAGGACTAACTAACGAGATTTTCTAACGAGCGTTAGTCCAAAAACCAAAATTGCAACTACAGTAACGCTTCAAGGACATAACTCGCAAACAAAGTGAAAGTTTAGGGACATTTTTCGCAATTTTTTTTCGATAACATTTTTCGCAATTTTGGCAAAGTTCAGAGATATTTTTCGCGCTTTACTCGCGAAAAGGTGGCACATGTTTTTTGGTCATGTATTAATGTTAGTATTATTTTCAAACAAAAAAAAAAGTGGAGTTTCTTGTTAAGTACAACTCTTAGAGCTGTTGTTGTTAGTATTTTTATTTTTTAAATACAAGTTTTTAATAATGGTGTTTAAACATTTTTGATAAATATGAAAATACACAAATTTTAGTGGGTGTAGTAATCGGCCTTTTATAAAATTGTTGCATTGATGGTTGTCTCACTAGATTTTGTTCACGAGTTTTTATTTAAAAAAGATGAAAACTTTAAAACAAATCATGTTACCGAGCTCTTTTCGAAGAGGAAAAAAAAAAAGAAAGAAAAGGAACTGTAATTATGTCAAATTTTCCTACTAGGTATGTCTTAGTTTGAGATAATTTTACAAAAAGTGATTTTAAACATCATTTGCTACGATCTTCTCTTTTGCAAAATTGAAAATTATATATTTTTCGCCTATTCTCTCTATATGGCCTCCTCAATTATTTTCTTTCCGTTTTATACTTGGAAGTGGAGCCTGTCAATGTGATAACACAAGAAGCATTTGCTTGAAGGCTGAAAACTTACTGGTTAGAGCTTTCACGTGGCAACAATTGATGGAAAAAAAAAAAAAAAAAAAAAGTCTCGGCCGGAGTAAAAGAAGAAAGGATTGTGGTTTGGGATCGATTTATTTATCAATAGCCTATGTGTTTGTAGAATGAGGATACATGAATGTATTGCAAAAAATTTATTTTAAAAACGAACTGAGTTACATTTATATAAGGCTACTTGCAGTAATAAGGGTCAATCCCTCTCATTTTCTCTGCCACGTCAGCTTTCTCTCTTCAGCGACCTTCAGGCGATTGGGTGCCACAGTAAGACGGCCTACACTACAAAAAACATACCCCACAAAAATACTTTTTACATTTAATTAAACTCACACAAAACAAATAAAAGATAGAAATGATTCGATCGACTTTGCGACCTTCATTCTCACTTTCATCTCATTCGATCGATCGATCCATTTTGCTACAATAAGGACGATTCAATCGATCGACTCAATTGATCGATTCATATTCGTCACTGCAAGCAGCCTAAAAAACTGGCTTTAAAAGTGTAGCACGTGAGAATTAAACTTAGACTTTTACTAGAAAATTGGGTGTAAAAAGGTTTATATATTATGAAAAGGTTTCTAAACTAAGCATCATGATGGATGGTGTTTAAGTTGACAGATAATAAAAAAAGAGAAATTCTACGATCATATAAATTTTACAAAAACAATCTTAGGGGTGTCATGTAATTTATGGCATTCTCTCTCTTTTTTTTGAATTCTCTCTCCTATTTTCATCCACAAATTTGCTTGACACGTTGTTTGGATTTATTTTTGTATAACTTATGTAATTATAGCATTTCTCATAAATATATATATATATATATATATATAATTATATATATATATATATATATATATATAAAATTTGATTAGCATGACTAAACTTATGCCTAAAACAACATTCAATCAGTTATTGGTAGAGTATCTACAATGCATCAAGTCTCTGAAGACTTGATGCATTTAATACAAATCACATTTGATGACTAAGTCTTTTACAAAAGACTTAAGTTTATCAAGCTTTTGTAAAAAAAATTTTGAAAAGTTTTTATTGCAATGCAAAAAACTTGTCAAAAAACTTTTTGAAATAGTGAAAAGTCTTTCATAATTTTACACATTGCGAATGGCCAGCAAAAGGCTTACAAGCTCACAAACTAATCAACTAAGGACATTCATGTTTAGGAATAAGTCTAGGCATACATTTAGTCATGTCAATCATTTCTAAAAAAAAAAGTTCAACTTTATAAACTTTTTCATTATTATTATTATTATTATTATTATTATTATTATTATTATTATTATTTATTTTTTTAAACGGCAAAATTTTATTAAAACTAACAAGGAACTTTTTCATTAATGTATTTAACACATTTAATACATCATTTATTTCTAAAGTTTTCCAAAGTTGTGCATAGTGAGGATATATTGAAATGTGACGTGCAGTTATGTAAACCAATTTCATGAATCTTGAAACAACTTATCAAGTTGTGATTTATAAAAAACAAAGGTGAACTTAATTTTGTCTTTTTGAGAAGAATCAATATATTTGTCGAATGTTTTATGTCTAGATTTTGCATTTTATAGACAGACAAATACTTAAAAAATATCCGAATTGTCGAAACTACAGAGCATTTTGTGTCATTTTTTTTATTTATGATCTATCTTGGTTCTTATGTTTGTCTTCCTATTACATAAACGTACATAATTTTCCTGAGGTTCTGTTGAAGGTTGGCATGCCACTTTCACCTAACTTCTTAATTTTCCTGAGGTTCTGTTGAAGGTTCTTATGTTTGTCTTCCTATTACATAAACGTACTTGGATTTCAGATTTTTTATGTTATCCAATATTGAACTTGTAAAAGTTCATCATCCTATATTTCTTTGTAACTTCTTTTTTTTGTTAAGTTTGAAACTCTTTTGTTGATTCTAATGAATATCATATAAATTTAAGTAAAGCTAATCGTAGTGGGAGGTGAGGGAAGGGGAGTGAGGCCTCACCTCACTTGTGACTACTGACCCCATTCCTCTCACCATAGTCACGCACCACTATAAGCATAAAAATATTGGGGTAATTATGTTTCCCTTGATTTGCATTCATAAAAACAACCGTATATATAAATGTACATAGAGAATTCTAGAACTACCATGTGGGCTAGGCCTTCAAACATACAAATGGGCCTAATATAAATACTAACCAATAGATATGTAACTATATCGACTAATACGCCCCCGCAGTTGGAGCGGAAGGAGGCCGTACGCTCAAACTGGATCGAAAATCTACAAACAAAATCGAGGGTAGTCCCTTGGTAAAGATATCGGCATACTGATAGCGTGAAGGTACATGTAGAACTCGAACATGACCAGCGGTAACCATGTCACGGACGAAGTGAATGTCGATCTCAATGTGTTTCGTCCGTTGATGTTGAACAGGGTTTGCAGACATATAAATGGCACTAACGTTATCACAGTAAACAAGAGTGGCAGTCGATAAAGGAGAATGTAACTCACGAAGTAGATTACGAAACCATGCAGTCTCGGCCACAACGTTAGCAACACCTCGATATTCTGCTTCGTCACTGGAGCGGGAGAGGGTGTGCTGACGCTTAGAGGACCAAGATAGTAAATTATCACCCAAAAATACACAATAACCTGAAGTAGACCGGCGTGTCGATGGGCAACCTGCCCAATCAGCATCAGTATAACCAACCAGAGAAGTAGTAGAGGATGCATATAAGTGTAAACCAAAATCCAAAGTTCCTTGAACGTATCGCAAGATACGTTTGAGAGCTGAAAAATGTGGCTCCCGCGGATCATGCATATAAAGACAAATCTGTTGTACTGCATAAGACAGATCTGGACGTGTAAACGTGAGATACTGTAGGCCACCTGCAAGACTGCGATACAAAGTAGGATCCTGAACAGGAACGCCTTCGGGACCCAGTTTAGACTCCGTATCAACTGGTGTCCGAGAAGGGTTACAATTAACCATGTGAGCACGCTCAAGAAGCTGAAGAGCATACTTCCGCTGAGACAAAAATAATCCTGTAGAATGACGAACAGCAGAGATACCAAGAAAATAATTAAGAGCCCCGAGATCAGTCATGTTAAACTCACTATGTAAAGAGGTAATAATCTGCTGAAGTAGAGCTGTAGAAGAGGCTGTAAGAATAATATCATCCACATATATAAGTAAATAAGCAACCTCTGAACCCTGTCGAAGAATAAATAATAAAGAATCACATCGACTATGATAAAAACCGACCCTGGTGGCATATCCTGCAAAACGCTGAAACCAAGCACGAGGTGCTTGTTTCAGTCCATATAAGGATCTCTGCAAAAGACAAACATGATGAGGGTATCTAGAATCAACAAAACCCGGAGGCTGATGCATGTAGACAGTCTCAGATAGATCACCATTAAGAAATGCATTCTTAACGTCAAGCTGATGGATAGGCCACTTGCGAGACATAGCAAGGCTAAGAACAGTGCGAATGGTATCCGGTTTAACAACCGGACTAAATGTCTCATCACAATCAACACCAAGTTGCTGGCTACTGCCATTAGCAACCAAACGAGCCTTATAACGGCTCAAAGTCCCGTCAGCATGAAACTTATGCTTAAATAACCACATAGAGCGAACCATATTAACACCAAAGGGCCTTGGTACAAGAACCCAAGTACTATTTTTAACCAACGCATTATACTCATCATACATAGCATTACGCCATTGAGGATCTTTTAAAGCAAGAAATGGAGATTTAGGTATAGGGGAAATGGAAGACGTATGTAAGGATAAACGATCGACGGGTTTGACAATGCCCGTTTAAGACCTAGTGACCATGCTGTGAGTTCGAGGTGGTTCATTAGCGGGCTGTGGGGATTGGGCCGAGGTAGTGGCTATCGTAGAGTTGGTACAGGGTTGTGGAGCGGAGGTGGTGTTGGTTTGGTTATTGGGTTGAGTGTGGTTATGCGTTAATGGGCTAGTGGTTGGGCTAGGAGGGGTGGCTGCATCAACAGGAGTAGTTATTGGGGGTTGTTGGGTGGTAGCGTGAGTTTGGGAAGTGGGTTGGGCAGTATATTGGGTCGCGAGAATGTTCGTTTGGTTTGGGTCGAGTGTGTTAGATTGATGTTGGTGTTGTTCATTTGATGGGGGTGCGGTAACAGGATTGGTTAGAGTGTGGCTTAGAAGTGGGGAAGTGACGGGTTCTAAAAACTTATATGATGGAGGAGACGTGGGTGTCATGGATCGGTAGGGAAATTGGGTTTCATCGAAGGTGACATGTCTAGAGAGTATAATTTTGTTTGTTTCAAGGTCTAGGCAACGGTAACCACGATGATATGCGGGAAAGCCTAAAAAGATACATGGGGTTGCTTGTGGCG